>JAODKN010000041.1:4848847-4873035 GCA_026774425.1 Petrocephalus zakoni
TAGCCATAACGGGTTAGGAAAACACACTTTGTACCCAGGAACAAAATAAAAATAAAAATTTGTTACATAGTGTAATTGAGGGGTAAATTTAAAGGGACTCCTTGTTTAAATGCCCTGCTCCCCCTGGCTGTGGCAGGCTGACTGAGCCGGAGCTGTTGGAGGCGGAGCGACAGGCCCTGGAGGCGGAGCATGCCGACCGCGGCCTCTTCGTCCAGGAGCTGCTGCTCTCCATGCTGGCGGCCAGCGACGAGGACGGCGGCGGCGGCGACCCGCCCTCCCCCAGCAGCAGGGGGCGCCGCAGCTTCGCCGACTTTGGCGCCATGGGCTGTGTGGACGTCATGCCGCTGGACGTGGCTTTGGAGAAGCTGAGCGTGAAGGAGAGGCGCAAAGGGAGCGAGGCGTCCCCTCTTTGACAGGGGGCGCCCTCCACACTGAGATGCGGGGGAAGCCAGTGGCGGCTCTGGGTGTCTTTTACATCTCTTTTATTATTATTATCATTATTATTATTACTTTGGTGATTGTAAATTCAGGTCTGTCACCCTTATTACACTGTGTACATATGTCAAGGGGGGAGAGAATGAGGAAGGATTATATATATATAAAAAATATATATATGTATATATATATATATATATATATGTATATATGTGTATGTATATATATATATATATATATATATATATAAATATATATATGAAGGGATAGAAGCTGATAATCAGTTCCGCGTAGCTAATTTTTACGTCGGTAGAAGGCCGCCAGCGGCTCTGCGGACAGAGACTCCACATGCAGAGCTGGGGATGGGCCCGGACCGCACTGCACTGAAGCTGCTGTGTGTATTTATGAATACTAACAAATAAAAAGTGCTTGCAGGGATTACGGCAACTAAAGCATGATGTCATTTGCGGTGTGCATGAGGTTTATTTAACCAACAAGCAGGAACAAACAAAGCTTTATTTGACTTTTTTTTTTCTTTTGTTCCCCCCCAGCTTTGTTTTAAGGGAAAATTGGAAAATGAAAAGAAATTACAGTCACAAACTGAGTCTGACCTGACCGCATGTGGCGTCATTTGGTCACATGCGCCTGGCAGTGCCTTCTCCATCAGAGAGGCAATGTCCCAGTCATCATGCAGTCAGAGTAGAGGGGAACTGAAGGCAGGTCAGACTACTGGCGACCCATGAAAGAGGGCTCCTCCATATTTCATTAAATTTTTTCCCCGACTTCCTACAGACTGCGGTCTCTCTGTACGCCCTTTACTCTCACTTGCCCTTCTTCCTGAGTGAAAAACAGCCACGTGTGCTCTAATAGAGGCTGATCCCCTGAGTGTGATTTCTTCAGTTGGTTAAGGCATATCTGTGCTAATAGCTGCATCTTAGCTTTCACATTTACTCCGTTTTGAGAGCCTTGGGTTGAACTGCATTGATCCATATCATAAGTTTTGTAGTGATTTGCAGTTTTTGTGTCAAAAGCCTGGATATGACTTTCAGACTCCCATGTCTGGCATGGCGTGCTTCTCCTCACTCTCCCCTCTCTGTCTCTTATTGTCAGGCCTATGCTTTCCTGTGCTAACATTCACATTCAAGCAAAGGTTCTTTCTCTGGGTACTGGGGAGCATTTCCAGTGAATCACTGTCCTCTAGGGGGCACACTCTATGTCCCTAGCAGTCTGAAAGGCTGCTTGCTGTACTTCTAATGGTATATGTTTGGCTGTTTTAGCCTGATGATCTCGCATAGCAGACAGGCCTGTTAAGGCACGAAGACTGTGATATGCTTTTTGACAGAGGTTCAGGTCCAGAAAGTACAAAGCCAAACCAACCAACCAGTATTTTGTGACTTTATAGTCAACTGCTTGGTTGAAACAAACTCTTGGTCTGGATTTGTAGTTTCTGGATCAGAACGTTCCTCCTCTGCTGTTTTATGTATAAGCTCCGAGTGGTGATCTCACAGCGCTAGCCTCGCGCTGTCGCATGTGGGATGGACCAGACTGTGATACAACACCTCTATCAAGCTTGCCTTAAAAATAAACTATAATCTAAAAATCCCACAATCCCTCACTTTCATTAAGGCAGAAAACAATCCGGTGTATGCAACCACTGCTCACTTCGTAACTGAGCTTCGTTTCTGACGACCGGCCGTTAAGCGAAATGGTTGTCAAGTGATAATCACGGTATCTTAGGCATAACCACGACTGTGCTTAAAACTTTTCTTCAGCCTTCAATATTCTATTTCTTTCATCCTTCATGACATTTTTAGCATTTCATACATCGTACTACAAAGATCTCTCACACCACTGTGCGTGTTGTCGTCAGGTGTACGAAATTCAGTCGCAAATATGTGGGATGGTAAGAAAGTGAATATTTTACTACCGTCATGTTTCCAAATCGTCTCTAACCAAGGCAGTTGCTAACCAATGAGTGATTGCAATTTGAAGCATGAATGTAGCAAGTGTGGGCCAAAGGTGTCGCGTCCCTGCCGTTAAACCCACCAGGGGTGCGGCAGTTTCGCAAAGTGAGCCGCCGCTTAGACTTGTCTGGTTCATCCGCTCATTTTACACTCTGCTGCTTGTACAAATTCTCATGCCAAGAGTAGATTTAGGGAAACGAGATCCCATCCCCCAGGAGGTGGCGAAAGGTGTTGTATGTATATTAATACAAAACCAGGTGTTCTATCAGCCAAATGAATAATTCATTGAGCAAATATTTTTTTTTTCACTTTATGCTTTTGGCCTGATAATACGCTGTACTGACATAGTGAGTACCTGCTTAGTTTGTGAAGTTTTCTCCACTAGAGGGCAAGGTTGCCTCCCTTAGGCTCTAGTCTGTTTTACACAGGGAGATCGCAAATCCCGTCTCTGGATGCTTATGAATCTTCCCTATTCAATCACATGGTTTTCAGTCAGACCAAAATTATTTTTTGTTGGGTAGACCATTACCAGAAAGCACTTGTTGGTAAATGATTTTATCGAGCAATAAGAAGTTTGGGTAGGAGAGATGGAGAGCTGTTGTGTCGAAGCTTGATTTTGTTTATGTTCATTAAAAATGGCTTTTAATTGTCACTTCATTATTTACGAGCTTGCTGTTACATGGTGAGCTTGGAACAGGTACACAGCTTGCTACTTTTTGCTTTCATTCGCTGGTTAGCTTTTTGCTAGCCTTGAAGATTTTGGCTGCTAAAGTTTTTATTTGTGTACTGATGTGTCATCCATCTTGAATCCATAGTTGTGTCCAGTAAGTCCAGCTTCTCTCATTATTCTTCTGAGTAGAAGCTGAATAAGTATGGTGATAGATACTCTTGTTCCTCTGGGTTTCCTAAATACACCTTGGATATCAAGCACTTATCTTTCAGAATAATGTTTAGAATCATATTTTAGGTATATTCATGGGGAATTGTATAATATGCTATTTTCCATATGTTTTGCATAATTTGGTCAACAATTTGCTCGTGATATTTCTGTTATGATGCTGTCTGTTCCTACTGGCTTCCCTTTCAGCCATGACCTCCTGGCCAATCTGACCTCATTAAATATGCCTGGGTTGTTGTCTCTGCTGCTGAGGTCTTCTGTGTATTCCGTCTATCCCTGGTTGTTCTGAATCCCTTTAATTATTTTCCCATTGATGACCTTAAATGGGAAAGGTCATACCCACTCAAGGCTGCAACTTATTTTCAGTCTCAATCCTTGGAAAAATGGCCCTTGTTTACCCACATTTATTTTCTCATTCAATGGCTTGTTGTTGTAATATTGTTTTTTTTCTTTCCTGGTAGCCTTCTGGAATTATGCAATGCAGTGCTTTTAAGTGATATTTATCATTCCTGAGTCTGGCTTCCCATTTCCTCTTTGCAACTTTGTCACCCACATGGAGTAAAGAAAACATCAATGTGCCTTCAGACTCTGTACTGAGTCTGAGCCGAAGGCAGGTTCTCAGCCCTAACCTGTCATCCTACACTGTGTGAAAGTTAGTTAGCAGGTGGAGTGTTCAGGCTTTCCCTCAGAAACAGGGGGGCCCACACCTCTACCGGTTCAGTGACTTTTCTCACTGTTATTGACATGAAGCACCAAGGAACTCACGCGACTGAGAATAACGAAGTATCTTTTGTCATGTATGATTTCAGAAATTCAAGCTCGGTGATTGGCTGACACTACGCAGTGCCTCATTCGTTTTCTGAAATGTGCCTCGTTTCATGTGGGCACATGGTGGTCCTCAGCTGGTGACAGACGTGGAAATCATATAAGGACAGTGATCCCCCCACAGAGAGGCATGTCAAGCTACCACATGCCGCTTTAAGATGTTTCATCAACTTGTCGATTGACTGTCAGCCACCCAGATCCACCCTCAGTGGGCCTCCACTACAGCCCTGGTGGGCACCTCAGTCTTACCCATCTTACCCAAGATTGTCATGCTCCAAGGTTGCTGTTGTAGTTCAGTGTTAGCTCAAAACAAGCTTCCCTGCTAGGGTAATAGGTAGCGTGGGCTACTGGTGCTTACAGCAAGTGATATTACACAATCACTTCTCAATAGAAGTCCCAGGTGCTGTTTTAATACTTGTGATTCTTCTGGACAGGAACAGCTGCCCTACAATAAGGATGCATATTTCCATCATCTGTAACCCTTTATCCTATTCAGGGAATTACCTAGGATGGGACACCAACCCATTGCAGGGCACACTCATAGGCGATTTGACAACTGCAATTAACCTGAACATGTTTTTGGACTGTGACATGATCACACAAGGAGCCATGGCAGAGAACCCAGGTCCCAAAGGTGTGAGGCAACAGTGCTGACCACTGCACCACCATGCCACCCTCCTCAAGCCCATACTGCTAATTGTAATATTACTGACAATATGGATGATCACAAGGAGAAAAAAAATCCATTAAATGGGTAGGACTAAAAAAACTTGTTTGGCCTGGTGCTGTATTAGTGCTGGGGGAGTCGGCTCGTGGTAAGCTGAAATTGTTACCGGCGCCTGGAGATGTGGCGGTTGAAAATAAATGGATGAATCTAGGACACATTGTATCAGGTATGAGGAAAAAGATTAAAATAATTATAAAGTTAGACATCCAAAAAATATACCTACATTTGCTCTTCAAATACAGTTGTAGATACTGAAAGCAGACTCGGTACACTTTGTCACATTCTCATAGTTGAATAACAAAACTGGTTGTTATTGTTTTATATGAATTATGGGAAACAATCGTAAGTATTTGCCTTCCTGTGTATGAAAGAATGCATATTAGCCTGCCAAAAAAATAAATAAAAACCCAAACATAATTTTAGCCAAGGCTGTACCCAGCAGCTAGAATTCTGGGAAAAGGATCAACAGAATTTCAATTTGACGGTATAACTTTGACACTAATCATTAACTAGCTGCCCACTGCGCTCTCTGTTCTTGTGTAAGCTGAACAAATCACAGCCAAATTGTTCTGTTACTAATAGGATAAGCTTGTTAATGCTCTGAGGCCGTACAGACCCGAGTGTGTGATTTTCTCTTACATAGGCTACAGTATCAAAGCATTTTTGACATGGAAAATATTAAAGTCTGAAATATTCATGTTACATCCAATCTTTCATAATTGTGTTTTCCCCATTGATTTATTCTTTTTATGCATGTTAAAATCTACTTCCTGAATTTTATTCTCTTTTATAACAGATGATTTGAAGGTTTTGTTGACAAGGTACTGCAGACAAGGCCATAATGGGTATATTCATGTAAATATTGTCTGCCCTCATTAGTTATGGTTACTCACAGGGGTGGTGGGTGAAAATCACATTCCCAGAAGCTACCCCCCAATCTGGCATCCTCCCTTTGACATGTCTCAGCCAGCACCTTCTCAAAATCTCACCTATGGTTTGCAGGGATCCATTCACTTATTGTGACCTGTATAGAGGAATACTCAGGCTTGATCATCAGGGTTGTGTGGACCTCCTGTGTTATGTGGTATCAGGCTATTTACCTGCAGGACATCACACCAGTGCATGACAGAACACTCTCAAAAGAGCATCCATTCCCCCTGAAAGTGGGAGGGAGCTGGACATCAGCCAGGAGAAAATGCAAAACGAGTCGCACAAGAGCTGAGGACAGACTCACGACAACCACTCATACATACGAAAGTGCCGGTCAGTGGTCTGAGATACTTCATCAAGTGGACAGGAACTGTATGTTTCGGCCCAAAGCTGGAATAATAAGCAAGTCAGACTTGCTTCTGCAGGTCAAGCTGGCATTCCTGTATCCATGCTGTCTCAGAGGGCATTGTGCATTCATCGGTCTTACATTCAGTGGTAGCATGGACAACAAAAGTCCTTTCTAAGGTTCAGAGAGCAATTGCTGGAGGCATGATAAGTAAAAGCAGCATTTCATTATAGCAGCATTCCTGTCATTACCACAGCGAGCAGCCAGGGATTAGCTCTTAACAACCCCTTTAAAAAATTAGGATCAGCCACAATCACGGCTTTGTGTGTGACCGATTAGCAGAAGCAGTGCACCAGACATCCCCACAGGTCCATCAAGTCGTGTTTAAGTCCGGTTCAGGTTTTTTTTCCCCCCTTCTTCCTTATATGATATCTTGTCACAAGTATGACCATAATCTATTACATATGTATATGTGTGACTGTGCGTGACCTTTTATACATTCAAGCATTTCAGTCATGACTAGAAGTCATGGACTCAAGTCCAACTTGGTAGACTTGTTTTGGAAGTTGTGGTGAGGACTGGATGTTCTGGTCCAGTTGGTTACAGCCTGGTGTGTAACAATTTCAGCACTTTAGGCCCATACACACTGCAAGCAGTATTGACAAAAAAACTTTAATTAAACCCAAAGCTGCTAAAACAGTCATTTCAGGCTTTTACTTTGGCAGATGAATGTTTACAACCTACATGATGAACGTCACTGAAGCCATTTGGGTCTCCTTCACATCGTCAATGGGTAGAAGTTCAAAATGTTCCAACCATTCACCTTGTTGGATCTGCATGATGACCTGCCAAACTCCATTTCCTCCCCACATTCTTTATAAGGTTTTGAAATACATTGGCCAATAAATAGGTCAAGGAAAGAATGATTGAAGGCAGAACAAAATCTAGAAAACTGAATTTCAACTGGTCATGAATTTCTTATATGTCCATTTCTTACTGTATATGGTTAGGTTCATCCATCCATACAGTCCTATTGAGCACAGGACACAAGGCAGAGGTGGACCCTGGATGAGATGCAAGTTCACTGCACTTCACACATAAACATAAACAGTTTGCTAGTTTAACTGCATATTTTTGGAATTATACACCTATATAACCTTAAAGATTTAAGGCTGCAGTGTTACTCATTGATCAACTATGCTGCCCTCATTTTTTCCATGCTTAAGCCCGAGTAGTGAAATTAAGGATTGCAAAGCATGATGGGAATGAGGGACGAGTTCAGTACACATCAGGTGCTCGTGATGAAAAGCAGTGGTTGATCGGAGCTGCATAAATGCTATCCTTGAGTTCTTGGATGTTTACCTTATGTTCCTCAGCAACATGCTTACAGAATGCATTCTGGGAACAAGATGCTTGATGCAAAGCATGAAGGGAATGGAGGTTATAAACAGAATCACTTCTGCGTTGTAACAAGAGTAGTATGTTATACGTATTTCGTGTCATTAAGAGGACAACAAATTGCACGAACACTAAAATATCCTCTAACCTTAATAACTGAAAGAATAAGTATAATTTAGCTCAAAATATTTATTAGCTTGAGTTCAATGTAATACACAGCCAGAAATGAAGCGGATTACTGACATTTCTAGAAGGACAAATAGCTACTAGTATCCCACAAACACTCGCTCCTTTTTACGCAGTTGTGACTATGGTCTTGCTGCTGCTGTTGGTCTGGTGGAGTTCCATTTGCAACAGCATTGTTATGAAAAATGTGGCTTTCTGTTCTACCACTCATGATCTTAACACATTCATATGACCAGCTACTGAAATACAATCATTAAAAGGAACACAGAAAAAAATCAAGTTAAGGAAAGAAACCAGAACAAAAGCAGCGAGGCCACGGGGGCCAGGGGAAGTGTGTGGGTCTTCAACCTAACCTCGGCCGAGAAGGATGTGCAAGGAGTGAGGCGTGGGTGCAGCATGTGTTAAGTACAGACCCCTGGGTTAAAAACTCAATAAAGCAGACCAGACACATGGATCTTAGTGCTCCTTGCAATTTTTATTCCCATAATTTAATTTTAAATGCTGACACTTTTCACTAAAATTAAAACGGAAAATACAGTACATTCTATATGCAGATCAGAACAGTTTCGTTAGTTCTCAAGGCCAGTCCTCGGTGATGAAGGACGGCGTGTTTTTCAAACCAACAACGGCAGTTCAAACACAACACAGAGCTGAGGAAGACTAGGGGCTTGCAGCAGCGAAGCCCAACCATGAGGATCAGAGGAAAGCACAAAACATTGACATGCTCTAGGCTTCTGTTTCTCAAGTTTGTTTTTTTATTTTTTTATTTACCTCTTGAACCCTGATGTCACAACACGCAGAAAAACTCTGAACAAATTGGCAGCTGGTAACAGTATGGCTGGGACTGAACGATATGGTTTACCATCCCTCAGCTAACGGAAATGGGCCACTCCCCCCCCCCCCCCCCGAAGAGGGGCAGGAGTGTAGGAACCCGTCTGATACATCCTCAGTCGATTCAAACACACTCCGCCCTGTTTGGTGGGTCCCATCTCAGCCACCGTACAGTGTTACGGACTACAATTCCCACAGGACAGACCACGTGAGACGCACGGTACACTGCACATACAGGACTATACCCCCACGGGATTTGTAGCACCCTACATCTGTTATATGCGGCACAAGTAAGCCATGGACCCTAGCCATCAGAGACCAACATTCCTCTCAAGCCAAAAAAAACAAGAAAAACAAAGCAAATCAGATGTAAATCAGTTTCAACCAAATTCTTTTCTGGGGGGTGGGATCATAGCTCAGTCAAAAAAATAAAAATGATAATGAAACAAACACTCTTAACTGGACGTGAACATTCTTTTTTGAACCAATTTCCATACAATAAACACTCAAGGACGCATAAAGCTAAAAACAGCCGCGGACCAGAGCCAAGAAGAGCGGAGGTGCGGGAAACGCAGCGCGGCCTTCGATTATGTGGCCACGGCGTCCCAACGCCAATGAGCACCCTGCCAGCACCCCTGGGCACGAGGCCTCCCGCCGCGGGCCAGAGACCATCACGCCAACGGAGCCGACTGGCACCCCTGGGCGCGAGGCCTCCCGCCGCGGGCCAGAGACCATCACGCCAACGGAGCCGACTGGCACCCCTGGGCGCGAGGCCTCCCGCCGCGGGCCAGAGACCATCACGCCAACGGAGCCGATTGGCACCAGTGCCGTGGGTTCATTTACGAAGCGTTATAGAATTTAAACACGACGGGAATACCAAAGTATACCGTGAAGCAAACACCACGACGTGTGGGGGGGGTAATGGAGGCCCCCCATGGGCCCCGGGTGCCCCCCCCCGTGACACTCACGCTACAAGATTGCTGAAGCTCAGCAGCGGAAAGTAGAAAAATATACTCCGATGAACATTTATTCCTTTATCTATTAATGATTTGCATCCATACAGGTAATTTAGTGTTAAGCTGTTATAACGAACCGCTTGTTTTAAATCAGCAATACAAAATTAAAGAGGCGCCTCTTCCCGCCTTCCTAGGGTTATTTTCCTGCACATAGCACCATCTTCCTTTAGATGCGTTAGGCGATCGCTCGGCGAAAGCGGCCACAGGTTGCAGCGGTCCGTGCCTCGATGAAAACCAGAAACACTGTGCCGAAATAGGCCCTGGCTACTAGGGCCTCCACCGACAGGGCACTGTGCGGCCACGCCCGTCGGCCACGCACGATTCGCGCTGCACTGCCAGTTGCCATGCCAATGGAGTCGATCTGATTTTAAAGCCATGAGATTAAATACCATGTACACAGGACTGAGAGAACAGGCTACATCAGAGCTCGTTTTGATTGCCCGTTGTGCGGTAATTATGGCAGGGTCCCCGGGGGGGCGACATCATCTCCCTCAGTCCATATCGGCAAAAATGCCCAGGCTGGGACTCGTGACCTCCAGTGGCTAGCTAATCTAAAATAAAAAAAGAAACCCTCTGAAGCAGTTTCTGACAGACCAATTGTGCTGTGTGCAGTGTGCTGGTGTTTAGGATCACATAATATCCCCGTTTAAAAAAAAAAAAAAAAAAAACCCTCACCCATTTAGGTGGTCTCTTTCCACCCCCCTGCTGGGGACAAAATTCAGGGGAGAAAAAAAACAGCAAGATATAACCAGCAGAGCTCTACTTGTAATTAAATGCAGCCATCAAACCGCGCCTCACGGAGAACCGGACACATGCACCCGTCTCCACGCCTAAAGAGAATAACCAGCAGACCAGGAAACGACCATTTCAATTACCGTTATTCGCAAATGAAGAACGCCGACACTGACAAGCAATTTCCTCAGGATCTTTGGTAATAATTTTAACGTTTTAGGGCGGTTGGTTAGGGCCCGAAAACGGACGCAGACGAATCGGTAATTTGCGATTCATCAGCCACAGGTAACGGCAAAATATGGGACACCGGCGAGTTCAAACACCGCAACGTTCAGAAAACAACCCGAGGTCTGTGAACCGATCGTGATCAGGTGCGTGAAGAGCCACCGAGCCCCGACCTGAAGCAAACAGCCGCGACGCGGATGTGAGGCGGGTGTCTCGGGGGAGCTCGCCTAAGCACTTAGCCGACTTAACTGCACCTCTGACACGCTGGTAAACATGCATGTCCTCCCTACGAGCCAGAACACGAGTGTCAGTGCTGTCAAAAAGTGTCAGTGCTGCTGTAAAAGGGCTGGTGCGTGTGTGTCAGTGCATCGAAAGGGGCTTAGTGTTGTGCAAAGGGTCATATTAGTGTCGATTTATAAGGGCAAAACTTGTCTGTATTAGAGTATGAAAGAGCCCTTGGGTCCCTTTCTGCCTAGGGTACATCTCAGAAAGCTACCTCATTCTGCAATCAGATAAGATTTCCATTGGCACTGATGATCGTAATGATGTGGTCTCTGGAGACTTCCATGACAAAAACGAGGAGGAAAAAAAACATTATTTACAGTAGAAAATACAGTATAATACAATAATAAAATATGAGATCCATCTTAGAACTTATGAGGAACCATTTGTTCAATTACAACGTTTTTCGAAAAATCTTTTGTTTTTAATGATATCACTGAAAACATAAAATTACAGTACAGCATCCCCACAGAGAAGCTCTCTCCTCACCCCGAGGGGGCGCCGGAGGGGACCAGGGGTATGTACCCTGCAAGCTGGTATGTAATGTGGCATGTAGGAGGGGGCAGGGCCGAGCACGTTGACAATCCCAAAGCAGGCTTGAGTACGACGGCATCCCGCTTAAAAGGGAGCGGTATTTACATTTCTCAGGATCACTAAACTACTTGGCAAACACCACCAATACTCAGGTAGCAATAAACGTTATTAAGCAGGTTACCGCAGACGCATAGTATCGCTATTATTCTATTAAAGTGTGTGCGCGCGTCTGTAAATAAACACACCTGTGTTAGCAGTTGCATTTTCTAAATGCGATTTTTTTTTTTTTTTTTTAATAAATCTCAAACCCTCTGGTGTTGCATATACACAGCAGTTCGATTTGAAACGTCAGACTAATTTGGTGCTGGCACTGTTTGCTTCATATGCAAATAAAAACAACCCTAAAATTATTAATTAAAAAGTGGGAAAACGAGAGAACCCAAAATGAGAATATATTCAGGAAAGACCCCAGGCAGCCAGTGATCCTACGCTCCTCCATAAGCTCTGCCCTCCCCTGCCCTGGGTCTGCCCGTCCCCCTCCCACCCCAAACCCGGCCACTGGCCCTCTTAGACGAAGGGCAGGATGCCGTAGAAGAACAGGGCCATGATGGCGGCACTGAAGAGGCCTGCCACCGGCACCGTCACGAACCAGGCCAGGAAGATGTTCCTGAAGAGACGCCAGTCCACTGCCTTCTTCGAGCGGATCCAGCCCACGGCGACCACGGAACCCACCTGGTCACCACAGCGACGGAGGAACACAAAGGCACCAAATCAACAGCAGCAATGTCTGCAGGCCACACACAGACACACGCATGTAGGCACACATGCACTCCTGCATACACACTGTTCTTTCTACCAACAAGGCTTTGTCCTGTAGCATGTGAGTCTTTTAATCTGCACACAGGTGATAAAACCCACTTTGATGCAGACTCTTCAGTACTTGAGGACTTTATCCAATTATTCAGATGGCATATTTTACTGAAATTATTCTGTTCAAGGCTCTGGACTGTACAGGTCAGCTTGGGATAAAGGACTCAATCTCTAACTAAATGATGCTGCAAAAGCTCAGCAATAAATAATCTCAGTCATATTAGCGGAAATTAGTAAAGATTTAGAATTCTTTTTTAATGGAAACTATATCTAGAATATAGCAAAGACTCTCTTGCTTCAGCTTAAAAGCAAACAATCACATTAATTTGCATATGCAGGATCTCATGCCCATTTCAGAGCCACAGACATGACGAGCTGCATGAGAGTGAGCGGGAAATGGCTGGAGTCATAGGGTCATGCGTGTGGTGAGGTTATGCAGCTTGCCCAGCCGGGGAAAACCAGACACCTGCTGATGGCCTTCCGAGGGCTGTAATGTAAAGTGGCTGGCTCATTCTGGAGGAGGGCTTACAGGTCCCCACCCCACCACTGAGAACCAGCCTGACCAGAACCCCCAGCAGGCAACCACTGGCAGGGCATCCGACAGCAACTTATTCGTAATTTATATTCAATATTTATTTCACCCAGGTCAATATGTTTTCCATAATTAGACAAAAGCCCTTTAAATGGTTCAACGGCTGGTACCGTTGTGGTACTTTTGTGACGTTTTAATGGCAGGCGTGCTGAGCACAACACCACACACTGCCCCATGACCCCGCTGTCACTTGGTGACGACACACACAAGGTCAGTATTTCGGTTTAGTTCTGATACTGCTCCGCCTAAACGGCGATGATTAACTTGTCCAATAAGACTAGCAAGAACACAGCAGTTCTCATTTAGCAACCCAAAAACCTGCTGTTCCAACTACTAAAACCTCTTAGACCCCAGGTAAATGGACCCGTAACCGAGCTGTGTGTGTCACTCATTACACCTACAAAGGCATCACCAGATACCGCAAACTGCAAAGATGTTAGTCCTACTGGTAATGAAGCCACTCACTAAATAAGTTAAAAATCCATCAGCATTAAGTAAGGCGGCTGAAATCAGTCCATAAGAAACAGGAAGAAGCACTTCACACTTTGATTTAAGAGCATTTTTCAAGTCCGATCAGTTCTGAAACTGCACTTTTCCTTCTGATTGCCACAGATCCCCAGACTGGACATGAAGCAAGGTATTGTGGGAGAATTCCGACATTAACCCCAAAGCTAAGGTGACCCTCATCACGTTTATAATGCATTTAAAGGTATCTTATTTCCACCACCGAGGGCATTCCACGCATCCACTAAATTAAATTCAAACATCAGTTTACTTTTTCTTACATCTCCAGAACTACACTGGCCTCTCTCACTGGGACATTTATCCCCTAAATCCCTTTAACCCCCAGATACACTACATTTTCCAAAAAACTGCCTTAGGTTGATATTTTGCCAATTCCCAAAATCTGAGGAATGGTTACATATGAACTTTGACACCCAATATTAAAAAATCCAGGACACAAAACCCACCCCCCACTGGGCTGCGGGCATCATGGAGCAACAGTATGCTCTGTGCCCGTCGCTCAATCTCAATGAGCTCCTCTAGCCGGGGATAACCCCCCCAGACACAGTGAGTGTGGGAGGGGGGGTACACCTTTAATCTGACTACCACTGAGGTAAGTCCGCCTTTCAGAACCAGTAACAGCAAAAGTACCACTGATAACCCAAATGTAATACTGTGAGTACGGTCTAGTCCTGATGCTCTCTGTCGTAGACTGGAGCTACTAGCTAAATGGGATACTGTGGTTATGTTACCCGAGAAGGAAAAGTGCACAAGCTATTAAATCCACAGTAGTAAATACTCCCTAGTTGCCATTTTAGTTTCGTATTGTTTAATTCCATCTAGTGATACTAGTTAAGCAGCGGGTGAGGGCTGGTTCACAACACTCGGATACCTTGCAGTGAGTGGAGCTTATGGGGACACCCACATTTGAGGCTACAAGCACCGTTAGCGCACTCATTACTTCAATGCAAAATCCACTGTGAAGAAACAGACAAGAGGGCATAAAACAGAGAGAGAGACTGTGAGCCAGCAGAGGGCGCCACACAAAAAGACCCACAAGACCGAGCCATGCAGTGAGAGAGGGGGGACAGGGGCTCTGCGGGACGCATCACAAGGGGACGGCTTTGGGATGGGAGGGGGTTTAGCTCACAGCGAGTCCACAGCTCGAGTCCAGCAAAGAACGGGGTGTGTCGGGGGAGGGGGGGCACACACATTTTTGGAGGTTTTGTGGGTTGAACCAGTATGCGTCAGCTGACCATAACCCAGAGGGAGTTACTGACAGGTAACAGGGGCTGGTCAGGAGTCTCTCACACAGTCACATGACTATAATAAATCAGATTCATCACTTACTGTGTGTGTGTTACAGTTATTATATATCAATAAATGTCAGTATTTATAATCATTTATCCAATCAATTTTCCTGACAACCCAGCTCAGGAAAATGCATTACAAGCCTTAACTTGTTCAACCCACTCAATGTGATGCGCACCCCCCACCCACCCTCACCCTATCAGGATGCAGAGTGACCTCAGAGGCCGGAGCGCGGCCCGGCATCACCTGACCGGAGCGTACCTTGCAGTGTGTGGTACTGATAGGGAGTCCGATATTGGAGGCGAACACGACAGTGAGTGCGGAAGCCAGTTCAATAGTGAACCCACTGCAGAGAGACACAAACCTCACGGTCAATCTGTAATCTCGCACTTCATTGCCTCGCCCCTGGGTGGAGCCACAGAGTCAGAGGGGGTGGGATCACCAGGAACCAATCTCATCACTGGGTGGAGCTACAGGACCAGAAGCAACTGCACCACCTCTGGGGAAACTGTGCTGAAGGGACCCAATCGCATGCGACAAGAGAAAGGCCCTATTGCTGGGCTGAAGTACATCGCCAGAAGGGACAGGTGACAGGGGCAGGCCGCAGTAACCGCAGGGACAGGTTTGCATACATGTGGTGCAGGTTTCAGGTGACTAAATTAACAAGCGAGAACATGTGTAAATCCAGGACTTCTGTTCAATAATGGATACCTCCAGAGCTCAGAGGGTACTCGGGCCACTTGCCCATGGCATCTCCGCTTACGTGGCTGTGCAGTCGCAATGGAGGCATCTCCACTTCATTAATATCATCTGCTGCAGCAGAGTGTCTACTTAAGACGCAGACACACATGGCGCCTGGTCCGACCCATTTTAATGCCGCGGGGGGGGGGGGGTCCCCTCACTCTTATACAGTCCTTTTGTCCTTTTAGAGACTGACACTGACTACAGAATGCAATTTACAGATGAAGGTTTGCATGACAGGGTAAAGTTCTCAGCACGATTGTCACTGTGGAGATCTGGCCCCCGGGGTGTTGGGGGGGAGGCATAGGAGAGGATCAAACAAACGATTAGTCACTGGCTGAGGTAAATGGATGAAGCTTCAGGGTGATGGAACAGAGTTGTCGCTTAGAAGGAAAAAAAAAAAACCCACAGAATGTCAGACCAAAACGAATTCCCCTTGGATGAAGGCAGAGAGATGCAATTTGCCTTTTTGGGCTGACAGCCTTTGTGGATGCAGAGGAGAGGGTGAAGACCTGGCCTAGTTCCCTTGGCTCTCGCGCTGCTACTCATGTCAAGTCGTGGAGATGGAGATTGTCCACTTGCTGGCCAGAGCTCCCATGGTGACACTCCGTCTCCCAGGATCCCCTGTGTCTGCTCACTTCCTGCCGATCTGTGATTCGCTGCCAGGCCACGAGATCCTGGCACAAAGGAATCTTGCCAGCCTCTGCTGAGGACACAGCAATACAAACGGCAGCCCTGGAAACTGAGCCCTAACGTGGGGGGGTGCTCACTTCAGCGGCTCCTGTGGCTGTCAAGAACCCATTTCTTTCCCTATCCCCATTGTCCAGCCTGATTTAGACATTTCTAATTCTGTGTCTGCCCGACTGTCAGCGGTAGCCACCGGATGCCCCCACCCGACAGATCAAACAGCTTCCTGGTGACTCGACCACGTCTGTCGTGCTGCCGGCTGACGCATCCCATTGTTAACGTGTGGCTGGTAGCCAAGAGTTGCCCGAATTATCTGTAGGGGGCGCCATTTTCCTGAAAAAGGATCAGTATGACTGCAGAACGACTACAAATGATTAAGAACATAGTGACTTTCTGACCTGTACAGGTGTAAGAACAAGCAGGATGCACCCTTCTCACCACACCCTGCACTGTTTCAGCGCCACCTTCTGGCTCCTACACGCAACTGTCAAATCTAGTCAATGTACAAAACCACTAGTAGATGGTTCTCATTAGTTGCTCTGGTCACACGTGCATGGACTCCATGTCAGCAAAGGCAACTCATTGGGGGTGGTGGGGGGAGATAGAGAGAGAGACAGAGAGTGCTGTGATGTGTCATACACACCGATACCCCCACCAAGCATACCGTCTCACCTGGAGGGAGTTATAGGGGTCAGGTCCTTGCCCATGGTCTGGATGACACGGCGGCCCCACACCCACAGGCCGGCGCAGATGCCCACGCCGCCGTAGAAGAGCAGCCAAATGGGCGTGACCGCATCCTGCATTACCCCACCTTGTTTGTAGATCATCCACAGCGCCACCAGGGGGCCAATAGCGTTACTGTGGCACAAAACAACACGTCAGGCTTCCCGCCAAAACACTTATTCGTAAAAAGTTCCAATTCAAAATTTATTTTTAATATGGAAGAGATGCGTGTGTTTTATGGGGGGGGGGGGGCCTCAGTGGGCAGGGTACCTAACGTCGTTGCCACCGTGGGCAAAGGAGCCGAAGCAGGCAGTGAGGATCTGCAGGAAGTGGAAGAGCAGGAAGACCTGCGGCTTGTCCTTCTCCTCCTTGTCCTCCTCGGCTGGGTCGTCCATGCCCAGCGGGGGCGGGGTCTCCATGGAGTCAGCGGCCAGCTTCATCTCAACGCCGCCCTCCTCGGCCTCGATCTCGGCCTCAGCCACGGCATTACAATAGCTGGAGTAGCTGTCGTAGCGCACGCGCTTCTTGGAGTACGAGACGCTGTCGCCCACCAGCTTCTCGCTATCCTCGGGCGCGGCGCTGGTCTCGGAGCGCAGCAGCGGCTGCACAGGCATGCCGCAGATGGCCGCCGTGTAGCATGTGTAGCTGTTGTTACGGCGAAGCAGCCGGTAGCTGTTTTCCGGGCCGCTGCCGGACCGCTCGTCCTCCAACCGGCCCAGGTGGATCTTGTGCAGCAGGTCCTTGTAGAGACCCGAGTCCTTGTGCACCGTGTGGTAAACCTGGCCGTCACTCCGCACGTGCCCGTCGAAGCTGAAGCTGCCATTGGAGATGGGCGACTTCAAGCAGCCATTGGTCATGGAGTGAGTCCGGCCTGCGGGCAGGAGGCAGCAGCAGCATGTCAGCGTGTTAGCATGTTACTAGCCGGTGGGATTTCACGGCAAACGACGGACTACAGTGAAGACAAGCGCCTCATTTCGATTAAGTGAAGAGTTGTTAGGGACACTGAAGTCGACACATGGCAGCGGTAAACAGAGGGGCGCCAGACTCACCATAAATCCTGCCATTGGGCAGCACAGTGCCCCCATTGGGCAGGCTGTTCTGCTCCCCCGCAGACTCGGTCAGGGGCACCACCGCGTCGTCCATCCCCTTGGCCCCCGGCAGCTCCTTGAAGACGGGAGCCTCCTCTTCCTCTTCTGGGATCTTATCCAAGCTCTCGTCCGATATCCGGGAGAGGGCATGCTCCTTCTGCAGGCGGCCTGCAGTGGGAAGGATGAGCAGTCAGCCTTCGTCCTCAGAAACGGCAGCCTGTAGACACCCCCCTGCCCCCCCTCCTAAAGGTACACTTCGGGCAGAGACAAAGGCCCAAAGGGGGTGGGGTGGTATATATTGGGCACTCCGAAGGAGAAGGATTAAATGGTTTTTACATGGAAAACTGAAACTGGGCCCCTGCCAGACACATTTCTATCCTGTGCTGACAGGGTGACATAAAAATAAAACACCTTTGACCTCAATCTTATACCATGTGTGGCAGCCCTAAGAGTACCAGCACACAGTGTGGGGGGGTACATACAGGTTGGCTGAGACGCTGCGACGATACAGGATATCAGCAGGCATGGGGGAGCTACAGGTTACCCGTTACATACGAGGTCGGCCAGGGTCATGGGGCGGGCATGTGTAACAGTGAGAGAGATACGGGCAAGGCAGTAACTGCGTGACAGCAGGACAGCAGAAATAAACGGCGTTAACACCTCCGTAAACAGTTTTAATAGTTACTGCAATAAGCCACCTGCAATAGCAATCAAATAGGCCATTTGCATAAACCTCCAGATCAGACAATTCACATTATTTTCTCCGATAATGCTTTTATCCAAAGTCCTGTGATGATTACGATGTTCCAGGTCAATTAAGGAGATGTTTATGCAACTGGTTCAGTTTGACCACTTAATGGTACAACAGCTGCGTCCCTTGGGAACATCCCCTCCCCCCCGTGTGTGTGAAACGCTGGTCCTGACGTATCCATGAATCAGCCCTTTGGGATTTGTGGACCTGCAGGTGGGGAGGGTGAGGTGCCCCACCAGAGGCCTCAGATCAAACGGCGAAAGCTCCCGCCGTTGCCATTCTCATCATAATAATAATAATAATAAAAGAGTTGCTTAACACGGGCTTGTATCTGGGGCAGCGTAACACGCAGCTGTGCCCTTGACCGGTTTTTCCACTTTCCTCGAGCGCACAGCAGGTGTTACCCGCAAAGTCAGAGCCCATCCGGGTCCCACGACTGATCGGAACGGCGGGGCGAGAGGAGGCCGGGGGGCACAGACACTTACTTGCTATTTTCCTCCTCATCCAAGGGCAGACGAAGAACCAGACCATGGCGGCACAGACCAGAGATCCAGCCAGTGAGATCAGGGCTATGGCCCAGACTGGCAGCATCTCCAGGCCCAGCACTGAGAGCAAAGAGCATGTAAATTAGCGAGCGACGTGGCCCACACATTTGTTCTGGCCTTCCCAGTTCCAGGGGTCAGCTCCATACTTACAGGGGGCTCCAGTGTACATGATGGAGAAGGTGTTGATACCAATTGTGGAGGCATAGAACAGAGGTAGAGCTCGGAGACCATTGGGAACAGGGTCATCCTGTGGGGAGGGAGCAAGGTGGGCTGAGTTTTTCCAGTTCCCACGTTTATGTAAACATTTCAACCCCCATCAGCGGAAAGCCAAATTTTCACCACCCATACCACAAACAGTGGCACGCCTCTAGGCCTCACCATCGAAACGGATGTCTGTTTTGTCTGGTAATTAAACACCGGAAAAGTGACGTCTGCCTGTTCACTGGACAGGGGCACTGGACAGTTCCTAAGCCGTGATCTCGACTAAAGCAGAGCAAAGCTCGACAGGCATCTCGTGTGGAGACTTACTGCAGAGCCACTAGCTGCCCACAGGATGCTGAGTGGCTGTGGGATTCATAACTCACCAACAAGACGGCCGCGGGGCGGCCACAGGACGGCAAGAATGTCAGGCTGCACATTCCTGTCCTGGCCTTCGTCTCACTTCTGCTTGTGCCTGAATTAAAGCGCCTTTAACTTCCCTAAGAGCTGTACAAACCAGTTTGACCAGTCTCTGCATCTGAAGCTTTCCTCACGACTGTCGCTTTGGCCAAAAGCATCTACTGAATAATGAAATGTATTGCTTATTAACATCAGAGAGAGGAATAAACTCACCTTGCTGAGGATGAAGTACCTGATGAGAAGAAACAGCAATCCAGACATGATTCCAGACAGAAGAGGGGAGATGAACCATGAAGCAACTGAAGTAGAAGAGCATAGAGTAACTAGTATCTTCATCACCTCCTATCTCTCCATCCCTGCTCCCTCAGGCCCGATATGAGACAAACCTCTCTAAACAGTGTCAAAGACCGCCAACATGCACCATCCCCCCATTCTCTGTACAAACTGCTCCTCACACACACACACACACACACACACACACACTTCCATGTAATTCAAAATACTTGTTTCTGCTGTCACCTCAAAGCATGTATCCCTAACACAACCCCCACAGTTAAGGCAACCAACACAACAGGATTTTAGTTTTGAGGATTTACACAAAAAAAATTATGTGTAACAGGCAATGCAAGCACAAGTGACTCACCAATCTTGACAAGCTGCATCCACTGGACGCCCCGTGTGCCTATGGCCACCATGGAGAAGCCAATGGTGGAGCCGACAATGCAGTGGGTCCCGGAGATGGGCAGTTTCAGGAAAGAGGCGATTAGCTGCCACACTGCCGACCCTAAGGAGCGAGAGGACCAGTGGGACAGGGTTATAAGCCATGGTATAATTGAGCATCAACCCTGAGCATCATACTTCTTTAACTTCTGAAGGTAATCAGGCTCACCTCGACACATATGGAATCAAAGAATGGAATAAAAAAACGCAAACGCTGAAAGGCTTTTCAGAGCATGAGGTGGCAACAGGCCCATTCAACATTTTCCAGAAGCCAAACTAGCCAACAGGAACAAGAAAAACGTATCTCACAAAGAAAGATTCCCGCTGACCCAAGCAATACCGATTTACTCAATTCCCCACATTGGCAGCCCTCCATCTTTATAATCAATGCTAGCCATTCATCCAACCTTTTCATTGCTTCAAGCTAGGGCTGCAGCTATCGATTATTTTAGTAATCAGGTATTCTATTGATTATTCCACTGATTAATTGAGTAATCGGATAAGAAAATACTTTTGTCTTATTAAAGTGCAATAGTAGTTATTCAAAAGAGAAAAAAAGACAGGTCTCTTAAAATGAACAACTCATTGGTTTTAGTGGTTAAATTGCATACCATAATGATGGTATTTTAAGTAATTCAACATGAGTGTGATGAAATAATCTGGAAAAAGCACTTTTTGTTCCAGCGCTGTTTGCAAATGCAGCACTTAAAAAAGCATACGTAATGATACAGACACTATCAAAACATTTTTGGCAAATAAATTACCACAATAATTTAAGCTATTTTGCCATGAATTTGGTAGTAAATTCACACTGACCCATGTGACCCGAGGAGTGCTGTAAACTGATTATATATCAGCTGTATTAGCAGTGCAGCTAACTAATTTATGAAGCAGTTCATAAGCAGAACAACTTAATATGTACCCTGCATCAGTAAACAAAATCGTCAGTGAAATGGGGACATTAGCCTCAATAGCTGCTAAGCTACCTTCGGACATAACTATTAACTATAATAACCATTAGCAGCTAATGCTGCGCCAATATGAAAACAATAGTATTTAATATATTAATGAGAGCCAATGTGTTAAATGTTTTCTTAAATCTGTTATTTTATCAACATACCGCTGAAAGTGCTTGGTAATTAGGAATGGAAATGACCGTGATTCCATGCCGTGAATTTCAATATTTGGAGCTATTCGCCATCTCCGTGACTCAGAAGGTTGCCGAAAATTTATCCGACATTTTATTTTTAGACGGGAGTGTCGCTGTTGCTACCTGATCTGTACAGCCTTGTTGCTACCTGATCTGTACAGCTGTGCCATTCTGTTTCTTACACTCCTGTCTCTTTCTCTTTTGTTTCTACCACTCTGCTACATGTAATGCAGTGTAAGCACACTGCGCAACAGTAATAATACTTCATGTGAAACACGGTGATCACTGAGCAGTACACAGTCGTGTGGATTAAACAAAGCATAGAAGCAAAGAATTTGCAATGAGGATTTTTTGTAATCGAGTTATTCGAATTACTCAATGAATCGTTGCAGCCCTACTTCAAGCATCCTCTCCATCATCTGTCTATCATAATTCCGAAACAGTCACCTCCAGACACCTCATATCAAACCATTTCCAACTGTCTGGCTCCTTTCAGCAAGACTGTAGGCCAGTCAGTGCCCTTCTTAATGGCCTGCCAATCTGTTACTCCCTAACGAACAGAACTCTGAGCCATTAGCTTTCCTGAAGAAAGATGTCTGGATCATTCCTGTACCCTTCTCAGTTTTCAGCATTTTGCCTTCCTAGCAATTCCATCATATTATGACTAACCGTAGGCAAAACAGACTTGAGACATTTACAAAACAAAATCAAATAATGTTCAGTCATACTTAAGTGAACAGACTATAGTACAACTGAGATCCAATTAATGTCAAGTAATAACAAATAAAGTCCCCAAGTGTTCAGCCCAGTTTAGCTACTTCCGACACTTGGAGCAGACTTTGATTCCAGCACCATGCTCATGCCAGGCAGATGCCTCTTCTCTACACGCTCCGTCTAACCCAAGTGCTTGCTTTACATGCCATACAACACATGGCATATTTGGGAGGGTTACAGATGACCGGAAGACCAGCATCACCCTCGCTGTGCTTTCTGGCAGCCAGGAAAGAAGAGCCACTCGGGATGTGTGCAGGAGATACTTCACCAGCAGGCCCAGCTGAGATACCCTGGCTGGTTTTCACCCTCCACACAAGTAGCATAAGTTTTACTCCCAGACAACATCACTTAAAAAAAACAGCTCAGACTCAACCTGTCATGTCATTCCGACAATCAGAAGCATGGATTTCCCCACTTCCTATCCTTCTGGTCGCAGCATCCTGCACCTCTCTGTACATGGTGCATTAAGCACCATTGCATTCTGTCCCCAAAACTCCCCTCTTTGCACCCTCCTCAAGCTCCTTCTCAGTCCAGGAGCTGCGCTGAACAGTAGAAGCCTGTTCCTTGAGACAGGAATTAAGAGGAACCCAACCGTACAATATTCTGCATTTTGTTAAAGTAGCATTACTCAACTTCACTGTACTATTCCAGGGTTATCTGCTTTTTGCTTAATTAACCTTTATTTTCTGTTGTTCCTTGTACTGGATGTGGCTGAAATAGTTAGTATTTCAATTTGCACTTGTTGCACATGGCCAGCAAAACATCATACTAAGGGCAGCCAGACAATGCGTCTTCAAGGAGGAACAAGAACATCATGACTAAAAGTTCAACACACTCTTGAAGCACATCAGTTTCAATGTTTGAGCACAGTTGAGGCAGTCTCAAACAGCATCAAGCGCAAAGCTCATGAGGTGGGTATACGTTACTACCTGTAGGTTAAGAGTGTCCAGTATCGAGAGTTACAGCAGCTTTGGTAAGCTGACTGGCGTGAGAATTTCAATGAGATTTTTACCTTATAAATTGTCCGTAGTGTGTGTGAACACTTTGGATTAGGGCTGAACGATTTATCGATTTCAAATCGAAATCGCGATTTTAAACAATGCAATTAGCAAATCGCAAAGGCTGCGATTTAGGATATGCATTATACAGCACGTCTGACCCAGGGTTTAAAACAGTCGTAAGAATAGTTTTGTAAATTCATTCCGTCCTGCTTATGTGACAGTCTCACCAATCAGAAGTGCCGTGCTCCTCATGTGTTAATCATGCTCACCAATCAGAAGTGGCCCAAAGTGACTGCATATACGCCTACAAACACAGACACGTGAAACTCAAGGAAAAAGTTACATTTGCAGTGCAAAAAAACATCGGTTCTATTTCTGAGCTGTAAATGAATTACCTACCTATGTAATAGTCAGAGATTGTTCACAGAAAGGTCCAATTATTATCGGTCCAAGATTTCAATGTACGGTTGTGCTAAGTTACAGTTTTTTTATACACATAGTGAATACTGAGTTTAAAAAAAAAAAAAAAAAAAAAACGTAAATCGCAATTGCAATATGTGTCAGATAAATCGCAATTCGATATTTTCTTAAAATCGTTCAGCCCTACTTCTGATGTAGCTAATTTTAGGTTTAAAACTGAATAACATACACTCACCTAAAGGAATATTAGGAACACCTGTTCAATTTCTCATTAATGCAATTATCTTATCAACCAATCACATGGCAGTTGCTTCAATGCATTTAGGGGTGTGGTCCTGGTCAAGACAATCTCCTGAACTCCAAA
>JAODKN010000041.1:4898700-4915616 GCA_026774425.1 Petrocephalus zakoni
TGACAAAAACATCATACGAGACATACTAGCAAGCCTTAAAATGTCTTTTGGGCCTGCTCTTCAGCTGGGCTGTCCCCCCCTTCGATAGCTCAGTTGGTAGAGCAGTCTACTGTAGGGACAACCAAGATAGATATCCTTAGGTCGCTGGTTCAATTCCGGCTCGAAGGACTGCGTTTTATTTAATGCGTTTTGCAGTAATCCCAACTTCACCTTTACATACGTTCATCCCTGCCTTGGTTTCTGTGTGATCAATTGAAACCGATATCAACGTAATTCATCTTGTTGCCGATTGCCGTCCCCAGGACCATCTGTGACTCCCTTTCTATGAGAAAAACATTATACAAGACATACTAACAAGCCTTAAAATATGTGTTTTGGGCCTACTGTAAAGCTGGGGTGTCCCCTCCTTCGATAGCTCTGATGGTAGAGTGGAGGACTTCAGGAACAGAATGATGGCTTTCCTTCCGCTGGCGGTTCAGTTCTGCCTCGATGGAGTACGTGTTGTGTAATGCTTTTTGCAGTCATCCCAAAGTTACTTTTCAATATGCTACATGTAGTACTGGGCTACGTGATCAATTGATGCCTATATCAACATAATTCACCATGTTCCCAATTTCAGTTTACAGTTTTCCCCATGAATCTCTTTCCATAAGAAAAACTTATAAAACAAATAGAAACTCCAGGATATATCTTTTGAGCCAACTTTCAAAAATGATTCTGCCTTTCTTCTTTTGATAGCTCAGATGCTAAAGCGTAGATTTATAGAAGTATAATGATTCCAGTGTCTAGTATGCTCTCCGAATGTCATTGCATTACAAAACCTCATACCAGACATACTCTCAAGCACCAGACTATTTCGTTTGAGTCCATTAAAGCTTTGGCTATCCTTAGGTTGCTGGTTCAGTCTCAGTGCGAAGGAGTGCCTTTTGTGTAATGCTTTTGCAGCAATCCCAATTTCAGCTTTACATATGTCAATCCTGGCCTTCTTTTGTGCGTGATCTATTGTGGTGTATGCACAACAGCTATGAAGGTTGCCAGCCTGTGAATCAGCGTTTTCTGATATGAACTTCATCCAGAACAAACACAGAACTTGCCTCATTGATGCACATCTGCAGGACTCTCTCAGAGTTGCAGTGTCAAGTTACACACCAGATTACAATACACTGGTGAACAGCATGCAATACCAGTCTTCCCACTGACAAAGAAACAAATACCAGATGTTGTCATTGGCGACGTTGCCATGGCAAAGTTGAATTTAAGCATTGAAAAACTGTGTTCAATCAATTCAAAAGTCAAAAGTGTGTTCATGAATTGTAACAGATATAATTATTTTATTAAAAATACTGCAGATTTGGTTAAAATGTGATTAAAAAATAGTTCAAAATGTAATAAGATTTATTTAAAATTCTGAAAGTTTTTTGTTAATTGATAACTTGTTCAAACGTGTTGCAACATGATTTGTTAAAAGGGTTTGTCAGTGGTTAGTGAAAATGGGGCATGGTGATTTCTTGTGAAATCACCATGCTTTGAACGTCACCTTTTTTAGATTTTAAATAGTTTTTCCTCATACAATGCCCTGTTGTTCAGTACTATTCAGGAGACAGTGGCTGCCTTGGTCCATTATTACCTACACAGAAAAAATAACAGTATGGTTCTATATCAAAAAGTTTCCAAACAATTTCAATACATACGGTATGCATTTTGTTCTTTCCATTAAAGTCTGTGGAGTAAACCTACAATTTCTAATATGTTGCGAACAATTTTATGGTGTATATTTGAAAATGTAATAAAACTCATTCTAATCCATAGCCAGTGTAGGTTTTTTTTCTGTGTTCAGTTACTGTTTCTCATTCCATCATTTCATGCTTGTGTCATTAGTTATGTCTGTGTTTCACAAAATAAAGCTGCACCACATTGCAAAATTAACTTTAAAACATTAAAACAGTTCTTTAGCTTTTCTAAATTTGAAAATATACTTTGCCAGGCCTGGATAAATATTGTCCTTTTTGTATATAATTGTATGTTATTAATGTTTGGTCTTAATCTTAATGTCATGATTTTGAAGGTGAGGAAAGTCATGGAGTTGTTGTAAAGTCCCCTGTAAAGTACATATTGTGAGTGAGTGTGTGAGAGAGAGAGAATGAGAGAAATAAACGTAATCAACAATCAAGCTGTTTCTTTATTAAAATGTTTATTAACAAGTTTATTAATATGTTATCCTAGGGTATATTATGTATTGTGTGTGTATGTATGTATGTATATATATATATATATAATTTTATATATTTTTTTTATTATTTATATACATTTTAATTTTTAGGCACTGGAAGCAAAGCAGGTACCCACCACAGATGGCGGGCGTGCTGCACCTTGGTCCCTATAGGCAGCAGCAGTCAATGAGACATGTACGTATTTATGTTTATGCCCGCACTACCTTTGCGATCTACTCGTCGATCATGATCGAAGTCATGGGGGTGGGGTGTGGCGCGCAGTGACAGAAATGCTGGAAGCAAGAGCACTGTTCATCCTTTCCAAGTGCCAAGCCTGCAGATTCATCCTTTCCTCTTCCTCACAGGATTGCTCATCATGATGACCTGCTAATCGTCGTTACTGTATAGTTTGTCTGTTTTGCTCTCACCCTTTTACATTTTTGCTTGTGCTGACAGCTGATTATTTACTAAAGAAATCCAGGAGAGCTGCCCGGTCCAATGTCAGTCTGCCTGCTGGAACTTCAAAACCACGCTGGTATGCCACTTGCTGTTTCCTCCTCAGAACACACTCAAGTTGTGAGTAACAGAGAAATGTATGGGCCAGAGACAGTTATAGGGAGTCATTTTTCCAAAACGGGTTTATTATTGGCATTTGAGGAGGTGGGTTATGAGGGGGAGTGTTGCATTGGGGGCAGGGGGTGGAGCCACATCAGCTTCAGCCTCTCACTTGCTGGCTGCGGTGCCACTGAAAGTGAAACCGCCGCTTGGGTGGTACTGCATGTCCCTCACGCGCCGTATGGACTGGATCTGGGGCTGGATGGCACAGAACTCGTTGTAGTGCCTGTAATCGCCACACTCAAACAGGTACTGGTAGCCCCGGTACCCGGGGTACTGGTAACCCACCCATCTGTAAGGCAGAGATGTGGGGAGCAGAAGGCAGAAAGAGGTGTGAGGGAGTCAGTCACGTGTATCACAGGAAGAAGTGCTTCACGGCTTCGACATGGACATCCTTGAATAACCCTAACTAGGGTGCAGGCTAGGGGACCCTCAGTAAATAGCACTAAGAATGTCAAACAGGAGGCAATTTCAATGGTTCGGGCAGAAGAACAGGTGCTCAGGCACCCTCAGCCCACACCCCCTGTAGAATTCATTATAAAAGACCTAATTTTAGTTACAAAATCACTTTCCACATGCAATGCCCATTTCATACCAGCTGATAATATTGAACATGTCCTGTAACATATATAGCACTAGAAATAATCAATAATAAAGTGACTCTTGATGGAAGGATATCACAGTACGATTAATAACCCCATTTAAAGTATCCATTGCAGTATCAAGGTGTTTTCCCCAGTGTGCACAGTTTTCCCAGTCAGGCACATGGTCCCTAGTGACTCCAGGCTACTTACGCTCCTCCAGGGACTCTCACGCTGCCCACCCTGTCACAGAAGCCGTGTGCCCAAAGGGTGGGCACGTCGTCCTCCTGGATTTCCATCTTGTTGCCCTCAAAGTCAGACAGCTCATAGAGGCAGATCTTATGCTCCTGCATGTCCTGCAGTTCAGACAGACAGACATTTTTTCTTCCCTGCCATATAAGAACTCAGATGTGTTGCCTGCATAGCGATACATATCTTTCAAGGTTTCAGAAAAGCAGGTAGTGAATTCCTGACCATTTTCATTGAGAGTATATGATAATTGAAAGTTAGGGCAGAGACCCACTCTCAGTCACCTTTTCTCTAATTTAGAACATGATTTTGAGAAACACATCATTTGTATGCCCATTGGCCAAGTCTCGTTTAGTGGGGTTTGGAAAAATATCAGCAACAATGATCATAATCAGGATCTCAACATTTGAGCTTTAAATCCAAACATTCCAATTTTTGGAAAATTGAAATATGGAATATGGAAATGTCATTTCCTTTGGATTCTGTTGATTGTTCAGACTGCGGAAACATAAAATGTTTTTGTTTATAATTATATTATCAGCTCCCTAGTCCTTGGGTACCCTTGGATCTATGGACACATCTTGGTGTCACATGATCACGCTCACCATGCGCACTGGTCTGAAGGACATGAGACAGTCACTGCGATAACTGTTGGACCAGGTGTCCCAGCGAGGATACTCCCCCTTCTCCAGGATGAACATCTCCCCACGGAAGTTAGTTTGCTCAAAAGCAACCCAGCTGGAGAGAGAAATCGAGCAAGAACACAGTAATGAAAATGAGAAGGCGAGTGAGAGAATCTTGGGCATGCAGATCAAGAAGAGGTGAGACCCCAAAGCGATGAGTTGGTGTAAGCAAGCAACCAAACAGGGCGTGGGTACTTTCAACAGGATGATGGCGTTGGTCTTCCAGGAGCACTTCTGCAGATGTTTTGGATGTTTGAAGCATTATGCAGTGGAGTTACTTGTTTGTGTCTGTGCCTGTTTAAGGCTGTGTGCACTCTGTGGGTTGAGTATATGGGAGCAAGTGTTCCACCCTTAATGTTTACACGAGATTGAGTAGGACTACTGCAAACAGCAGTATCTGTTTGGACGTTATGATTGATGCAGCTTCTGAGCAGTGCTGTCTACAGTTACTGCTCTTAACAGTGTTACACATGTGCCTGCCGTGATAACTGTTGGCATGGTAACGCAGTATGAGCTGTCTCTGCAACCTCAGGAGCCTTACGGGCCACACTCTACGCGCAGGCTGCGTACGCGGTCCAGGCCTATCTCCGTCGTGTTCACACACTCATTCTGGACCTCCATCATTCTGCCCCGGAAGTTCTCCTGCTCAAACAGCATGATCTACAAGGAAGAAGGAAAACCTCCATTATATTGTATACCTCCATATTATATGGTCTGAGTTAACAGAGATAAGGTTATCTGTGGCATTTTGCAGACATCCTGTTGAATTGCTGAGCTTCAATTCAAATTATAGTGATCACATGACGCATTGCAGCAAGAGGCTATACACCCTTCTTATTACACATTACTTTTTTAACAACCCCATCACTAATTATTGCAGTGACTGGTTGCTCATAAAGGGTGTGAATCATCAGACCTTCCTGCTAAAAGAGGTGATAGCGGATCCTTAACCAATTAAAAACTGTAATTTAAGTGGAAGTGGTTCTGAGGTCTGTACTTCTGAATGATGATAGTTATCCAAAGGTTTGGAGGTTTCCTTCTAAAGCAGCTTTGGATATTGTGGGGGTCTCAGCATTTGGAAGATACAACCTCATCAAAATCAGAGATCAGACCTGTCCTGCCAGATGGCAGAAACATGGCCCTCCATATACTGCAAAGCCTCATTTGTCAGTACCGAAAATGTTCTCACAGAGGCTGAATTCTCCATGCCAGTCTTCTCCAGAGGTAACTGGTCTGAAGACCAGAACATTGCTCTTAGAAGCATGGCTCACTTACCCTGTAGTTGCCCATGCTGGTGTCTGCGGTCTTGCTGGCCTTACCGCCAGAAGCAGGAGTTCCTTTTTCCTTGGCTTCGGAACCCTTGTTTGACGCGTCTTTGGCTGTCTGAGACATCGTGAGGGTTTGGAGTTTCTGGCAGAGAGAGGAGAGGGTGGAGCGAGCAGGTAGGATCCCCCACCTCATCAAACTATCCCAGCTCCCCCCAGTTTGAGCACACTTCCCCCCACACGGGACCTAGTCAGCCACACCCAAGCTGCCCCTACACGCTCACCTGCGTAAGTCCGGCTCGTGGAGGCGTGTGTGCTGATTTGTGCTCTGGGCACCCTGGGCACCCTCTTTTATAGCCTGGCAAGGGGCATGTGGCAGGGCTCCATGCACAAAGGGATCCGCTGGCGTCATCACGGCCGTCTGGTGTGTCTCTGCCCCCCCTTCTGCCGCCGCCACAGCTTGGCCTGCGACCGTAAGCACTTTGTGCTGAAAGGAAAGCACTGAGCACGGCAGTTTGCACCGGTGTCCGGCTGGCCCCGCCTAAGGCTACAGGCGGCGTGCGGAAAGAAGGAATGCACAGGTCAGAGGTCAGCACTGGCTAAACCACAGCCCTCTCCGATCTGACGGGACACTGAGGGAGGGCGTGCCTGAGCATAGTATAGATCTGCAGCACAGTTACAGTGGTGGCATTCTGTTAAAAAGTCATCCAAGAAATGGCTTGAGCAACAAACCCATATAAAGCAATTACAAGAGATTATGTTAACTTTAAAAATATAAGGTTAGCCATTTTCTTTATTTCCCAATAAAACGACCATGGGTCTTCAGGGCTCGAGTACATCAGCTCCAGAGTTATGAAGGAATGGGCAGCTTCTACAGGACCACATGGATTTGTTTTGGATTCATAGATCACAACATGCTCCGGTTGTAGATGTTGGACATACCCAAGATGTCCATCAACTTACATTTATACAAGAGTCATACAAACATAAATTCAAGCACAAACTCATTCATGAAAGTGAGATATACTGGAAGGCATGGTCGTAATTAAATAAAGCATATCTATGTTAATCTTTTTAAATTGCGTGAGATTTTCTATATAAACAGAATCTCTTTTATAGATGAATAAAGGTTCTTCTAAAATAAAAACAGGACAAGCTACAATAAACAATAATTTCAAGGTGTTTGGAATGTTCAGGTATTGCTGTTACTATGACGGGGGGGGGGGGCTCCATCTTCTAAAATTAAACAACAATATCCATCCATCCATCCATCCCAGCTTGTCCTGTGCAGGGGTGTGGGGTTGTTATGTAATAAACAACATTAAGCTTTTCATTGGTGATTTGTGAGGTTGTCCCTTTTCCATTGCCGGTGGTTATTACTGCACTGGTAGTACAGTACCGTTCTCTTAGGAATTTGTGATCTCCCCCCCCTGCCCCCAGTAGTAATACCCTCTCAGCAGATAATGAAGACCACAGAGCAGAATCTCAGCAGAACTTGATTGTTCATGTTTATTTTGTCCCTGGATTTCATGGTTAATTCTTCACATTTGTTTTTATTTATTTAAATGCGTTCATTATTAATTGGGAAGTGTGGATAGTGTAGGTTCAACTTCCTACAGACCAGAAATATTTGAACTGTCTACGTGTTAAATTTGATTACATTTGAACTAGGTGATTTAGGTATGGACGGAAGGGACATTTTCCTATCTATCTAGGGGAGTGCTAATGTGTGTTTATTGGGCAGGGTGGTTCACTGCTGATTTTGTCCCTACCACTGTTGAAAACAAACCTATGCCCTTGAATCTGAATAGCAATAGAGTGATATTTGTGTGTAGTGATGTCTCATTCTCGAACAATTCAGTTCTTTTCAACGGCGCATTGGAACGAATCAAGGGAACTAAGTCGTACTTGAGCGCTTTACTCTTTAGTGTTGTGCCCAAATTTCACTGCCTGTCCTAAATCCACTCCATTCCATTTGTATATGTGATCAGTGACAACCAGCAAGTCATAACAGGAACTTTTTGGCGCATTTGGTTCCTTAAAGGCAGAATGAACAGCATTTGTGACAGAAAAAAGTGTTCTACATTAAATGTTGCATTCAAGGCAAGACAAATTTTACATATACAAAACATTTTATAAAGAGGGTAAATTCAAAGTAGCAAATTAACTGACAAACAGAGGGACAGGGCATCACCTTGTATAATATTTATGTACAATAGGTTTGACAATATGAGTGATTTAGTGCTGCTAAGCCTAGTCCACACATGCAAAATGAAATTAGATTGTGGGATGTCTATATCTGAATTTCACTCAATTCTTATCCTATCATTATCTTAGTAATTATTTTGCAGATAAACCAGGTACACCCCCCCCCCCAAAGAAAGAACAACTCTTGAAAACGTAGCCTTAAGATCCCATTCCTTCCAAAGAGCTGTTATGTCACATCACTAATATTATGGGACCCTTGAATGTGATTGCAATGGTGTCTTAAATGCCCTGTAGTGGATGATGGAATGTGGGATGAAACTCACACTGTGAAATACAGCATCCCATTGGATGGAGGAGTCATATGGGAAATGGTTGGGGTTCAATCTAAGCAGGTGAACAAGTCTGACAGCTTCTGGTGGACTCTTCATAAATGGATATTAGCAAAATTACTTGCAAAATCATTTGCAAATTTAGAAGAACAAAGCAAGTTTAAAATTCTTCATTTCATAGCCGCTATCCCCAATTAGACAATTAGTAGCTGCTGGTTCTGACTACTTCGACAGGTTGCCTGCAGCCTTGACGGCCTCCGGCCGATGCTCTGGGCTCACAGGACATTTAGTTAGTTATGTAAGCAGATATCAAGTGAAGTTAAGCTAAGACTGACCAAAAGCCTAAAATAAAATATTCACTGTCCTGGCTGTCATGGTGATACGCTGACATGGTGACATGTTTCTAACAATACTGCGGTGAGCTTGGCCACGGTCACTACACTCTCTGGTCACATCAGCCACCCGTAATGAGAAAACAGGGCTAACGCATAGTCCTAAAAATGAAGCAATACTTTATTTGCCAGGTACATTGGAATTAAGTTTTCACATATCCCAGCTTCTTCTCCTTTAAGACATAGCAAAGCTTGGCATCAGAGTGCAGCATCAGACATTTATCCAGCACAATTTCTCAGGCTTTCAGCAGGGCTCAAAGGCCCAACAGCAATACAGCTATTCTACCAAGAATGGGGTTCAAGCCAGCAAGCCTCCAAAGACAAGTTCAAAAGCACAACTCCACCATCTACACCATCATACTGGACCTTTCCTGTCTCACTCTCCTTTGGTTGAGTACTCAATGAATTTGACTTTGTACACAATTGGTTGGTTGAAACAAAATCTTGGTCTGTATTTCTACTTTCTGGACCTGAACTTTCCAAATCTGCTGATTACCTATTGGCAGCAGTCTGCGACTTACAGTCACTATATATTTTAATTAAATTCTTGTTAGCCATGTGTTTGAATTAATATACTAGATAATCCATCCCTGCATTAGGTATAATGTCGATCAACATTAGTCTGGATTCCAGGGATCACAGGCAATAAAAATCTTAGACAGGATTCCAGTCCTTCACAAGGAACATACAGTATGTCTACAAACAGTCATGTACTACAGGCAGTTTAGAGACACAAGTTCATCTAACAGGAACATGGAGGGAAAATATGAAAATAGTAGTAGTCCTAACTGTAAAGAAAAGGTTTTGGAGAATGAGCATGCCTCCAGGCTGGATGTTAAGGCCAGCTCAGTTTCCACTCTGTGGTCCTCTTTGAGGCGGCTGTGATGGTGCCTGAAGCACAGAATTGCGACAGGTTGGCTGGCTGGATAAGGCTTCTGACTCATTTCCTCATGTAATGTAATGTAATGTATGCTGTTTTTCCTCAGCCTGCCAACGCAAAGCTGGACAATCAGTGGGGAAAAGAGAAAGGTGTGGGGGGCGGCCATCCTGTCCCATACCCTGTGTGTCTCCAGCACTCTGGTCCTGCCTTAGCCTCCTATGGAGACACTGTCGAGGCATGACACAGCGTGAGCGTTTCTGCCCATCTATAGATTAAGCCTCTTTGTGGGTCGACAATGAGCGGGCCGCCCCTCCCCCATGCTGAGCCTGGGCTTTTAGCTGGGCCCCTTCATCCCCGGGAGGCTTTAAAAGGGCCCTAGGGACACTCTGACTCCCACTATCGCTGCAGGTCGTCCCGCAGATCCCAGAGCCAGGTGAGTACAGCTGCTTCCTCCGGGATGCCAGTCAGCTTATTCTGTTGCTCCCCCTTCTGGTTGTTTACAGTATTAACTGCTGGGCAGCTGCTTGTGCCTCATGAAGATGACAAGCATCACAGTTGTATGTGTTTTTGTCCTGGGGACCAGAGACTTTGAGTGGACCTTTTGGCAGGTGGCCTAGCCTTTGCTACCCAATCTCCTCTTGAAAATAAACAGGTGCCAGTGGCAGAGAGAGAGTGACAGCTGTCCCCTCATAAGGTGTTTGTGTGCTTTCCCAGGCAGACCTCCCCTTATTGAACAGCATTCCCTCTCCCTACCGGCTAAGATGAATCACCAATGCACCAAGTTCACCGGCCACTGGAAGGTATGAGAGAGACCGAAGGGTGTAAAGGAGGAGTGTGGAACATTAACACAGTACTCAAATTGTCCTTTTCTGTGCATCAGCACAACAAAAATATGCAAAATGAAGACGATGACAGAAGAGAGGACTTTTTGGGTGCAGACTTTTGCTACTAGAATAAATCCTATAAGTGTTTCACAGAGGACATTCAAACTATGACAGGATACAACTCATGAGGTGTAACCTGACAGAATGACCCCCCCACCAATGACGACATGTGACCCCACCCCACTCTCTCTCCCTCAGATCATCATCTTTGACGAGGAGTGTTTCCAGGGCCGTCGTCATGAGTTCACCGCCGAGTGCTGCAACGTCATGGATTTTGGCTTTGAGACTGTGCGCTCCATGAGAGTGGAGAGTGGAGCGTGAGTGTGGCAGCCAAAGATTCCTTTGTGGGGTTATCCATTAGTAGATCCATTGGTTCTTTAGAGGATGGGCACCTGTGGTTGGACTGGATCGGGAGATATGCAGTCGCTGACGTTAAAATTGGTTCTGTTCTGGGTGTAAAGTATAGAGTATGCCATAGCTTCTGAAGATGGAACGAGCTCAGAAAGAGAGGGCACTGTGGGCAAAATACCTGTAAACTAAAACAGTGGTCAAAAAGAAAACAGCATTTTGATGCAACACTGTTTGATTGTGTTCTAGGTGTTTAAGTCCTAAACCATGTTTGCTCAACTCAGGGCCATAATCCAGCACAGTTTACAGATTTACCTGCTCAAACACATCATAATCAGCTAATTACCAAGTTTATTAGGTATGTCTGAGCAGGAAAATCTCGAAACTGTGTTGCAGACAGGCTCCACAGGACTGGAATTGGGGAACCCTGTCCTAAACTAACCATTTAAGATTCATGGCAGATTAAAATAGTATATAAATAAAATAATATATTGTCTGAGTGAAATGCTTTCTTCATAAGCTGTTTAAATGTGTATATATGTATTTGAAACTATATACTATGTAACAAGGGTGTGCAATCTGCAGGTAATATTTATATGGCATATAAAATGTTTTTTGTTTTATTTTGAATGTGTAATCTAGTTAAAATTCTGACAGCCTACTCTTTGTGCCCACCCCAGGTGGGTGGGCTATGAACATGCAGCCTACCAGGGCCACCAGTTTGTTCTGGAGCGAGGAGACTATCCGCAGTGTAATTCCTGGGCAGGCAGCAATGCCTACCCCATCGCGCGGTTGACGTCTTTCAGACCCATCTCCTGCGTGGTGAGACCGCTCTTTCCCACCTTCTTTCCCACCCCTACTTCATCTCCCAGATCCCCATCTTTTATCGCCTCCAGTCCTCTGGGAACCTCTGACCCTTTGAGGGGTCTAGCAGATCTTGATATATGTTGTAACTTTACTTGGTTTGTTTCTTTGCGAGAACCTCACAGTGAAATGCAGACTGTAGATTGATTCACTTCTTGTGCAGTAGAACCTAATGTTATATCATGTAACTGCTCAGAAAAAGCTGCTGAACACTAACTCTGGGTGTTTCTCAATACCAAGAATGCAAAGATTGTACTTGTGGTATTGGCAAGACCAGTCTTGCTACCTTGCCTTCCAGGAATGAACTTGGGACCCAATGAATCATGGGATTGGTATTGTATCCTTGATATTTGGGGCGGGGCAAGAACTACATCCAGGGATTTTTACTGTTGTCTTGAGTATTGGAACTGATCTTCGGCAATGGAAGGTCACATAAAACAGATACACAAGTACAAGACAAGTACGGTCAAGTATGCATGTGCTCTTGACTGAGGCTCTAATGACACTCACTTGCTCATTTGTTATCTCTTCACAGAACCACAGAGAATGTCGCATGTCCATCTATGAGAAGGAGAACTTCCTGGGTCGGAGGGGGGAGGTCACTGATGACTACCCTTCCCTCCAGGCCATGGGCTGGTGCAACAATGAAGTTGGATCCTTCCGTGTCCATTCTGGAGCGTGAGTATCTACTGAACACTGATACTGTCAAGATACCCATATAAAAACCTCTGCCAAACACTGATACTCTCTGACTTTATATACTCTCTTGCATTCCATAGCAAATATCTGTCAAACTCCAATGCCCCCATAACACTGATACTCTATCATTTCCTCCCATCTGCTAGCCACTCTCTCTCCCTCACTCTCCCTCTCTTAGTCTCACTCCCTGTATCTCACTCATTTCTCACTCACTCATCGTACTCCTCCTCTTAGCCTCACTCCCTCTGTCACTCTCCTTCTCTTAACCTCACTCCCCCCGATCTCACTCTCCTTCTCTTAGCCTCTTTGACTCACTCCCTGTATCATACTCTCTCTTTTTTAGCCTCACTCCATCTATCTCACTCTCCTTCTCGTAGCCTCACTCCCTCTTGCCACTCTCTTCCCTCAGATTTGTGTGCTACCAGTACCCTGGGTACCGTGGCTACCAGTACATTATGGAGTGTGACCGTCACTGTGGAGAGTACAAATACTTCAGGGAGTTCGGCTACCACTCACAGACGCCCCAGATTCAGTCCATCCGCCGAATCCAGCAGTAACCTCATGCCTGTCAACGGAGCCTCAACGCTGCTCAGCGCCCACCTCCATTTTACCCATAAGGAGAATAAACAACCTTTCTTAACCTATTCAGCCTCATTGAGGTGTATCGGTGTGTGCTGTGATGCCGGCAAGTGACCTGTAATGTAACGCAGCAGGGTTACCAGTAAGGCATGAGTCCTCATGAAGAGTAAATCCTTAGCCTCTAGCCAGACGTTGGTCTCTTCTCACTCCTGGTTCTGACTGGCTCTCAGGAGCCACCCTTGGTTCCTAAATAAATCTTCAAAACTCTTTCACAACATTATGAGTGTGTGAAAATTTGGAATTGTTGGGGAGGAACTACTATATGCACCCAGTTGTGACGTTTGGAAAAAATCCCCTTTGAAATGCAGTTTTTCTCTGCTGCTTTGCTGCATTTCTCACAACAGACGTAACGTTTGCATAACAGCAAGTGCATTTCTCAAAACACTTGCAAATGGCAAAACATCATGGATGACAGGCAAAAGCAGGGAACCTCTTCAAAATCCTTAGTCCATGCCTCAAAAGCAAGTACGTCACTGAATATGTCCCAAGTCCATGAATCATCGTCTACGGACATGACAGCCAACATGTAAAGTTATGTGATCAATATATTATTGCCACAATCTAAACATTTTCTGATGCACAAAACATCTGAATAACGAGGGAAGGAAACATAAAAATAAAAAACACTGATCGCCGGAGATTGATTCAGGAAGAGTATTTTACTGATTGTACAGGTGTATGGTGACATACCAGGAACTGCAATTGCAGTCTAGAAAAAAATGCATTTCAATTCATGCATAACATATGAAATGAAAAAAAGAACATTTACAAAATCAAAAACAATACATACACAGTGAAACTCTACACGCTTTCTACAATTGCTGCCGATCCTGTATATTGGGCCACATGTTCTCATTCATATCACAACGAGTATCTTCCTTTGCAATGCATCGTGGAATGAACCTCCTAGAATGTCTTATCCAGCCTCTGCAGACGTCTGCTGTTATATCCCCACACGCAGCTTCCATGGCAGCAAGCAGTGTCGTATGTGTATGTGGGTTTCAGTCATATACCTTCCACCTCCAAGCTGAGAAGGACTCCTCAGTGGGGTTGAGGAATGGAGAATATGGTGGTAGGAATTCCATCAGCATCCTAACCAATAATGTTTCACCTGAGAGCTTTTTAAGGTGGTGCAGGAATCATTAGTATTGTGAATGCATACCAAAAACGTTTTGTAGAATCCTATAAAATACACTTGACAGCCAATGATATCTTGTTCAACACTTTTGCCTGCAACGACTTACACAATGAAGAAATGACAAGTTGGTCTGGAGTGTAAGACTATGCAAAAGAGGGCTAGTGGCTGGTGAAAAAAGTTCTTGGTGGGGCTGATGTACCAATACATTTCCCTTCCTAGTCCAGTATAAACATTTAAATGAACAATCAGAAAGTGACAACAATTTCACAATCATAATTTAATTTCCTTCTCAAAATCAGCAGTTTTCACAGATAAAGTAAATTAACAATTTACAGTTATATTAGGCTCCATTTATGCTTATCCTTAGTTGGCTGGGTGATGTTTATTTCGGCCTTGTCGGGTCTGAGCTCCTTAACATGGATTTTTTCCACCATCGTCCTTCTCACAAAAGGGTAATTCAATAACGATCTCACCGAATTTGTTGGAAGCTGCCCCTCAACTGTCGTCATCGCCATCATCTCTCTCTGACTGACTGACCTGAGAGAAATCCAAAACTTTCCCGCATTTTCTGTAGCAGGGACGAAATTTCCCGCGCCCCAAAACCATTTAACTTGGCGATGCTGATAGGCCAAACCTTTATTATTTTCACCTAGCAACCATACACAATTGGCTATTTCGCTGCACTTCTAGGGCGCTTTGATGAGCACCCAAGAAGAGAAATGATTGGTGGAAATCTGTCGGTGGAAATTCACTGTTGAATGAGAGTCAGTTGGTGGAAATGTTGTTTAAATAATTCAGATTGCATGTAGGCACACACTATTAAGTAAAGCTGACACTGATAAATCTGCCCCCCACATCTGGGAGGGCAGTGCCCAAGCGCCCCCTATGGGCCAGCCGGCACTGGTTAGCACAATGCATTTTGGTCATCATGACATAAGTGACTGCTGATGTATGTTATAGCTGAGAATTGCACATAAGCATCTGCCTGACTGTACTAAAGCAATTGCAAAATGAGGAAAACCAGAAATTGCTGTTATGATGTTCACAATTGACTAGAGGTTGTGGCAGTTGAATGAGCAGTTTTGAGAACTTCAATTCTATTGTGAGAAAAGCATCAAAGCACCTGAGAAAAACTGTAATATCTTAAAGTTTTTCTGAATTGCTGAAGCACATTTCCTGAAACCTTCCACCCTTTTCTCATAACAGTAAACACAAAACCATTCCCTTGTCTTGCAAAATCAATCTTATACAAACTATTTTATTTTTGCTCAAACCAAACATGCATCAAGCCTGTCAGTACATAAGCAATGCTTAGCAGTCTTTACACACTACAGCAACAAACTGAAAACACTACCAGTCAAAACTGCTGCTGGCATGTAGAGTAAAACCTTATCATCTACCAAAAATGTTTGTATACAATTATACATTAAGCAATGTGTAATGTTTGCAGTATTCAGAACTCCAGAAAAAGTTACTAAAAAGGACAAAATAAAAAGATTTAAATGAGAGGTATATTACAGTAAAATGCTGTGCTACTGTCTAGCCAGAGTCAAGGAAGAATATTAATTTTGCCTCATTAGCATGTCTGAGGGCTGGGTCAGGACAGAAACCTGGGGCAATGGGGGAAGAATCCTCAATGTGGCTCATACGTACCTTGACGTTGAAATTCAGCTCACCTATGGCACTTGCACTCTCATCCTGCATGTGTTATATGCGCTAGTTTCCCACTGGCTTCTTCTCATGTTTAGAAACATGTGTGAACAGTTTTGAGTCATCATATTTAAATGATGACTACTGTGTTGACTGTGTTTAGCTTTTGCAGGCTGTATTTTCTATTTTGCATCAAATTTCACTGTCATGCAAAAAAGGCATTTTTTGATTAATGAGAGTTTTGCAAAAAGGGTGAGTCACATCTGTAAAACTAGGTGACCACTGTTTAAAGTTTCACCAAATGCGTGACTAATTCAATAAGTCAGTTTTGGTTTTGTTCCAAGAATGAGGTTTAGTGTTTTAGCAATTCAGAAAGAATATATGCTGCATATAATTCTACACAGTGATAAGATTTATATGAATTATCAGTTTCAACAATCTAACTGATTTCTTTATGTATCGTGATGTGCTTTCCAGCTGCACCACATCAGAGGAATAAGCCAAATATCACGACATGACATGACACAAGGAAAACCTTTCAACATCATCAACATCAACATCATGAGGAAGGAGTTTTTATTTTCAGAGGCATCAAAATGAACAGGCATGTTTTATTTTGGGAGCAAAAACTGTGGCCACAATGACACCCGCCCTGGCAACCCTACTGGCCGGTAGGTTATCAGTGGGTGGGGCAGGCTGGACACATAGATAAAGTTCCGATGGTTTAACGCTCACAAGCCTCCAAGGTGCTTGGTGCAACCACGGGCAAGCTTGGAACCACATGGTTAGATCAAGCACAATGGGGTCTAGGGCAGACTGGGCAGTTTCTGCTGAGGTTGGAGTTGCGGGTCTTGTCACCATGTGGTACCACTCCATGGACCATGCCCTCCTTCCAGCTGGCACCAGCAGAAGAGAGCCAAGCCCTGACATCATTGCGCTGTGTCCTTCCTCACTGTTAACGTAGTCTTATTCCATCCCTTTCTAGAACCTGAGCTCATCCCGGCGCAGACTGGCAGGTTGTTTTATTGTCAGCCCGCTGGCCTCTCAGAGAAAGATAAGGCTGGGTGGATATTTTTGGGGTGGGGGGGGTGGTTTTTTGACATGAGTCGACCGCAAAGTGATGGTGAGGAAGAGAAGGAGAGGACCCCGCAATGCGGCATCTGCAACACTTTAAAAAAGCGATACAGGTTATAGGTCACTGCAGTAAAATATAGGACCCACCCATTCTGCACACGCATTTAGCAAACGATCGCTGCGGGCCCGGGGGGGGGGGGGGGGGGGG
>JAODKN010000041.1:4925307-4935769 GCA_026774425.1 Petrocephalus zakoni
CTCTGCCCTCTACCCCCCCGCACTTTCCCTCTGTGTTCCCTCGACGCTCTTTCTCTCTGTGTGCCCTCTCCCCTCTCTCTCTCTGTGTGCCCTCTCCCCTCTCTCTCCCTCTGTGTGCACTCTCCCCCCTCTCCCTCTATGTGCCCTCTCCCCTCTTCCTCTGACTTATCTGTATCCCCCCAGTTAGTCACAACTTTGGAGGGCCACGAGAATGAGGTGAAGTGTGTCGCCTGGGCCCCATCGGGCAACATACTGGCCACCTGCAGCCGGGACAAGAGCGTGTGGGTTTGGGAAGGTGAGGTGCCCTCTCCGACACCCTGCACTTTTGTTCCCGGTAACAGAAGTGAGCAACGTCCCTTTAAGGGTCCTGCAGCCGCATGGTCTCCCTGACGCTCTTTCACTGTCTTTCTCTCTCTCAGTGGATGAGGAGGATGAGTACGACTGTGTCAGCGTGGTCAATGCTCACACTCAGGACGTGAAGCATGTGACCTGGCATCCCACCAGGGAGGTGCGTCTCCCTGTCCCCACCTCATCACATCTTTGTTATTCCTAGCATGCTTAGTACCAAAAGTACAGTGCTGTTGGGTTTTGGTTTTCCACTGGCGTTTTGCACTGAATTTGAAAAATGCCTGTAGTATATTATAGGGCTGGATTGCATGCAATTCTGACACTGCTAGTCAGCTAGACTGAGATCAAGCTTTTTCTTACTCTCTATTCTGTATAGACATTATAGTGGGGGGGGTATTAAATTTCACTATTTTACTCTCTCTCTTGTATAGTATAGTCTCGTAGTATACTATACAAAATACTTTATTTCGTGTCCCTGGCATCCTGTTCTTCTCACCAGATCGCAATCTAACCTCGTGTCTTTCATTTGTCCGCCCATCCATTATTATTACTTTTTTTTTCTTTGTTTATAGTCATTTTCTGAGCTGGCAGCTTTTTCCAAAAAAGTGCTCAGTTGGTTTAGCACTAGGAACTGGAACTTTTAGTAAGTCACTGGAAAAGGGAAAGTACCGTAAATGTGGTTCCAGCTGTGGATTATAGGTGTCGCTGTTGTGGGTTTTGCTCAGATCGCCATGCTGCGTTGTACTCTGTCCTCTGGATCATACCCCCTCCCCCCCCTCCCCAGCTCCTGGCATCAGCCAGCTACGACGACACGGTGCGGCTGTATCATGAGGAGGACGACGACTGGGTGTGCAAAGCCACGCTCGAGGGACACACGTCCACCGTGTGGAGCCTGGCCTTCGACCCCACTGGACAGCGACTGGCATCTTGCAGCGATGACCGGACTGTGAAGATCTGGAGGGAAAACCAGCCTGGAGACGAGCACAGTGGTCAGAGGGGCCGGGGGGAAAACAGTCAATCTCCATTTCATTCAGTTTGTTTATATCTGGCTGTTAAAGAGAAAACGTACACTTGAAGATATTGGAGAGGTAGTGGTGGATGCTTCTGACAAAGGGTTTCTAGGTAACTGTTACCTAGGGGACAGGTGTGCGATATGCAGGAATGTGCTGTGTCTCGGCAGGGACGGGGAGCAGCGGGTCCGATCCCGCCTGGAAGTGTATCTGCACTTTGTCTGGGTTCCACAGCCGGACCGTGTACGACGTCTCCTGGTGAGCAAACACTGCTGGCACTTCATCCATCCATGAGATTCATACATTTCAGCAGCTGTTCAGTTACTCCAGTTTGGTTCATGTGGAAGTGTCAGGAGCCTAATGAAAACGCATCCATTAATAGTAGGATAATTTACTGGGGAAATTAGCAGTAACCTTCTTGACTGTATACATTAGGGGTGGGAATCCAAACCCCCAAATTCCAATTTAGATCCGGTTTTAATTGTTGCGATGCATCGGAATTGCGCACCTCCAACATTATCGATTCCTCCGGACTTTCCGGCGTAGCTCTATGCGACTTGAATTCTATGTCATCAAGTGGAAGAAGCGGCCTAAGGCGTGGTTGCGTTTTGGTAGGAAATACGACTTCTGTGCAGTTTGTAACCAGTGCAAAGCCGTTTGTATCTTGTGTTCTCAGATCTGGTCTGATGTATAGCAGGAAGGACCCTTGAGTGAATATTTGGCTTTGTCACCCCCTCAAGGTGCCGACTGACGGGTGCGCTGGCCACTGCCTGTGGAGATGACTGTGTCCGTGTGTTCAGGGAGGATATGACCTCTGACCCCCAGCAGCCCACCTTCTTCCTGTCTTCCCATGTGCCCAAAGCCCACAGCCAGGATGTCAACTGTGTCACTTGGCATCCCAAAGAGGCAGGGCTGCTGGCCTCTTGCAGCGATGATGGCGATATTGCCATCTGGAACTACCAATCAGAGGCTTGATACTGGGATTAGCCAATGAGACACAGACTAACTATGAATAATCCATTTTCCTGTTGACTGAAAAATTAGATTTCATTGAACGGCGAGCTGAAGGCAAGTAAAAAAAAAAAAAAAAAAACCCATGCTCACTTTATCTACTGAAAATTTTGTTCGGCGCCAGGCATTAAGTAAATTTAACTGACACAACTAAGGTGACAATTTCTTTTATTAAGGCAGGGTGCCCTGCAGTTAACAGCAAAGAAACAAAGTATCTCCATTCCAAAGAAGATTTTTTGTAGCTCCCCTGAATGGCAATCTTCTACCCCATTGGTTATGATGGGAGCTCTGGTCCGCGTGCAGAGTGCGCGATGACCTCAGAGGTGATGACCTTGTGCACCTCTGCATTAGGCCCACTGGCCAGTCAGCCAGTATGTTCATGACAGCTTTCCTGTCCTCTTCTGCAGCATTGAGCAGTCTGTTCACTAACAGGCGGCTTAGCCTTTGAGGTGAGAATAGCTGCACCACATGGAAATATAAATGCAATCAGAATAAGTACAGATACGGCCTTGCCGTTGGCAGAGACCACTCTTCCTAAATCATTTTCCCCCTATGCCCATAGGCAATCGGGCACGTCAATTAGCCATGGGCTAATTAGGCAGGGAAATGCCTTCTCCCGACGCTCCTGACTTCTGCTACCTGGCAAACCAGTTTTTTCTAGACGTGTCTGCACTGACTCCTTGTTTTCCCCCAATTTTCTCCCAGTCAGTTCTGCTATTGCACTTCTGGACCCATGGCTCTAGATCTTTCCACTCTACCTGACCCTTATTCCCATATAATATGTGAGGAGTTGTTTCTTCCTCGTACCATTTCTGTTGATTGACGTGTTATCTGAAACGGAAAGCACTGAGTTCAATGGTCTCGCATGATTTTCCAGCGTCCTTGAACCATTTAGCCTCCTCCCTCTCCGAAGATGTGTGCTGTGCAATGCACTCAATCATGTTGTTCTTGTCCCCCTCGAACACAATCTCTCAGGATAGTGTTGTCAGCCAGCCAATGGGCATTGAGGTTGAGGTACAACGAATTCAATGTCTCTCAGGTCCCAGCAAATCCATCTTCCCCCACATTTCCACAGACACTTTCATGCTGAGGCAGATAGTGACTCCGTCTGCCAAAGCGTGCAGGAGGCAGGGTGCAATGACCACAGTGCTCCCTGCTGACAGACACACAAGGCCTGCTTTTAATGCTTTCTTGCCCTTAACAATCTTGTTTTTTATTTGAATTAAAAAGTAGTTAAGAAAAGAAGCCTAATGTTTTTGATATGGGGATGATGGGGTGGTATGTGACTGTGGGCTAAGCCTTAGTGATTAGAATGTGACCGGTTCAAGATATGGCTTTGGCAGAACAGCCACATGTCCATGACCCCTTGAGCACGACCCTTAACCCCCAGCTCCAGGGGCAGTGCACACTGGCTGACCCTGCACTGTGCCCCCCAAGCTTGCTCTCACCTGTGTATGTGTCTGCATGTCTCATGGACAGCAAGATAGGTTACTTTTTCACCATAGTGGTGCCGACTGGAACCTCCATGATATAGTTTGCTAAGGCCGTCTTCATTCTAATGATCAATCAAGACCATTGGGGCATCTTTACTTTTCCTTCCAAGTTATAGAACTTTTTCATGACCAAAAATGACCTCACTTGTACAGCTGTGAATTGGAGTTCTTACTGTTATACTTTCTTCAATTAATTTGTTTTTGTACAAGTGTTCTTATAGTGCAGCGGTACTTTGCCATGGAGAAATTAGTTTTGCATATCCTATCTTGCTTTGCATGGCCTTCTGGACATAGGCACACGTCACCCCCAGACAGATTAAGACCAGTGACCAGTGTTAAACACCTACTGGAACACCATGCATCCATTTCTGTAATTGCTTGTTCTGCTCATGATCACAGAGGATCTGGAGCCTATGGGCACAAGGCAGGGAACAACCTATTGCAGGGCACACTCACAAACGGTAACTCCAATTAGCCTCAGCATGCCTTTGGACCGTGGGGGGAAACCGGAGTACCCAGAAGAAACCCCACATCAACACAGGGAGAACATGCACACACATGAAAATCAGAACCCCAAAACCAAACCTTTTCTCCATAGACTGGGCCAGTAAAGAAAAATCAGAACCACACATTTCATTTTACAACTTTATTTCCAAAAATCCTGTACAAAATCACGCCATCTGCATTTTCCTGCCCAAAACTAAATGAATGAACAAAGTAAATTAGCATGTTGCAGTTATTTTTTACTACAAACAGATATTACCACAATGTAAATATGCTTCAGACAGTTCCAATTACTCTCCATCAAGCGCTTTGCAGAAACAATGTTCTTGGTACTGAATCATGACATAAAAACGAGGTTCTCTAGAGGAGAGGGTGGGGATTCATTCTAGGGAGGTGGGGAGACACTAATCCCATCTGGCTAAAAGACGGCGGCTTTATTCGGAAAGACACTGGACACTAATCTTATCGAATGCAAATACAAGCAGGAATACGGTGAATACGGTAAATACTGGGGGAGGGGGTGGGACTTAGTCTGAGTCGCTGTCCCCGTCGCTGTCGGCCTCCTTCACATCCACGCTGAACTTGTACTCCTGGTCACAGCCCATGTAAGCGTCACTCATGAAGTACAGTGTGTAGTTATGAACACCCGTTGCTGGGGCAACAAAGTCCAGTTTCACCTGTGGGGGTGCAGGGGGGCAAGACATGAGCGCCACATCTGGCAAACAGGCAAACCAGCACCATGACGGACCACCAGCAAAGCAGCCATTACCTAGCTAATATACAAAGATTTTGCATGTTGCAGCTGCTATGTGCCTATCTACTCAGTGTATAGCACTATATTGGTATACACATGATTGTTTTTTTTTTTTTTTAAGACTTTTCACACATAGAAATAAAACTATTTTCATTCATATTTTTTTCTTAAATTTATGTTCTTTGGGAGTTTATGCACCAACATTGCCAGCCACATTCCTAGTACACGCAGGTGTACCTGAATTCTGATTCACAGGACACCACCATGATACTTAAGGTAGAACAGATCTACCATGTGAACATGCTGCAGTTGCTGCAAACCACGGCACCCTGATGGGAGACTGACCTTAGCCTTCTGCTGGAGTGTGAGCCTCTTGATGGAGATCAAGCTGTTGGACTTGGGGTCTCCAATCACCACCCACCAGCCTTCTTCACGTTTCTGTGGGAACACAACATCCACAATGTCAGATGCCAATCCCTGGTCACATCGGTTCACAGGCTCCTCTGTGTGCACCCCCTCTTTGTATTAGAGACTCTCAAAGAGCGCACGCCTTATCAATGACGACAATATGTACGAGCAAACACACACACAAACTCAAAACCTAGCAAAAAGAAGCACAGCCCAGTCTCACCCAGTGATAAAAGTGGTTGGTGAACCTTAACTTAACTATATCTAATTCCTAACGAGGTTCTGGAAATGAAATTCCATACAGTCTTTGAAAGGTCAGATGGTTAACGAACAAAGAAACCGGGTCAATCTGGGCCGCTGTAGTCCATTTGGCAGCAGTACCTGAGGGAAGAGCGGCGCTATGACGGGCCCGATCACCTCCTCCTCTCTCTCCAGCTGAACCTGCACCAGAACCGGACCTCCACTGTGGACAGAAGGCAGACCAGGTCATGAGTGATGAATAAAGCCGTGTGAGGATGTCGCCGACGCCGTGCCCCAGAAGCACACACCTCTTGATGCTGTCCTTATCCGCCACCTCGTAGGACAGCTCGATGTTGGGGTAGCGGTTGCAGAATCTCGCCACGTCTGCCATCTGGGAGTCGGAAAGCTGCAGCAGCACGCTCCGCTCGTCATCCTCCATCTCCATGATGTCGAAGATGCTCTCCACCCCCTGACAGAGAGCGCTAGTTAGCATCCATTAGCACCCCCACCACCTGTTAGCTGCCAGTGCTAATGCCCAGCTAAAATCGACAGCCTGTCCCTCTGCGGGCAGGGGAGGGTGCCTCGGAGCGCAGCCCCTGCCTCACCTTATCTGTACAGCGCTTGATGTGGTCACAGGTGAAGTGGGGCAGCTGCTTCAGGTAGGAGTCCTTGGACCACATAGCCTGGGTGACCATCTGAGCCAGCTCCATGGCCGCCAAAGCTGGGCTGAGCCAGCCGTTGCTGGAGAGGACATCCACGCACGCCTGGATCAGACGTACCGCCTGCGTGGAGACCAAGGCGTCAAGAATGAACAATTAAGAAGCCTAACAGGTAAGATCAGGGGAGATCAGATATTTACAAAGCTCACAAAATCTGGAGCCAACTTGAATTCAAACAAGCCCACTTCAAACTTTGTTGCTTATTCGTTTCCAAGCTAGCTTCCATTCAGGATTACATTATGAATGTATGCCAACATTAAATGTCTTCCCTGGTATTCACTATATTCTGTATACTTGGACAGTGGCAACTTTAAGATGAATCATGCACCTTTAAAATGGTGCAACCATCAGACTAAGGGTCACTATCACTTATAGCTGGGGACATGCATCAGGTGGTCTGCAAAAGTCTGACTTTCTTCTGGAGAACCCTAGGACTCCTTAACCACTCAAGAGCGGTACAGATGGCAACATGGCCGTGACCAAAGTGCTGTCAGGCCAGGGAGCATGCTGGGATACATGTGGCGGCCCCCTCAGCGTCTCCGTACCTTGCTGAGGATCTCCTCGGTGTCAGACTGCAGCTCAGCACTCAGCTGCATGCGGGAGAGGTGGGCCTGCAGTAGCAGGTTGGTTTTCACGTGCGGGTCGTTGAACTTGGGATTGTTCAGCTTGTGGGGCACCTTCTGGGCCAGCTGGGAGAAGAAGAGGGGTCACCCATTAGGACCTGCAGCCCATCGATGTCTCACCGGTGAATGTCACGGAGATAGCGAGTCTTCCTCACCTGCCGGAGCAGCGTGTCCTCGTGATGCCTGATGGGAATGTTCTTATACTCGGCAGCATTGGAGATGATCTCAATGAGGCCTCTGATCTTTGTCTTGGCATTGAGCGACATGCTGAACAGTTCTGAGAGAGACATTCAGGATTAGAATACCATTCCTGTAATCGGAAGGTCGATGGTTTGAATCCCAGTCGATAAAGATTTCACTGTTGGGACCTTGAGCAAGGCTCTGCACCTCAACTGTTCCAGGGACTGACTGACCGACCTCGCATTCTCAATTTTATGTTGCTCTGGATAAAAGTCTCTGCCAAGTAAATGTAGCGATTGAGGTCTCACCAATGGTGGTGTAGTTGATGTAGTAGTAAGCAGCAATCATGCCCAGGTTGAGTGGAGCCACATCCATCTCGTCCTCGATGCTGATGCACTTGGACTGCTCCAGGTCGTGCAGCGTGTTCTCCACCAGCTCGGACAGGTGGTCCGAAAGGTGACGGTGAGACATGCCTGCAAGGGGAGGAACCCGAACAGCAGTGAAAGGGTGACAACACACACACACACACACACACACACACACGAGGCTCTTGGGAGCGGTACATGGGATCAAGGCCCTTCCTCACCTTGCAGGTTGTAATAGTTTGGGTTCTGCGTCATGCGCCGGTACAGGAAGGTCCAGGTCAGGTAGTCCACTGCATCCTGCTTGTTCTCCACCGTCTTGGTGACGATCTCAGCGTTAAAGTGGTCATGCAGGCAGTGGTCCAGGTGGGACTCCACTGGAAGCGGCTCATACAGGAACTTCTTGAAAAAATCCTGCGGCCAAGAAGGAGAATCAGCACAGGAAACTGACCCAGGTAAATGGGAAGCTAGCGATATGCCAAGTCAGATTTGTCAGCCATGCAGATATGTTCGTCACCTTCTTGGAGCCCTGGCACATGATAACGCACCGACCCTCATCGTCCAGCAGGGGCCGGTTGGCCTTCCCTACCATCTGCAGCACATCATAGATGGGATAGTCCACATACCTGGGAGTGGTTGCAAACACGGTTTAAGAAAAAGGACAAGGAATCAGACCCTCCTCACTCCGAAACACTTGGGAGAGTATCCAATTCCACACAAGCAAGATAACCAAAAACACCTCTAACCAGCACAGAATTCTCTGATTTGTATCTTGGCCGCCACCCTTCCAGGTCTCACATTCCCCAGCTTCTCGGAATATCTTTGTTAAAATGATTAATCTGCTGTAGGTGATTAAATATCTAGGCTCAAGCTGAGACTGAAAATAATGACCCTGATTTTATAACTAGATCTGCAAGCACATTTTGTCCCAATTATGTAAAATGTTCAGTGTGTTTGTAAAGAAGAGCGAGAGCTGGTGAGCGACAATGCGGTTGCATCCCCGCCGACACTCACGCGTGGATCTTGCCGTTGTAGTACTGCGTATCCATGACAATGACCAGGTGGGCGGAGATGTTGGTTCCCCAGCAGAGGGAGCGTGAAGCAACGACCACCTGCACAGCACCTAAAGGGAAGAATGGAGTTCATTTAGCGTCCAGGAGAAACAGAAAGGTGGCCATATGAGTCAAAAGCACTGGGCTCTATTTTATGGTGTTAATTGTAGAAGCCAATTAAATGGATTTAAAATCCATTTAAAAAGTCCTTTGGTGACTGGCCACCCCTCCTCCCTCATTCCCATTTAGGCCCGTCTCCCCCACCAGAGCTGAACAGTTGCTCCACGATCCGGCGCTCGGTGACGGAGAGCCCCTCGTGCAGGTACCCCACGCCGTTGGCCAGTGTCTCCTTCAGAGTGTTGTCCGTCAGCTTCTCCAGGAAGGGAGCCAGGTCCTTCTCTGTGCAGTGGAGGAACCTGTAGGGGCATTTTACTGGGGTTACACCAGGCACCCACACATTGCACATTTGAAAGAACCTTCGAAATGAGACACCGTTGTCACGCTGCTGCGATGCATTCGGTCAGCCCTTGATTTCAGGCACTGTGGGCAGGATTGCAGGGCACTGGGTCACCCCACTTCCCATTGGTCACTTAACCAGTTCCTTCGACATCCAACCTCCCAAGGGTTTTGAAGCCTCATTTTCATACAGTTCCTTGAGGAATTCCACCCTCAAATTAAAGCTCTGCTCCATACTACTGTAAATGTTAAATATTTAATAAATTACTATGTTGACTTCGCGGTCATGTGACACCCGTATCCTCACACACAGTGAGGGGGGCGGGCAGAGCACACGGTGACACGTCACCCACCTCTGAGCAACAACGTCGGCGGCGCAGAAGGTGAGGATGTCGATGGCGGTGAGGCGCGTCTGTCGGCGCGATGGCACGAACACCAGCACGGGCTTGGTGGGGGAGTGCCGGATGATGGAGTGGTATACGGGCTTCGCCATGGACAGCAGCCGCGTCTGGGTGTGGCTCACATTAAAGCCCTGTAGGGGGTGGGATCAAGTCCAGGACGAGAGGTCATTGCTAGAAATAAAGCAAGTTATGGGAATCAAGCCTGTACCGGTCATACAGGCCACCCCGCAGTACTGCCGCCCTACCTGGATGTGCAGCTCAAGGGGCACGGGCCGCACGTTGGGGTGGAAGTTGAAAGTGGCTGTGGTGCTGCAGCCCAGCCAATGTGCCACATCCTTGGCGTTGGAGAGCGAGGAGCTGAGGGCCACAATGCGGATGGGCCTCTCAATCTGGGAGGAGATGTAGCGCATCCTGGAGCAGATGACCTCCAGCACGGGCTGTGTATATTGGACATGGTGGCGGGTGGGAGATTAGTTTCAGAAGCACCGACCCCAGGGAGAGGGCAAGTGGCGAGCACGAGTCAAACATACCCCGTTCTCACCACCAATGAGGTGGGTCTCGTCCACGATGAAGAGGCTGACGTTCTGTACGTTCTTGCGCTGTTTCCAACGCCGGGACAGGATGTCCCACTTATCAGGCGTGCTGACGATGATGTCACCCTTGCCCAGCAGCTTCAAGTCCGTGCTGGTCTCGCCTGTTAGCAAGACCACCTTCTTGTTCAGGGTGTCCTGGAACTTCTGGTGCCAGTCCACGAACACCTGAAGGCGACAGGATGGAGAGGCTCTCACAGTCAGGTCACCGCTAACCCGATCGCTACACTACAGCAGCACTAAACATTAGCATGGGTACGCTAACCCGATCGCAATGCCAGCACTAAACATTAGCATGGGTACGCTAACCC
>JAODKN010000041.1:4961818-4978747 GCA_026774425.1 Petrocephalus zakoni
GGCCAACCTTAGAGAAAAATTCGTAAAGGAAAAAAAAAAAAAAATTACCAGGTGTGGCTCATGGGGCTTAATATCAGCGGGTGAATAGACACATGGGAATGAGGACGGGAAGGACACTCAAGGGACACATTTCGTCATGCTGCATCCTTCCTGTATTAGTAACACATGCTAATATTTAAGCGTCATTTCAGGATGGCTATATCCCACAAACACCTTGTGGAGCTTGACCTTTGGTTTATAAACTGCACGTCCATGCTCCCCATGTCAGTGCCCTGTCATTATGCTTATCGCTCTTCAGACAAATGCTTATCAATTGGCTCGGCCACAATGCCGCCATTACGATAACTAAATGTGATAGGCAAGAAGACCTCTTCATGATTAGCCTTTAGCTAAATAAACCGAAAGATAACACAAAACACCCTGATCCTACCCCAGAAAACATCCACGCTAAGACCTATACCAAGAGGAGCTTGACATCCTTACCTTGTTCAAGATGTACTTGCGAACATGGTAGAAAAGCACAGCAGACATGAAACCGGACAGCAGAGGAGAGAGGAACCAGGAGGCCACTGGAGAGAGGAGATGGAACAGTCAGAAGCAGACATGAGCTCGCACACCACCCAGGAAGCACCAGTGGGCCCTCATTTAACACGGAAAAAATTCTAGGTGTAAGATGATGTTCATTTTCACCAGCAAAAACAGACTTACAATTTTATATCAAATTATAAAAGAATGTTTACTGAGGAACTTACCAGTAACCTAGTGGTAATATGATGTTTCAAAAGCAAAAGAAATAATTTGAATTAAGTTGATCAATCCTTCTGTCAATATGTCTGCTAAATGTTACCCTCCTTACAGCTAAGGACTTGGCATGAGCCACGATGGAGGCGATGAGGATGGGACTGGGATTGGGGGGGGGGGCTTACCGATTCTGAGCAGCTCCAGCCAATGCACCCCCTGCTGGCCCTTCGCTACCAGAGAGAAGCCAATGGTAGCTCCCACAATGCAATGGGTACCGGAGATGGGCAGCTTCAGGAAGGAGGCCGCCAGCTGCCACACAGCAGACCCTAAAACGGAGCCACAAAGTCATGAAGTCACAAAGTCATGCTTCTGGGCTCGTTGGCATAACGAGCGCAGGCGACCGCAGACGACCCCCTCGGCACACGCTCACCGAACATGGCGCTGATGGAGCCGGCCATCAGCAGGGGCTCTGAGCCGTTGTACATGTTGACGTCGATGATGCCCTTGCGGATGGTCTCACTGACCTTCGCACCCAACAGGATGGAGCCCAGCGTCTCAAACACCGTGGCCAGGATGCAGGCCTGCCGCAAGGTGACCACGCCGGAGCCCACAGCTGTGCCGAAGGAGTTGGCCACGTCGTTGGCGCCCACCGAGAAAGCCAGGATGAAGGCGATGATGAAGCCCACCACCACCATCCACAGGTAATCAGACAGCGGGGACTGGGAGACCACCGCCAGCGTAGTGGCCGCAACCAGCGAGGCCAGAGTAGTCGACTCCATCTCTAAATATTCACACGCTTAGCAAGTAATAAATTATTTTTAATATAAAAAATATATATTCTTTATCAAAATTAGAATAATTTACAAAAAAAATGAGGTACTGGTACTTTGATTCTTTAAAAATAAATAACTCCCACAGGTCTTCACCTTTCACCTACAGGATTTGGATAAATATGTAAACTAAAATAATTTATTTGGCTCCTTTTTGGCCTTAAATAGAAGCAAATAGATGAGACAGGGGGCTAAAGTTACTGCTATCCCCTGAGCAAACAAATAATGTTGAGGTCTGTGTAGCTTTTTGAAACTATGCAGCCAGAACAGGCATCCATGTTGCAGCCAGGACTCTGGAGGATTTGTACCACATCCTGAAATGAAGAGGGAGAAACATTAAATATGTTATTTCTTTCTGGAAGCACCATTATCCACAGAGGTATCTACAGTGAGGGTGCTACCAGCTAAACACATTAAAATGCAGGAGTATCCTTACGCCAACAAAAACAAACAACAGTGACACTCATCTTTGGTGGGGAATGCCAGACCCGATGAATGCCGAACAGTGGACAGAGTGCCACAAGGTGATGCCACAAGGACAAGATGTACAGGTCACTACAGTGCGCACATGTTCTGGACAGAGGACAGGTACCCTGCTGGTCACACTCATTTAGCCCGCAAACGCCGATCCTGTCCACAGTCCAGTGTTTTCCTGTCATTAACACGGCCTTGAAACAATGCGTAAAGGATAACACGTTTAGGCAGCAAGAGGCGCTCTGGCCCGTGCAGCCTTTGGGATAAGGTCTGGCTGATTCTTCTCCCCCCCCAGTGCTTGGCAATCTACTGCCAAAGGAGCATTTATAATGGCCTTGGCAGGTGTGAGAAGCAGGGTGAACTCCTGACAATGGCACCCAGCCCTGTGGAGATTTCCACAAGAACCCCGCATTAAACGTGAATCGTTTCTGAACCCGTAATTCTTGCTCAGTTTGCACGACCACAGAAATAATCTGTGGCTCCTTTTTCCTTACGAACACAGGTGACACGTTCCTGAGCAAGCAATACTACGGGGAAGTTTAATAGCAGTCCATGTGACAAAAGTCATAGATACATTTAAGAGCAGAGCAGGGCCTCGCAGGGTTCGGCTGGCCGTCCGCTCCCTGCCATATGGGACGCACGCCACATGCCTAGTGCAAACGCTAAAGGTAACCTTCCAAAGATTACATTCACAACAAAACCATAGCCATTTAAAGCACCGCCTTCCCCATTTAAGCCATGATTTCGGAGCGGTGCCGCACGCTCGTCTCGTCCTTAGAGCTCCGGACATACGAGGCGTCTCGGGAAAGTACAGACGGAAAGTGGTCGGCCGGCGGCCGGCTTAGACCCATCCCCCCCGGTCGTCATGTGTGAAGGACGAGCTTCCTCCAGGAAGGCGGGTGATTATCGAACTGCATTCATCCCACGGAATACAGACACGTAACACTTTTTTATGGCCAAGTATATAACAGAAGGAGCCCCGATTCTCGGAGCCCCGCCGTGCCCAGCCCGGCAGACACATCCACAGCCAGAAGAGGGGCGAAGCACGCGGTACCGCTCGCGCCCGGAGCACGGGCACTGCGAAGCACGCGGTACCGCTCGCGCCCGGAGCACGGGGACTGCCATCGCGGCGGTAACGAGAGCCGTCCGGCGGCTCGCGCGTCCCGCTCCGGTCACGTGCGCGCTATGATGCAACCCCACGCGCATCATTCATACTTTAGTTTGCAATACCGGCGAAAATGTCGCGATTTTCCCCTTCCGTAACAATATGCGTCCTTAAAAAAAAACCCGCAATTCGTCCTAACGAACTGCCGCGCTGGCTAAATTAAAGGAGCGGGCTGCCCAGACAGTGGCACACTTATTTTCCAAACCCGAACGAAAAATAATATATGATAAACTAAAAGCGAATAAATGAGACATACTCACCAAATTAAAAAACGGCGCTGTGTGGAGAATGGGGAAATGTCCCGCTCTCGCTGCAATAAGCGCGGGAGAGATCTGCCTCCCAAAAACGAAAGTCACGGCCGCCGGCAGTAAGCGCGACCCAGCGGCTCCGGCTCGCCCAGGACAGTCTGACAACCTGAACCTGATGCCTGTCTGATAACCTCTTAGCTTCCCGTACGCCGACAGACCCAGCCCGAGTCCTCCGCGCTTTGACACCGATCGCCTGCCTCCTTATAATTTATGCCCTAGAAATGGGAGGGGGCTGCCGGGCTCGCCTCCGCACGTCACGGCCGTCCGGCGCAGCCGCCGCTTAATAATCGATAGCGCTGCGTCTCCCACATTTACCGTATAAATTCCACATAAGCAACAAAAAACACACTAGTGAAACAAACAGGCCGCCCTTTGCTTTGCTACGTTTCGTGACCCGCGACAACATCCGCACCGAACCGAGTCTGGAAACACTGAAAGGTATATTGGAGTGCATATAAAAACTGGTAGCAGCACACGTACATGTGCGTGGGGAAAAGCGACCGGGGCATCAGCTAAAGTGCCAGTCAGTCTCGTTATCAGCAGTTATAACTACATGCAGCATGCGGGGTTTGTCCCGCAGTTTAACGCCGCAGGGGACGGCAAAGGCGGGCGAACTGTCAGTGTTACCGTGTAACTTAGGTTTGCTTAGTCCGGGGAGCAGCATGTTAGTCGGCATTACAAACTTTTCCACAATTTTTTAGTTAACATTAAATGTGTAATTTAATAATCGCACATTTGAACTAATCGCTAATTGTTATCCATAAATGTACGCCTATCTATATCTTTAAACTGATAGGGGCTTATTACATGCGTATTGCCTTCAGTCCAGGACGCTGATAATGACTTAATGACAGTGAAGCTACGAAAGGGTTTCTAACCGGAAAACGCGACGCACGTCGGTGTGTGCGTGCGGAACATATTAAACATAACTCCGCGTCGTGTAATACTGGAAGGACACAACTTCCACATTTTGATCATTGAGTTACTGAATAGGCCCTCTGCGTGGACGCAAAGCCCGCCGGGCAAACAGCCCAGCACGTGTCCAAAGACAGAGAGAAGTGGCGGCGGAGCTCCCATCGGAACAGACGCGCCATTCTCTTCGTCCCGCTTCGCGTCTGGAGAGCACACGCAGTAGCTATGTATCGCTTGGACAAAATGCCAAAAGGGGTCTGCTTATGTTTACTTTTCGTCTACGTTTAAAAACTGCTGCCAAGCATTATAATTGCAGGGAAATGAAACGTGCAGGCAAGCTGCCCTCGCCGGGACTCGCGTTACGCTGGGTTTGATGCGGAGTCGGGAGGCAAGGGACACTCGCGCGCACGCCGGCAGCGCGTGATAGCGCTGTGCTCCAGGTCCTTAGAGACCTCCCTCTTACGTCATAAGCAAATAAGGGCGGAGTCGGATTTCCATATAAGGCAATGTCTCCTTAAGTCGCCGGGGTCTGGCCCGGATAAACCCGGTTTCGGCTGGACCACGAGCTCTGAGTGGAATGCCTTTGTGAGACGCGCGGGCCTTTGATGCAAACCAGTCTTACATATATAATTATGAGTGAATCTGTTTTATTTTAGCGCGGTCAAGCTTACCTATTTTCAAAGTGTAATTAATTTAGCGAATAAAAATGATAACGAGATGCGGCGGCGTGCAGCTCAGTAAAAAGGCACCTTGTTGTTTGGTGCATTACAGCAGGTTGGGGATCTGTGTCCATGTCTGGACAGCAGAGCCTCGGAGTAATCGTATAACCCCTGAGCCTTTGAGGGCATCTGGACGCTGGCTGCGGCTGCTCTCTGACCAAAAGTTTTCTAAACTCATACCTCACCTAGGCTGGAAAAGTGCCCGCTAAATTAAATATAATGCAGTTACTCAACAAATACGAAGTTATGTTTATGTTTTGTACTAAATTATGAGGTAAGTAAGGAGTTGGGGCAAGACAATACACAAATACAAGGTGCCTTTTTAAATCCTAGTCCATACTGCATTTATAGATGGCAATCAATTAAATTTTATGTCAAAACACGATGTTATACATATAATATGGTTCGGAGGCCTCCCAAAAAATAATGTCAGCTGTTTTTTCTACCTGCCTGGGTCAAGGGGATTAATTATTTTTAAATGCCTTTTTTTAGATACCTACTTGTCTGTATTGTTGGATGAATTCTGGGCATTATTTTAACAGGGAGAGTGAGGCGCAGTTAAGGTAGTGCCCAGATGGGATATGACATCGCATCCACACAAACCTGACCAAGATAAGCAGTTAGAAGATGGATGGATGAATGAAATGTTTGAAAATGGTACACAATGTGACTGTGGGAGCATCACCTTACTGTTTATATTCTCTCTCTGTTTTGCCAAATACCGGTGCCGCTAAAAGATTCTCCAGTAATGAGGCATTTGAGGAGTTTGGAGACCAGAGAAAACCACAGGCAAACAAATGCCATCCCTTCCACAAGGGCCCCAGAAAGTGGCTAGGTTGAGCAAGTTCTGGGTCTGAGAAAAATTTGAATCTTTGTTTTCAGTGCATTAACCGTTAGATATAATGAGCAGTCTGTTGTCTGCTTGCTGAGAATGACAGGTTTCTGTGCAGTATTTTGCAGAGACCTGCCACAAAGTATCATCCGTATAATTCTTTTCAGTTTATCTTATTTCTGTAGGTGGTTCCACAGTGTCTGGGATCTGACTTTAGGGGAGCAATTTGGTTAAATGGCACAGGGACACTAAGGGAAATTTCTCACTCGAGAACATTTGCAAAGCTGTGACATCAAGTGTCACCACATTATAAGGAGTGTACTTCTGAAAATCCCACAAAGAGTGTACCAATTTTTGCGAGTCAGGCAATGGAATCAGGGGCGGACATATCATAAGGCAAGGGCAGGCAGCTGCCCCCCAAAACTAGGGGCCCCAAGCAGACATTTTCCAGGAGTTACATTTAATGATATAACATAATATGGCCATTTAAGTGATAGCAACATGAATGTTATTTGCATTTTTAGCCACAGTTTTCAGGACAGACAAAGTTGCCCCCATCCCAGCTGTAATGGACTATCCTACTTTAAGACTTCGTCCTGCCCAGCTCTCCATTGCCACTGGAGGCTACCGGCTGCTCACTGCCCAGCGAACCGGCTCCAAGTAACAACAAGAAGATGGCACAGAGATTCAAGACTGACATTACATCTCACTTGTCTGATACTGTCCCACTAGAGTGGCAGAGAGCTTGTGAACAGACGTGGAGGGAGCACAATTAGAAGAACATATGCAGAAATTCAAGACTAACATTAGCAAAATAGGCAACGGATAAACTTCTCAAATTTGACCCATTGATCCTTTGGCACGACCCGGAGCTTTACTGCTGCCGTTCCGCACCATGATTAGAATATTATTGATGTCCGATTGTTTATAATTCCCTCCCGTTTCTCTTTCGGCTCCAAAAATATCTCCAGTGACCGACTTAGGGGGCCCCGTTTCCCAATTCAACATAGGGCTCTCAGTGAAGCTAGTCCCCTCCTGAATGGAATAACTCTCAGCGCACAGGGCTGGGGATACAGGGGATAAAAACTGGAAACTGTGACCAGAAGGATGCATGTTCAAGTCCTGGTATTCGTGCCGTAGCTTTTCCTAAGTTCTAAGTTCTATAATAATATAGAACTTAGAACTTAGCAACAATAGTAGTAATATACTGCAGGGAACAAAAAGGAGCACTAAGCTGGGCCATACAGCCAACACATAACATGTGTTTCAGTTTAAACAACCGTGTAGCTGGCATGCAGACTGTTTGACATTCAGAGTGTGTTGCAATATCATGTAATTAGAGCACAATGTACCGTAACTCTGTATTAATGGCGTAAGACAACATGGAGCACTAACTCAGAGCCTGAAGAAGGCGATTAACCCACCGATTTCATTGTGAAACTTCAAGCCAGCTAACATTACTTCCCATCTCAATGCAAGCTTTATTTTTTTTGGCGTGACTAGTACATTTGTAATAATGCATCAAGAATATACATAACGGCTGAGTTCTTCTTGATCTGTTGAGTTGTGCACCATTGTAAGTTTTCCTCAGGGAGCTTCAAACAAGACGTAACATAAAGGCCCAGTACCTTGTACTCTGGTTCTGCCAACACCAAACATGGCACCTGGTGTGATGGCACTGCCACACAAGCCATGCCTGTAGTCCAGTCACCCATGTGAAGTTCACTTGTGGTGCCCCAAAAAAGGTTCCTTCAGCTGGTGAGCTGTGTAAAGAAACCAGGTACATCAGGGCCCTGTTTGCTTGAGTGGAAACTGAGGCCATGATTGAAAACTACAGAACAATCACAGATGTTAGCTTTACCTGTTATTGTAAATGGTCAGACAAAATGAATAGATTAAAATTAACAGAAATATACATTTGAGTTAGTTTAGTAGTTTAGTTATTGGGAGCACTGTTATACTTTCTGTATGTGTACACTGTATGTGTGTTTGCTTTATGACTATTCCAACTAGTCAATGAAATATTATCCATTGTCTTATGTTGCATTGCTTATTTTCATTACTGAGACTGATCACCATCTGGATCCATGAGAGGAGTAATCCAGAACATGGAGTGAAGACCATTTTCTACAGGCCAGAGAAGTCGTAGCAAGAATTCCTATCATTTTCTTACTACCCCATTTTATCTTATCTTACAAATTACTATATGTGTACAGACTGATATGTGGAAATGAAACCTGCACCAACCGCTCTAGGATGTGAACCCAGTGACCCGATCTGTCCCACAGCACTGGTACCCGTTCCACTCGCTGACCCGGTCTGTCCCACAGCCCATGTACCCGTTCCACACGCTGGCCCGGTCTGTCCCACAGCACATGTACCCGTTCCACACGCTGGCCCAGTCTGTCCCACAGCACATGTACCCGTTCCACTCGCTGGCCCGGTCTGTGCCACAGCACAAGTACCCGTTCCACTCGCTGACCCGGTCTGTCCCACAGCACTGGTACCCATTCCACTCGCTGACCCGGTCTATCCCACAGCAGATGTTTGCTTGTGTTACCTGGTGCCAGATTAATGAGCACGGCGTCGTTGCACACAAGCTGGGTCCATGGGACCTAACCAGGTGAGGACAGTAGATGGAGAGCCCAATAATAATGGTACTGGGTAGGCTTTATACAAATCAGACACAGAAGCATCAGAGGACAATCAAAGAAGTTCATCAACTACTCTGCGTCCCGACACACAGGGGCCTTGTGGTGAACTTGTGGCATTTTTTCACTGCCACCAGAAACCAAACTGTACCTAAGCCGTGCTGTGAGGAGACAGTTTTCCGTTGTAAATTATATGAGCCATACCTCTGCTGATGTGGTCCTGCTTACTAGCAGGGCTGAGAGTATGAGCAAACTGAGCCGCTTGTGTCGCCACTATTCGATTGGTCGAAATGTGGAGATACCGTGATCTGTGTTGATACGCATGGATTATGGGAAAACAGGGTATATTCTCTGTTATTCATTAGTAGCAGTATCGCACGTTGCGATATACTGACACATTTCAGATAACTAGGAACTTGAAAATTTCCACCTTCCAACTTAAAAAGTACTACAGAACAGCCAAATCGAACGGATTCGTAATAGAAAAAATTATGTAAGCTAACGCTAATTCCACTAGCATTTGATGCTAACATAACACTTTCCTCACAGATGTGCTAGGAAATTAGGAAATTAGCACACAGCAAATCATGATGTACAGCATGTGAACAGTAAATAAGTATCTCCTTGGTTTTACGTCACTGTCTCTCTCCAAGCCTAGCAGCGCCTTGACCGGGCTGACCCCTCTTCAGTGGAAAATCAAAGCGTGCTGGACTCGCACTGCAAGTAGCATCTCCTTCCGGTTCCTCCCCCTGGTTCCTCTATGCCAGTGGAAAGGTGCCTTTGCTCCTCCATTCTGTTCCTCAGGACTTCTGCACTCCACTCTGCAGTGTCACACAAAGCAAAGGTTTTTTTTTGCGCTGCTTTGTCGCGGTTTCCCAGAATGTTTACATGTCACCACCATAAATCACATACGGGGAGATGATGACTTGAGAATGTGTTTGCTTTGGGTGTGTTTACTAGTCTCCTTTGACTTTTCCTTAAACGCTAAGCGCCTCGCTCACAGTGGGTCTGCCTGAACAATAGCCCAATAATTACATTGTTTAGCTCTTGTGGCGCCAGGCAACAGGCAGTATAGTTTCAGGAGGCTTTGTTTATCAACATGCATTAATTACAACTTCAACTTGACCCACAAGCTCTTATCAACAATGCAGAGAACAGAACAGGTCTTCTGTGGCATCATGGGAAAAAGCAGGGGCAACAGGTCGGCGGCGGTTAAGGTCCTGAGAAGGTGACGCCTTGTGATACAGGTTTCTGCTGGACCCAAAAGTTGCTTAAATATCCACATCTAAGCAGACCAGCATGGGAAAGGAGTCCAGAGAGGATTATCGAGGAGCACCAGGGATTCGTAGAGTTTGGTAAAGCTGTGTAAAGCTTCTTGTGTTTTTGGCTACATACCCCTCCATCCCATGCCCTTCCACGTAACTCGCCCCTTACTCTTCTATCTTCTTACACTTCTATCGTACATCCATTAACCAAAAACATGCACTAAAGCCTGGATTTTGAAACCCTTCCCCAGCTTATCTCTGACCTCATTGTCTGAACATGACTTTGTTCTTGCAGTTACGGACTCTCTGTGGATGGGTCTTCATCACGCCTGGCTTGTTTGATCTGTTACAGTCTCTCATGCTGCATATGAATCCACCCATGTCTCATCTTCTTTTTACCTCACATTTAATTTCTGATCCCTCTATTACTCAGGTTCAAAGACAGTGTCGGTAGTGGCAGCACGAAGGCACACTGTGGTGTGTTCACAGGCCCGGCTAATCGCAGCACACCCCGTGATTAGACATCAACCCTAATTCACTAATAATAATCATCCATTAATAGTAAAGCTAAATCCAGTCCTCGCAGCTCACGGAAGTCAGCAGATTAGCGCAGGCAAAACTCCAAAATGCTGACTCCATTGGTTTTATATTTTTCAGGACAGTTTTTTTTTGTTAGTTTGCCATCACCGGAACGGACTGCACTCCTCCTGACCTCTGACCCCTGGATCGCTGTCTAAATGGCCTGTTAAACTTTACCTTGACTTTATATTTTTAGCCCGGGAAACAAAAAATGATACAGAACATAGGCAGTGACCCTTTTGCCACATAAACAAAATGTTCTAAAATGGAAAATAAACGTACATTAGTCATTAGTGGTTTGTTTATTAAATACAGCAACAGCTAATAATTAATGAAGTAATATTATTCTGTAGTCTACATGGATTATTCAAGGTTTCGCAAGTAGCAACTTTGAACAGAAGCATCAGTTAAATAAAATGAACCAGTTAAAAATAAACAACTACATTAACAGTAATTTAAGGAGAAGGAAAATAAACAGCAGGTGATGGTAATTCTCAATGCTGCTATGAGACCCAGCTCCTGAGGGCTGTCTGCTTACGCTTACAGTGTGTTTATGACATGATGAAGTTGATAACTTTTCCTGGCACAAACGTATTCATTCTCTGGACGTAAGCGCTTCTCACTTTTCTCTGCGAGATGTTAGTTTAAAATAGGAGGTGGTGAGTTTGGGATCTGGAGAGTTTGACTTGGCACCATGGCTGGAGCCCGGATCGCATGGCTGTGGAGCGACATTGACACTGTTTCGCTCCCTCTATCTGTGTGTTCATTAACAGGGGGATCGTTAGGGCAAAACTGGACATTTCCGTGCAGTTTCTAAAACTTAATGTTAAAAGTTAAAAATTACAAAAAAATTTACTTATTTAAGCTCAAATTACTATTTGGAAACCCTGTAAACAACCTGTTAGTTTGGCTCCATTAATACAACAGAAGGTCCAATTTTTCAGGCATTGGCCTGAACAATACCACTTCCTCAGATCCAGACAGAGAGCTGTTTGTGTGTAAAATTCATTTAATGTTCAGTGATTTTAAGAAATTGTGGAAAGTTCTTCTAGCTAATCGGCATCTTTTTTTATTCCTAGAATTTTATAACAATAGAAGATGACAAAATAGGAAAAGAAACACCATTGTGCCAGGACTAGGCTTCCACCTCTTAGGATACACATCAAGGCGCTTCTAAGGAACAAGGCGTATAACCCCAGCCAACATGCTGTCACATATGTAAAGTAAGATCCTGGTTTTCAATAAACATTTACAAGCAACACAGACTGCAATTTGCAGGTCGGTCAGTCTAAAATTGGTTACTAAATGTCAAACATCTGCAACTATAAGGAAACTGGAATCTTTTAAACACGAAGAGAAAACTGGAAAATGGGTGCCCATGACTAAGGCCATTGGAGGAGGTCCTAGAAGGTAGGAAAGGCCTTTTCCCTGCTTGTCACTTGTTACAGCCCCACTGAAGGTCCTGCTTTATAGCTACCCACTGGCTCCACTACCTTTTCCCTTTTCCAGGAAAGCCAGCAGCATTTGCAGGTTCCACTGGTGACGCCCGACTGCCGTAGACCTGACGTTCTCCCCCACAGCCTTGATGCTCCTCTTTAGCACAGACTGAAAACAGGAAATGGGCTCTGAGCTGAAATACTGCGGTTTGCCGTGTCTCACCCACGCATGTCCGCAATTATTCCTACGGTTGCCAGAGTCCCTTCAGGCCAAATATCCCAGAGTCAGGCGCACTCGTGATCCCTGGCATCCAGAATAAGAGGTGGGAGTATTTACATGCAGGGCCGTGCCATCCTGGGCTAGTAAATAGTGCTCATACAAAGAGTGCACATAGACATGCACTTGCATGCATTTGCCTGTACCAGAGGCAGTCTGCTCCATTCACTCTGTACTGGGTGCACACTACTCAAATTCCTCAAACCGTACCAGCATCCTGGAGTTCCAGACAACATACAGGGAATGTACCACCTGAACATCTGCCAGAGAGGACATACAGCCCGATTTCCTGTCTTTAAAAGATGGTGATGGGCTGATATGTTGTCTGAGGAACCGGCTGTTCTTTCTGTGAAATCCACCATGACAGTAAAAATTGACATTTCTGGGTCATGGTTTCCGGGTCATGACCGTGCAGCTGGAAGGTGACTGTGAAGCCATAACCGTGCACTGGGATGTCCGAGAGCATGCAGAAGCCGGGAGAAAGCTGAAGCTCACTAGCCGGTGGACAGAACAGTAAAGGACTGGGAAGTCTACGTATTATGGTCTGTCTTCTGATCGTGGAGAAGGACTGACTTCCTTAACAGGAGCACAACTTCTGATTGACAGGCAGCAACCCAGTCAGAGGCAGTGACGTTGTGGCGCTGATCACTGCACCCAGCTGGGGAGGGGTCTCATCTGTTTAGCTTTAGCGTGTCGCTAACTTAAACCTGGCTAACTTAGACCTGATCTACAGCTGACTTACATTAAACCCCTATATAAACACATACCATAGACTGATGAGCAAAGTATTTTTTTAAATAAAAGTCAAGCATTTGAAAATAACAGCAGTTTACTATTGATTTAAATTGCCCATAACTGATTGTATGGAAATAGCTAACAAAGAAAGACATTAAATACAGGTTTTTGGGGTAATTAGCATCTCCATGGAGTTTAAAGCAAAATGCATTCCCCTGTGGTTCTGGCACACAGATGAAACCAGCAGCCGCACGTGTTATATCAAAGCCATTTTGTTTGCCTTTCTTAGGACAGGAGGTATTAGCGTAATACTTTTAGCAATTTCCATGATCTACTACCGAAGCTGTAAATTTTTGACCATGGTGTTAAATAAGTAATGACGCAAATAGCATTTCTTCATTTTTATTTATTTAACAGGTGCTTTCATCCAAAGCGGTATCCAAATTAGAGCGCAGGGTCAGTCAGTCCCTGGAGCAAGTAAAGTTACGGGCCTTACTCAGGGGCCCAAAGCTGAGGTCACTCTGTCAAGCCTAGGATTTCAACCTGCCGACCTTCCGATCACGTGTGCCGCCTTCCGATCGTGTGTGCCGACTTTCCAGTCATATGTGTCAACCTTCCAATCATGTGTGTCGACCTTCCGTTCATGTGTGCCGACCTTTCAATCATGTGTGCCGACCTTCCAATCATGTGTGCCAACTTTCCAGTCATATGTGCCGACCTTCCGATTATGTATGCCAACTTTGCAGCAATATGTGCCGACTTTCCAGTCATTTGTGTCGACCTTCCAACCATGTGTTGACCTTCAGATTATGTGTGGCCATAATCTATTGAGCCCGCAAAAGGAGACAATCGGAATGATAATAATAATAATAGTAATAATAATAATAAACTGACCAAGTATCTTTCCATGGCTATAGGAGGTTATTAGAAGCATTGCTTTAGTGATTTAATGTTACAGACCACATGCTGCTGTTTGCTAGTACTGATAATCTTGTGAAAATGTGTCCCCCCCGCACCCCCAGGCACCCTGGGGCGGGCCAATTTGTGGAATAAGAATGAAGCGAGGCTCCCAAAGCCCGCAGGATTTTGCACCAGCTGGAAAAAGTTTCAAAATGAAACTGATCCGGGTTCTGTGCCCGAAACCTTAGCAGTGTTAACACGCTGAGTCAGAGAACATGTTAATTACCGTGTCCTCTGCTCCAGAAATTTATGGGCCTCGTTTTGAGCCTGTGTTGGCCTGCAGTATCCATCCCCCTGCTACCCCCCAGCACATTAACATGCTAATGCTGTGAAAACGAACACGGCATGACCCCCCGGGCCCCGCGAACTTCAGGAAAATGAGCCAAAGGGTTTTTTTTGTTAACAAGTACAGACACTGTTCCTACATGACTGACAGCTTGGTCACATGACCACGGAACACAAAGCATCCACTCCTACCCCTGCAGTCTTCACAGCCTCTGGGTCTCAAGGCTTTGCACATTTTCCTGATACTTCCCTGCCTGTTGGAGCTTTATCATGCTTTTCTTTTGTAGAGTTTCGCTTTTTTGGCCTTTCAGAGCTGGAACTGTTTGGAGACACACAAGTGAATCAATAGGGCCTCCCTGGGTATTATCTGAACTTCAGATGTTTTTCATTGGAGCCTGACACCCATGGAAAAAGTAGAGCAAAACCCACCTCTTTGTTACTCTGGTATAAAAGAAAATAGATGTTATTTCGGATGTTTATTAACTGAACCTCAGTACCTAGTTTTTCCTGGATTTATCAAATGACAGCAGCTCTGATCTTTTACGTGTTACACATTTCAGGCCTGTACTACCAGCGAGAAAGCGATTCATTTTACCGTCTTCCTCATTTGCTCAGGTGCCTGCCAATATTTTCATAAAGTGAAGAGCTCAGCGGGGTCTCTGGCGACAGGGGTTTGCATACTGTAACATGATCCCGTTGGCGCAGGTGCTTGGGAACGGGAGATGTTCTGAGAGAGGAACGCCGGGAAGCAGATCGGCCCTCTTCGTTGCCTGAGCAAACTTATGCGAAACGCCGCAGCTGAGCAACATGATACTGGTGAGCCTTTCGCTGTAGTAAGGGGAGGCCAGAGAGGTGCTCTGGGGAACAGAACTAAGTGGGACAGACATGGACCAATGGCGTGCCGGGGGTGGGGTGAGGGCGGGTCCAAAGGCAGACGGCGGCTAAGTCACCACAATGGCACGGGGCCCAGTGAGCCTGGAGTGTGGGCAACACTACATGAAGAAAAGACAGATTTAGACAGTGGAAAGCACCCGGAGACAAAAAACACGTCAAGAAAAATAAGGTGGGGAAAAACAAAGGCTGGTAGGCTAAAATGCAGGAAAAGTACTGGGCTTTCGAATTCAGTGTGAAATGCTGCAGGAATATCCCTGGGGCAGCAAGCAGGTACCAGGTAACACATTACTATTGTACAAATAATCTTTATATGACTATTTTATTTTGCCATCCAAGTGGGTTAGGAGATCATATTTCAGTCTGTCCTCTTTTATGTAGCATGAACTGCATTCAGCCTCACACCTGAATATTTGGACGGTCTCCTTCCTTTAAGGGGGGGGGGGTGTCCGTCACACATCAAATATGCACATAGGGAGTGTGCAGACAAAAAGATCTTTACGGATACAGAATAGATACGAGAGACCTGATCCTAAAAGCGTTTCTAGCTGCAGGATGTTACTTATCAACACACATGGTTTACAACTTTCAGTTATTCTTGGACATTGAAGATTACAGCAGAAACTCCCTTGCGGAAGCTGGGCCTCCATGGACCTCACATATGGCCTAAATCGCTACATCACCCACTACCTGGTCAACCCAAAAGTCCTGCTTCTGGTGGCTCATTCTGCGGGTTTAAGTCCCAAGCGGGTGAAATAATGAGAATGAGATCATTGAACAAAGCGGAGGGCCTAATCCCACTGTGTAATTACGGAGTCGCGGCATGGGGTTTACAAACATGGTAAACATGACAGCTGAAAGGAACCACGTGACGATCCATCACAAAGCGGGAAATCCATCTGCATTCAAGGCAATCACTGAAAAATAACAATTATGATAATTATTTTGTAAAGCTAGTTAAGATGCTGGAGAGGACGTGTGTTTAAATCACACAGTAGTGGAACCATTTGATTGTTCATTGGGTAAATGTTACACACGGAAAATACATTTTCTTATAAAGAAGTCTTACACACGAACACATAATTGTGTGAAATTGTTGAAAATGAGCATATGTGTATTACCTGGGGTGACTTTATATAAATAATGCCTTTTATGGTACTGGTTTTGGTGTCCGCGTTACAGCATTGTTCTCCGTTTACGCGGCCAAACTCGGTCACTTCCATTATAAAGCAGAAAAATCGGGAAAACAACAAGAGCCGCGTAGCATAGCCCCAAACCCACAACTGCTCGCGCCAAAACAGCGAGCAGATAAAATTCACTGCTGAATTTGTGCTGCGATCGTCAGCCCCAAACAGGACGTTTTTAGCCCGTGCCCATGAGCAACACAAAATCAGCACCAACTATTACGCAACGTCAGCTTGCCGTCATTAACTTTCCCGATAGTTAATCCGGTCACCAGTTATATTTTATACACAAATTACATTTTATAGGAATACATCTACTAAAAAAGCAGAACTCATGATTTTAGAATTCATGCAAAACTCTTGATTATATTTGGATTTGGACCTATTCTTTCATCTTAAATTGCCTTTCCTTACGGGCAATGTGTATATATTTGAGCACTCTAATGGAAATGGGCATCCAGGACAGGACCCCCTGCCTCTAGCCTTGGGGATCTTTGAATTAAGAGCAAAAATTGGTTGGGAACAAATAGCGCGCCTTTCAAAGCCCCTGGATTTGTTGTGCAACTTAATTGTTTTTAGAAGACATAACAAAATTACAGTCCCACGTAACTATGTCGTTAGCAGGAACCGAGGAGTAAAACATTTTCAAATGGGGGCATGCAATACACTGTAATGAATAAGATGG
>JAODKN010000041.1:4979155-4995143 GCA_026774425.1 Petrocephalus zakoni
CCCCCCCCCCCCCCCCCCCCCCCCCCCCCCCCCCCCCCCCCCCCCCACACAAAAATAAGCATGGGAATTGAGGCCAGTGCTTATGGGAAGACTGTAGGAAAGCAGGTAGTGACAACACTCAACCGCTCATCACTGGATTACTTAGTAAGAATATAATGGCACCAAAGTGAAAAAACACACATAATTTAATATTGTCTCATAATGCAGCGATAATGGTAGGTAATTAGGAAGCTGTCTTCCATGGAGGACGGATTACCTTTGTGTTCTATGTTCTCTCCCTAATTTAATATAAACCTGAAAGCGAGTAAGCTGTCTTTGAAATATATGATATATGTAATAAATCATTCTTATTCCTTTAACATGCGCATGTTAGGCGCAAGCGCGGTTGATTGCAGTAACGATATTCAGTCGCAAGGGGGCGGCACTTAGCTACTCGATGTCAATAAAGCCGGAGCCAGTCCACATTTATATTTATTTATCTATCAGACGCTTTTCTCCGAAGTGACTTAGAAGTGAGAATGCAGGGTCGGTCAGTCCCTGGAGCACAGAGTCCTGCCCTTCAGTATGCAGCTAAGTAAAGTATGTGGCAGAACTACCCACCGAACCACCATGCCACACATCCGGCTTTAAGATGAGTGAGCTTAAATTTATTTGAGAATAAGGTTTTCGTAAAACATAAACGCAAAAAACCCTGCAAGGTCAGCTTTCATCTATGAAAGGGTATTTAAAGGATTATAATCGAAGTACTACCTGGTACAATTACTTTACATTTTATACATACTTTCTTTACCTCCGTTCCTTGCTCTATCTTTCTATCATTCCCTGTCTCTTTTCCTCCCTTCCCTCTTTCGGCCCCCAATCTCTAGCTCTCCCTCACTCTCTTCCTCTCCTCTTCTCCCTCGTAGCCTCACACTGCCTCCTTACTTTCCCCCACCCTCCCCCTCTTTCTCACCCCACGCTACACTGTCAGTGATTCTCTCTCCAGCCGGACAAAGAATAACTGCAGAACCTGGTCTAAACTAGTTCCAAACATCGCAACCCCCTGGGGACAGCAGCTCTTACCAAACGTGCTTCACATGTTGAAATAGTCTCTATGAATTTACCAGCTATTAATTCAAAAATGTGCTTTTCAAGGGGATGTTGACTTTGTACTCGAGCCAAAAATAGTCCTGCAGTGTTAAGCCAAAATTAATTGACATTCAAGTCATAAACCAGGATATTCAGATACAAAGTATTATATATTTAAAGGAGTCACATATTAAATTTAATACAATATCATTTTCACAAGATTTAAATAAGCCAATATTTTTCTAAGTTAGTTATTTTAAAACATATCCTGAGTGCTAGTTACTGTAAATACACCTCACGACAGGAAATTGCTATAAAGCAGTTACTATTAGATTCCGGTTATTACTACATGAGGATATGTCGTTATGTTCGCGTTAAGTTCGCCTTGATAGTGTCCTTGCCCACTGCGCCATCGGCTTGTCCGGACCGCTGCGTTTCACTGGAAGGTGTTCAGCTGGTGATGTCACCGCTGGTTTCATGGGACGTGAATTAGTGAATGGATGAATTCTGGCGCCCTCTTGTGGATACTGGGCAAACCGGTCCGCGTCCGATTCATGGGGAAACGCACTACGGTACATTTATATTTAGCAGACCACGGCAATTAAACCGGCGACCTCCTGTAACTTCCACGACACAGCGGCCTAATTATGATTTTCACTGAAACTGTCAGATTATGGGAATAGTTGTGGGAAAGGGTGGAAATCCTAGCTGAGCTCCTTATAAACATGCATAATAAAATGTGATAATACTATAATCCAATTTGACCGCCAGGGTAGTTCTGTTTGGCACCTAATTACAAAAGTTTTATTTTTATTGCGCTAATAGAAATATGCAAATAAAGGATTAAAAGATGTTTTTGAAATTGTCAGAAAAGTAGAGAATAATAAAGGACAGATTCGTCAGGGGAATGTTGCAAGATTTGAGACGTGGTACTAATATTTGGTTATTTGAACAACAGCCCATGCTAGACATAAATATTTTGATAATCTAGAAATTTCAGTCAGGGACAGATAGAGTTTGTCCTTGAATGGTGGAACTCATCGGTCTAAGCTCGCTTTTACTTTCGCCCTCCTTTACTAGTTTGCTAGGTTCTGGGCGAGTGTCTCATTGCAATTTATAAAGTGCAAGGAGGGAACCCTCCTCTGATGCACTAAACTATCCCGCTGTATATATGGGTAAATATCATTCATACGTCCAGCTACGTTTCGTATTGTTCTGTTTATTTTATTTTATCTTTGTCTGAGCGTAGTTATAATTAAAGTTATTTCACATTTAAGTTAAACGGTCATTTGTCAGCGAGGCAGTTATTTTACTCCCGTCCACTGGGGGCAGACAAACCCCTGCAAAGCTAATATTCTGGAAGCAGGGCGCGGAGGAGAGCGGCCGAGGAAGAAGCGGCAGTCAGCTGCCGGAAGTGATCCTGCGGTCGGCTGTGCGCCGCGGCGCTGTCCTGCACCACGGTCCGCACAGTGCCCCGCATCGCGCCCCGCACCATGCCCCGCACCCCCGCGCTGTGGGCCGCCTGTGCCGCCCTGCTGGCCTGTCTGTCCGGCGCCCGGGCGCTCTACTTTCACATCGGGGAGACCGAGAAGAAGTGCTTCATAGAGGAGATCCCGGACGAGACCATGGTGATCGGTGAGCGTCACCCCGCTCGTACTCCCTACAAAGCCTCAGTCTGGCCCGCACGCACAGCGCTGCTTCCGGCTGGCTGAAACCCCCGGTGGCCGCTCGGAGGACGCGGTGACAGCGGCCACCGGGGCAGGTGCGTGTCGGAGGTGCTGCTCCTCTCGCCACGTCCCTTGTACGGTGTTTATTGATATTATTACTGTTGTTGTTTTCATTAATAATAAATAAATAAAACCGGTTTGTCCTGGTGTCTGTGTCGGATGTAACGTGTTTATTCCATATCGGAATAGGTTACACTGTAGACGGTTAGAGTGCAGTGTTAACAATGACTAGTCCTCATGACTCAGCCAGTCAGTTCGGTCAAATTTGTTTTAACGAAATGAATTTGCTGTGTTGATGTGTCACCCAGGGAAGTACAGGACACAGCTGTGGGACAAGCAGACTGGGTCTTTTCTCACCTCCACACCTGGCCTGGGGATGCATGTGGAAATTAAGGACCCAGACACCAAGGTAAGTCACCCATTGCAGGATTGCAGGGCTGTATGGTTCAGGCACATTGGTGTTTATGCAGCCATTTGGCAGGTCTTATCCCAAAAGAGACTGATGTAAAAAAAAACACCTGTAGTGTTTAATTTTTATGAATTAACATAAGTAAAAAAAAAAACATGCAGTTGATGACCCAAGATGTACCAGGATCATTAACCATGTTAATATAACACATACAATTACTGGAAAAATAACACAGGTATGATAGATAAGTATAATGGCACATCTTACAGTTATATACAAGAATAAATGAGTCCAAAGGTCACATCTATTATGACTATCTCTGAGACATAATGCATACATTAAAATAGCTTTGTGAAGCACTAACGTGTGTCAAGTGTCGATTCTAATAACTTATTAACTAGTAAGGGCTAATTCTGTACAGGGCAGACGTTAATGGGGGTGTAGGTAGGAGAAATCAGTGTGGGTTTGACACATGCTGTGGGTTGGGTTATCATGTGCTGTCCATCACTGGTTTAGCCACTTCTTATTGGTTATTGCTTATTGGGTCTGACTAGACGGCTCAATAATCCCGCCTTCTACGGTTTTTCAAAAGCCTTGTCAACAAAAAGGGAAATGGAGGGAGGCATATACATCTGTGATATGCGAGTTGGTCTTTCCCTTCCATTTCCCCGTTAGATCGTTCTGTCCAGGCAATATGGCTCTGAAGGACGCTTCACCTTTACGTCACACACGCCAGGCGAGCATCAGATCTGCCTGCACTCCAACTCCACCAAGATGGCTCTGTTCGCGGGCGGAAAGCTGGTACGCAGGGAACGGCGGAGAGCAGCTCCCCGGGTTCACAGAGGCTACCCGACAGTATACACATGCTCACAGTAGCGCCCGGTGATTAAAGCTAGGTCCATCTTGAGACTAGAGATGAGGCATGGTAGTTTCTAAATGTGCCCCACCCTCCACAGCGAGTGCACCTGGACATCCAGGTAGGAGAGCACACGAACAATTACCCGGAGATCGCGGCCAAGGACAAGCTGACGGAGTTACAGCTCAGGGTGCGACAGCTACTGGACCAAGTGGACCAGATCCAGAAGGAACAGAACTATCAGCGTGTGAGTCTGGGCAGGAGTGATGGCGTGGCCTTTAGGGGTGCTTGTAACGTGTTCATGAAGCACAGCCACATGCTGCATGGTGTCTTTTCCTTCAAAGATATTGCTTGTGGCATAAGGATGAATGTGTCCCACTGTTATAATGTCATGGTCCCAAGAGCAGTTGTGTACATTGTCTGTGTCCTGTGCTGATTTATATTTAACCCCATTTTATACATTTTCAGTCATTAGGGTTCACGCAGTTGCTTTCTGAGCATGTACGTAGTGGTGAGCTGGTCCTGAGATCTATCTTAGCACGAAGGCTTTCTAAGCAAGCGCCCTGCTTCCTCTGCAGTACCGTGAAGAGCGTTTCCGGATGACCAGCGAGAGCACAAATCAGCGCGTGCTGTGGTGGTCCATCACACAGACCCTCATCCTGCTCATCACTGGCGTCTGGCAGATGCGGCACCTCAAGAGCTTCTTTGAGGCCAAGAAGTTGGTGTAGCCATGCTGGACTGGACCCAGAGAACAGAGGACGCCCAACCCCCCCCCCCCCGTTTCTATCGAGAGCTCTGCAGAAGGACTGACTGACTAGACAGACACTTGCACGTCCTGCATGACCAAGACACTGACACATTGATGCACACAGACACACTCAGAAAAATGTTTCAGGTCACATGACATCCTGTGAGACACCAGAGTGACTGTCACTATGAAGTAGAGGTGTGATCAGTGGGTCCAGTTAGAGGTACAGAGGAATATCCATATGGAGGCGGTCTTACACTTCAGCCCTGGTGTTGCTTAGTTTAAAAAAAAAAAAAAAAAAGCTTATTTACATTCCATATTTCTTGTGTTGTAATTATTGTGTGAAAGGCCATTTTACTATGCTTTAAGAATTAAGTTAATATAGACATATAGAGTTAATTATGTTGAGAAGTTAGTGTGTTGTGTCTTAGATAATCTGGAATTTACATAAACACAATGAAGGTGAAATGTGGTCAGTGTTTGCTGAATGAGTCAGATTTCCACAAAGCATCGTAAGTATTTTTTTTGTAACAATAAAAACAGGAGTGGTCACTTGGTATCATGCTGTCCAGCCAGGTGTGGTCATTTTTTTACTGCTGAGGGCTGGTCTGCCAGCTGTCGGTTCTGTTGTCCCAAGATTCAAAGATCCTGGTTTTTCAAGGACTTTAAGCAGAGAATATGGATGTAGACGACACTGAGAGGAGAAACACTGCAGCTGAAACACACTGTACAGCTGGATCCTAATCAGCAAGACGCTTGCTAGATTTAACGTCGAGAGGCTAAGAGACCGTGTGACATCACCAGCGAGGACAGCTGGGGCTAGCTTGGGACACTGAAATCTTGAAAAACTCTTCAAATCAATAAAATGTATTCTCAAAGCCAGAGGATTCATAGATTTGGGCCTGAGTTTGTGTAGACACTGATTAGCTTATTTTTGTTGTTCTGAATTAAAAATAATTTTGAAACTATTGTCATGTTGATTGCTGATTTATGCTACATGCAGTAGTGGAATAAATTGAGCACATATATTGGGGTAGACGTGGAATAAACCAGTTGCGATATCAGAAGTGGGGGGGGGGGAGGTGTTCCCGTTGTATGCTGAAATGCGGTGGGTAGACTGATGTGTGTCAGAGACCTTATGATTCCACAGACCAGACCTGCAGAAAAGTCTTTCACTATATAATGAAAGTTTGTGATAAATCCAGGAACTTGATTGGCTACATATACTGAACACTTGGTTAATTGTTGAAAATTTGCTGACCAGAAATATATAAACATAAAATTTCCACTGGGGAGAATGTTAGAAACAGAGGGTCACACTAATGAAGTGCTTCTACCAAAACTATGTTACAGTCACACACTAGCTTAAAGGTACAAGGACACCAAAATAAGGCCATTCAGCTGAACATTGTACTGTTTCACTCACCACATTTTTAAACAAATGGCACCCCTGTTGGACAGACCTTGTTTAATTTCTTAATGAAAAGTTAACAAGCCCACCCCAGTTTGGAGAGCTGTGTTGCTAGAAGTGTCCATCTGCAGTTTTCAGCTAGCCCCCCCTCCACCCTCCAGGGCAGAGAAACCATCAAGCAGCCAGCCAGCAAGTCCACAACAAATATCTTCTTTATTCCTTGTATCTTCACATATTTGACCCAAACTTATGAGATAATACTCATGTGACGTAAATGTGACACTATCCTGGTGTCCCCCACCACACTACAAAACCGAAACAAGAATGATATGCATGTTAAACGGTTGGGGTCTCACTGTTAAGGAGGCAAGTCATAAAGTGAAGGCTGATCTGAAGACATTTGCGTATGGAGAAATTATACTTGTTAGGGGAACAAAATGTACACTACTTAAATAAAAAAAATAAAAACAGCCAAGTTACAGTGCCATATAAATTCAATTAATGAATCATCTTAAAAACCTCTTCCCAAACCGATTCCTTAGGCTTTCCCACCTTGCTCCCAGGTGCTACCGCAGCTCGACTCGAGCATCTCCACCCAGATGCAGAAGTGCTCTTCCCCGAAGGAGACTCCGCCCCCTGAAAGCAGACTCCACCCCCTCACATGAGTGCAGAAGCAGGACGTGAAGTGAGACTTGAGAGTGTGTCCCGGACGGCTACCTGATGATACAAATCGCTGTGATCCAGTGATCCGATGACCCAGCGCTGAGGTTTCAACAATGAGTTTTATCATTTACACGTTAATCTCACAGATATAAGTAATACCACGTTGAGTTTGGGGACGGGGGGGGGAAAGTAAGTCAGTTTTTTCAAGCTGTCGAGCACCATGCCGACTAGATCCGCTCCGAGGTGCCGTTTGATCTGCGATCCTGTCATTGGGTTGGGCTCTGTTCCACCACCCCTGGGAAAAATGATAATGTCAATATCAGCAAGGAGCACCACAGGCATCTCATTGTGCTTTCCTGGCCAAGGGCACAGATGAAGGCCTTTTGGTCATGTAACTGTCTATTCCTGATGCAAACATTCAATGAGAGAAGCACACCAACCTAGACTGCTGAGGAATGGCCTCTCGGCGAGGGAACCACAGTGTCGCGCAGCTAATTATTAAATGCTTAAATGCTGAAGGCTCCGAACTGCAGCTGTTACCATCCTGTGCTTTCCGCGGCCTCCAGGAACATCCGGGTTCAGTGATCGGACACCGCGAGCCGCTCCATCTTGGTGGTGGCCTCCTCAGCCCCCACCTTCGGCCTCCTCTCGGGACTGGGCGTGTTGGGATAATCCCGCTCCCCGAAGATGGTGCTTCCCACACGCACGTTGGTAGAGCCCACTTCGATCTGGTCCCCAGCATAGAAAGAGTTGGATAGTGTTAATGTTAACTTTCACACCTGAAGACATTTACATTTTAAATTTATTTAACAGACGCTTTGAATCAAAAGGACCTTATGATGAAATGGCTCTGCTGGCCACGGAATTCAAACCCGCGACCTTCCGATCACAGGTATCAGCATCCTGTTCTGCTGAGCCACACACTGCCCAAAACAGTCCTCACTGGCCTGCAGTCAAACTCAGATCGACGACTTGGAAGGCAGCTATGCCAACCACAATACCACCAACGCATCCATTTCCTCTGAAGACGTATCAAGGTTATCTAGCAAATACAACCCTTGGGCTGTGCAACTGCTGGCGGGAAGCCTCCCTGTTCAGGGCGCGTCAGAGAGGGGGTTCGGGACACTCACCGCGTGCTCAAAGTCGGTGGACATGCCCATGCTAAGCTCCACCTCCGCCAGAGGCAGCTGCAGGCTGTCACACACCTCCTGCCGACGGCTCAACAGCATCTGCAGAGCCACACGGACACGCCCCAGCAAAGCCCCACAGTCAGCACAGTTTCGCCTCAACTGAGCACATGTACACAGCCAAGCCTCATCGCAGGAGGGGTGCATACCTGAAAGTCAGGGTTGGGGCCCTTGCTGAGGTCGTAGCCGTAACGACCAATAGTCATCAGACCTATGAAGTGCAGGGCGGGGCACTGAGACACGATGTGTTTGACTGTCTGCACTGTCTCCTCGGGGGGCAGCCCGTGTTTACCTAAGGATGAGAGAGGGTGAAGGGCACACACACAGCCAGGGAGCAGGGGCAGCTGTACCGCCCCGTCGGGGTTACCGTCGACAATGAGAACTAAAAATACATTTTTATTTCAGTTTACAAAAAGGTTAAGGTATGTTGAATAAAATTAAGAACTACAACAAAACAAAAACAAATATTCCTTCTGAAACCAATTCAAATAAAATAAAAAACAAATATCAAATACTCTCCATTACCATTTTCAATATTATGTAGCTAAAGTAATAATTTGTCTTTAATTATCATTAATAATCCCTGGAAAATGCTGTGCCCATTATGGAATGTTATCTTGTATTGCATAACATTTAGTAGTATAACATTTAGAGGATGTATTCATTAGCATATTGTTAGAATGTATACTGATTATTGTCTTATGATGTAATCCACACAAGTAACGGATTATTATGCATTTCCACTCCATGTTAGTTTTACAGCTATTGTTGTCTGATTCATTCAGCTCTGTATGAATGTCCACACTAACAGGCCCAGTGGCCTATCTATCCTGAAGGCCACACTAACAGGCCCAGTGGCCTATCTACCCTGAAGGCCACACTAACAGGCCCAGTGGCCTATCTACCCTGAAGGCCACTGTAATGAAGCTCGGTAGTATATCTATCCTAAAGGCTACGGGCAGCATCAAACTAGCCAACAGGTGGCCGGTTGAATGCACCAAGTGTTCTTATCAAGGAGTAGGAAGTTGCTACACTGGGCCTACAAAGAACTGCGGGTAGTGGGAAAGGCCCACGTACCACCATTATTTTTTTATAGAAAGACTGGGTACATCACAAACACATCACAAAGGGGTGTGGATCAGAGAACAATATAAATGGCAATATGGATGGCTAAAGTATTGATGATGCTTAAGTGACGCAGTCCTCATTGGAAATGTACAAGAATCGATGTAAAACCAATATTGGACACACTCCTGCAGGCTGTCCGGTCTCGATTGTAACCTCTGTGTCACAAAGGCTGAACTTGGAATTCTACACAAGCGGCTTTAAGGACATGATGCACATTCATGTCGAAATCTCTACAGATCAGACACATAAAATAGCTCTACAATTTTCAGTCTTTCCCTAGAAATAAAATCGCTAAAACTGAAACTAAAATTTAGAATCTAAATACCTAAAATGAAATGAGTAAATGCCACACTAATAACTAAGATTCACTCAAATTAAATTATAAAAATACAGAACTCCAAGCTTAATCATCTGAGGGACATTCCCAAGAGCAGCACTGGCATCACCAAGGACGTGGCATCAGGACGGCGTGTCACTTACTGTCCTCGCCGCTGGTGTTGACCTGCACCATGATGTTCAACCTCTGAGTGTTGGCGGCCCGCAGACGCTGCCAGGAGCTGTTAACCCTGTCGGCCAGCTTCACAGAGTCCACCGTCTCCACCATGAACAGGTTGGGCACACCTGGGGCAAAAGGGATGTAGGTGGGGCGGGCAGCAAAGAAAGGGGGAGAAGAGAGAGACGAGAAGGAATGGGGGGGAGGGGTGACATTTCCTCGTTTTGGTGATTATATCCAAGTGATTATATAACTGGTTTACTCATGCTTATTTACAGCCTTTAACTGCTAAAGCGGATTGCAGGGGGAAAAAAAATAAAAGTCACGATTACAACCATCCACATCTCCTGGAAATAGCAGTAAAATACTCTCCTTTCCTCAGGACTTTCAAAAGCTCTCTTTTCACATTTCCCATGTTTAAGCTGTACAGGCCACTTATTGGCTCACTCAATTTGAATATATTTGCATTTTAATATGGTATGAAAGCAAGAATGAAACTCCACATTCATCCTAGTGAAAACAAGAAACACAGCTGTGAAACAACTGCAGAAGACTCCTGAGGAGGCCACTGTTCTCAGTCTACAGTTTCTCTAGTGCAGTAACGCAAAAGTGAAACTGTTGTTGTGTCAAGGGTAAAGGGACTGAAAGAGCCCAAATGAAATGATGCTTAATTTATTATTTGTACGAGTATGAGTACAGATACAGTGAGATGTTTTCTTTACAAATCCCATCTTGCTCTCCTTTGAAATATACACACTTTTATATATAGTCAGTTGAGAGTAGAGGTGGGTAATTTTTGGTCCGGAGAGTAAAAATCCAGACCAAGATTTTGTTTCAACCATCCAGCTGAGTGCTCTGTGACTTTCACTCTTTATGCTCATCTGGCTGGCTGAAACAAAATCTTGGTCTGGACAGATATTTTGGGGAGGCCAGGCCTTGAACTGGTGACCTTCTGATCACAGGCACACACTAATCCTCCCAATGCCAACAATATCCAAGATCGCTGCGATTGTATTCTTCCCTAAAGCTGGTCAACTGCATGGGATTTCAGGCATTACATGGAAAATCCCCCCTTCAAATTCATTTTCTTTTTTCTGATTCATTAAGGCTGAGACAGAGACAAAGGAAACGGGCAGAAATATAATGGAAACCAGCAGCGTGAGAGCTAGACAGACATAGAAAGGTGGCGGGAAGCGAGATGGACAGCTGCAGAAGGACCCCATAGAGACCAGAGAGAGGCTAAGGCCAGCTTACCCAGGAGTTTGTTGACATTGTTTTTCTGTAGGTGCCCAATAAAGTGCCACTTGATTTCTGGACACGACAACAAAATCTGCCAGAAAAAATATATATAAATTTGACTGGCAAGGGGCCACAAAAACAAAACATGCAATAAGCTAACTCTAAATGATGACTGGCAAAAAAACTAATTGACAAAAAAAATGAATGACCAAAAAATGCTTGAAAAAGACTGTTAATCAGAAGTTTATAATAATAATAATAATAATAATAATAATAATAATAATAATAATACACAGCCATTTACCTGGGGGTCTGAGGCTTTTTCCAGAAGCTCATTAACCTGATGGCATAAAACAAAACAGAAGTGCCCGATAAAAAGACTGGCTTCTTTTTACAGGCGCGGGATGGCACGTACACACATGCAGAGGTCATATGACCTCTCTCGAGCAGATCCACAGCACCACAAAAACTACCTTTTAAGATTAAGAATGACTGTACCCATCGAGGGGGGCTCCACAGCACTCACACTCAGCCCAAGACCATTTACTATTTTTCAAAGCAAAAACTGACACTAATACAAGCCATAAAAATTAATCGTTTTATTCCAAAATGCAAACTGAAGGGGATAAAGGACATGAACAATACCAGTTCAAGAGGTCAAGATCTAGGCTTTACCAAAAGTTGCACATCGCTGAACAGGACAGAAGCCCCTTACACACCTGCGATGTTTCCTAAGCAGGATACTTACGTAGTTCTCCCCGAAGTTACGCTGCCCCCGTCGATACGCTTCAACCACCATCTCCGGGGGCTTCGTCTTGCTGACAGCCACCAGCCGTGGGCTGATACAAGGCAGAGTCTATGGGTGGGGGGGGACAGCTTTTCAGGACAGGACAGGATGCCCCCTCCCCTCACCAAAGGACATCCACGCATCTCGCTGCCTCAGCAGGGCAGAGGGAATCATCAGAGACAGCACCCACCCTGTTTATCACCTGTTTCACCTGCTGCTTTCTGGCAGATGCTACAGGGCCATTAGGACCAGAACCAATAGGCTCAGAGACAGTTTTTTTCCCCACAAGCCATCACTGCACTGAACACACACAAACAACACACACAACCTGCACATAAAGACAATGTGCAATAACCGCAGAGTACTTCACCTGCCACATGGGAAATGTGCCATAACTGCAATACTGCCATGGATAATGTGCAATTACCAGGATGGAAAATGTGCGATAACTGAATACTTGAATATTCAATACTATAATACCATAGTATACTATGCACTAATATACTATAATACAATATTTAACACTGTGTGTTATAGCACTACTAATGTATTACTATTTTTCACTCACTGTCTATTGCAAATGTAGTTTGTATGCAAGTGTAATGTCCGTATATGTCTGCACTTTCGAAGTAGCCACTGCAATTTCCTAGTACAAGTAGCATCCATGCTCCAGTACGATGACAATAAAGGCTTTCAATTCAATTTTTTTTGAGGTATAAACTCTCCACCCCCACCTCCCACCAGACCATGCAATTCACTGAACTGCAATTGGTCAAAGTACAAAGTGTGGGAACCTGTTAAGGACTGCCAACGAAGGACACAGAAAGCAGACCCCCACGAGAATAAGCAGGCCCCCCATTCACAGGGTTCCTTTCCAGAGGAGACCCCTGAGGAGCTGAATGGAGGGTGCCCCCCCTTAACACCAGGGCTTCAATACACATTTTCACATTCATCAACCAACTGAAAAGCACATATCTGTATACTGCAAAAAAACAAACACTCACTTGGATAAATGACGAAGCAGGCAGACAGTTTGGAAAGACAGCGTAATGTCATGCAAGTTTTACGCGGAAAAAACATGCACATATGCCCGGGCACATTTATTTTGCGACTTAATCGCAATGAAAATATTTAATTTTCTGTGTTTATTTCCACCTTCAGCCCGCAGTCTGACGACACGGACACGTTACATAACATGTACCTACAGATAATGTGGCAGTGCCCAGACACGAAGCAGCCCCAGTGCGTCAGGGAGCCAGGTTCGGGAGACTGTCACAGTCCTACGTCTGGGGATTCCGAACCGAGCCATTCGGGTCATGCACTTTGCTCAAGGGGCACGCAGTAGGGAGGCTCGGGGATTCTGCCCGGCTCCTTCGCGCTCACGGCGCACCGCTCGCAAAGGTGACGCTAATGAGAGCGAAATGTCAGCGGGGGCGCGCAGGCGCGTGCGCGCGTCCGGGCCCTCCGCGCCGCTCGCGCTCCCCCAGCGCACGCGCGCTCACCCCGCCGCCGTATCCGTAACTCACAGCCCTTTCCCAACAAGCAAATGCTTCTTTTTCATGGCCACAGAGAACGACCGGCGTCTCCCACCAGCCGTGCTTTCCCGGGCGCACACGTACGGGTCGCCAGGCACAGCCCTTTACGCGCTGCCCACTTTGGCAGTAAAAAAGAGGCGGGTACCGCCTGCGCGTCGGGTAGAGTGTGTGTGTGTGTGTGTGTGTGTGTGTGTGTGTAACTGAGATAGGGAGAAAGATTAAGAAAGCTGGCAAGAGCTTCAGTCCAAAGGTTGAAGACGGCACTATTTACAAAACCCCGCATGCACATTAACCGGATTACGACCGCGCCGCGTCCCACAAATCCCCGAACCGCTGCGGACCAACCTGCGGGCGGCGGGCAGCCGCCTGCTTTACCCGCTCCACTACTGTGTGTAGCGCCTTGCCGATTTCTTCCGACATGCCTGCTCTCCACATAGCCTCCAACGCCGCCCACTATCTGGGATAATCGTCATCGGCTCAAATGACGCGCATGACTGGCACGGGCCGCAGCCAATCACTGTACGTATTGCTTCAGCATGCGGTAACACCGACCGATAATTGGACGGATTTCGGATGACGCTGTAGAAACCGCCCAACTCATCGAGCGTCAGGGACCCCAAATAACTCGCCATGTAATTGGTCCTCCTCATAGCGTCCTTTGCTTTCACATTGGCGTGGTCCGAAGACCATATCGAATTTTATGACCCACAGCTGTAATAATAAACACAATATTGTGCGTTCGGAATTTCCACCAGTGCTTTATGCTTCAGCACATTTTGGTTCAGTTAGAATGTAAGGTAACACTTTATTTAATGGTGCTCTGTGACAGCTACATGACACCAGCATAAGCCCGTTATGACAGCCGATATAACTTGTCATGAGTCATAAGGGTTTGTTCCAGCTTTTGTGGGTGTCATAAATGCTAACATAGGGAACTAGACACAGGAGTTCCCTTGTCGGCATTTATAACAGCCACAAAATCTACATATGTGCAAGTATGCATTTGCGCGTTTTAAACTTTATAAGGCGAACACGTACTTCATTCACGGTATAAAGGTTAAATGTACGATCATTTCATGTCACAACAGCACAAATGCATGTAAAATAAAAAGTGGTGGGAAAAGTATTCAATGTTCATACCTAACTAAAAATACAGTTATCACACCAAAATGTTACTCGAGTAAAAATAAAAAATATCTGGTTTTAAAAGTACGATCGATATTCCTGCAGAATGTAACAGAGTAAAAAGTTCAGAATCGTAGCAAAGTGAAGATAAAAGTTGCAATGTAAAACACGCAAGCACTAAAAGAACCTACTTAGGCCTAGCCTACAGTAACGATCGATCGTATTGTACTTCGTACAACGGAGTATTTGTACTTCGTTACTACACACCCCTGCTGAGAATATATTGCTTTATGTTGTATATGCAGTGCACTACGTTTTTCAAAGCAAGTTTACCATCCCCCTGATTTTTTAAAGCTTTATACCCTTTGCTGGAGTTTCTGGAAACTATGGTTCATTGTAAGAGATACCCGCTACGGCCCGGCAGGTGGCGATCTTTCTCACAATACGAGTGCTGTGATCTTATTTTTTTCCAAAGAGTAATTTTAAATCCAATGCAGAATTTAAACCGAACACAGAAAGACAGCCTGATTAATAATAATTACACTTTAGGCTTTTAGGGTAAATAATTTGCCTCGTTTTATTTGAGTTCACAACAGAAATAATGATTTTGTTTCAAATTAAGTCGAAGACTGAATTATAATTTTCTTTATCGGAAGATGTGGAAATGATGTATGTTGTTACTAAAAGCCGAGTCCCAGGCACGCATTCCAGATCCATACGTCAACGGAGAGTCCAATGCAGAGGCCGTATTCAAACATGTCTGGAGAGAGAGAAAGCATGATTATACTCAACCAAACCCAAAACCACCGGGTTCCATCCCTTATGATCAAAGCCTTGCTGATCCTCAGGATGTTTGTCCCCCATCCGCCACCTAATATGAGCATTTAGTTTACTCTTACATATATTGCAATGATAAATAATGAATTCTAGAATAAATAAAGTTTTTATTATCCAAAGGTCATTTCATGATAAACACACTGGAGATTATGTAGAATATTACATTTATGTTGTAAAACAAAACCCATCTACTATACATAAACTCTTTTTTGAATTTGAATTATAAATTCAACTAAGCAGTTTCTGAACATGAGTAGGCTTTGGTGTGTTGATGAGGTAATGTACGTTCCCAGGAAAAGTTCACAGAGCTGGTTAGTGAGGTTCACCAATGAGCAGTTTTTCTCCGCTGCCCTGAACTCATTCACTTTCAGAGCCCTGATTCACCACCCTCCCTGCACGAGGATTCGTACCTGATTGTCTCTGAGCCCAGTAGATTGGGAGGTTGTGACAAACTGCTTGGATTGGATCCCCCAGCATGGCAAGGTTCTTGACGGTGATTTTGGTGGGAATGTATTGCTGTGAGGGAGCACTGGAGGGGTCCTGGGTCTGTAAAAAAGGACACATTTCACAAAGGAATTTATTATTCTGAGCAAAACAAATATACAGTGTTAATGACTAATAAATACCATTTTAATGAAAACGCAAATAAAAAAAGAAAGTAGTGATTTCTAAACTTACTTTGACTTGTATTACATTGGAAACAATACAACAGCACATTATTTAATGTGTTCCTCATGAATTTTATTGTTTTTTACAAAATAAACACATATTCCAA
>JAODKN010000041.1:5015768-5028662 GCA_026774425.1 Petrocephalus zakoni
ATGAAGTAACGCATAGTTAATGATTAATTAATGCATTTACTAAGCATGTATTACTGCATTATTTGTGGCCCCTCAAGTAAAGTGTTACCAGTGAAATTCAGAGTAGCTAGGTGAACTTGTACATTTTGCCGAGTGGGGCCACAACAGTAGATTTAGTGGCCTCTAAGAATTGCTGGGCCTGTGAATCTGCCAATGTAATACGTCCTGCCTGTCGTGTCTGCCTGACCCTCCTGCCCCCCCCCCCCGGCGTGGGCCTAACAAGCGTTTGTTTGTCTTACCTCTCATTCATGTCCACTGTGTTAATGTGTTAATGCTGCCTCTTGTTTGCTCCCTTGTTGGTTGTGTATTTAAGTGCTTCCTAGGCTTATGTTCCTCAGATCCATCATTAAAGTCAAACCCTTGTGTAGCCTCTGCCTGTCTTCCTCTGTTTCCCTGTTCTGATGGCCCAAGATCCAGTTTATTTTTTGTCTTGTACTTTAGTGTTTAATAAATTCCTTCTGATTCATTCATTCCACCAGATATGACACAATTTAGTACTTAATAATGGTTATTTTGTTGATCCTTCCAGTAAGGGTTGAGGATTAGTGGGTTAATCACTGGACTTCAGTGAGATACTGGCCAAACTGTCTTTTGTCCTCATCCTTCTTGACCTTTCAGCTGCATTTGACACGGTCAACCACAAGTCTCTTCTGTCCATCCTTAGGAGTCTTGGAATGTGTGACTCAGCGTGGCAATGGCTTGCTTCCTACCTAGAAGGCCGGTCATACCAAATGATGTGGAAGGGATCCACATCTACCCCATGCAGACTCTCCACTGGTGCCCCTCAGGGCTCAGTCCTTGGTCCTCTCTTGTTCTCCCTCTATACTAAATCTCTTGGTGAGGTCATATCCTCACATGGCTTCTCATACCACTGCTATGCAGACAACACTCAACTCATCCTCTCCTTCCCTCCCTCAGACACTCAGGTCTCCTTTAAGATCTCTGCATGTCTGGCTGACATCTCATCTTGGATGACTACTCATCAACTAAAACTTGTGATCTCTCTTGACAACTGATCTGTCCTTCGGTCATTGCACGCAGCATCGGGGTTACCATGGACACCACCTGTCCTTTTCCTTACATAATCTTTCTCTCTCTTGTCGGGTTCTCCTCTTCAATATCAGAAGGATACATCCATTTCTTTCCACGCAAGCTACCCAGATACTCGTTCAGTCCCTCGTCATCTCCCGCCTTGACTACTGCAACTCGCTTCTAGCGGGTCTGCCACTGAGCGCCATTCGTCCTCTCCAACTGATTCAGAATGCAGCTGCTCGACTTGTTTTCAATCTTCCCTAGTTCTTCCACACCACTCCCTCCACTGGCCTCCTGTAGCTGCTCGTATCCGATTAAAAACACTGATTCTCGCATAACAAGCCAAAAGTGGTCCAGCACCCCACATTACACCACAATCTCTGTATTTTCCCAACAGAGTATTAGACAGATGGTATTCATAGCCTGGGTTTTATTGAACCAGTATCAGAAAATTTTTATTAATGGAGTCTTAAAGCACTTATGTAAGTCGCTATGGCTAAGGGCATCTGCCAAATGTTGTAAATGTAAATGTAAGTACTGACCTATGCTTTATTGTTACATGGTAGATTTTTTCCATTCTAATTCTTAACCACTTAATTTCGTTATACAATATAAGGTTGTTGTGATGTGTTCTATTCCTATTTATTAATGAATGAAGTAATGAAATAAAAGCATAGATATAATGTGTAATGTATAATGTGGTGTGCTTTCTTTCTGATTGTAAATCATAGGAAAGTGGGGCTTTTAGGCAATGTTATATATGTATTTTAAGCAACATTGCATGACGCTACAAACTTTATTGGCTACTATGTCTAAGCTGTATTCAGAATTTAAAAGTAATTCTGCGATGAATATGAATAGCTCTCAGGCTTGTTGATGTTGACTTCTGTCAAAGATTCTTCCGTTTTGGAGATACCTTATCTCTTTCTGAGCTATTGAACAAAAATAATTGAACAGTGTTCTGACCACACGACAGCCTTATTAATTCCTTGATATGATCCAATTGGTTGCCTATGCACGCTAGCAAATGAAAATATTTTCTGAATTCTTTGTACTTGCCCAGTCCTCATAATATACGCGAAGCAGAGATTCCCACCAATACATTAATAACTTGTACCATAGCCAGTTAAAGTCAGACAGACCAGCTGGTGTAAGTTGAAATCCAGTGAGGAAACTTTTCCAAGTACAGTTTTTTCCTCTTTGCCTAACGACAAAAACAGACACCTTTTTGGCATAAAGCAATGCTAGTTTTATTGTTACATAAAATAGGTATAAATAAGCATATTTGTTGAAATGTCCTTCGGTAGGTCATGCCGTTATCATTTTGCGGTTAAATTTCTTTTGAAAACCGTCTGAATCCACAGCTGGAGATGGTGCATTTATTAAAAGCAGATCCCACACAACAGCGGGGAGTTTATTATTTTTGTTAGATTAAAACTTACTACAAATCACCGCAGCTAAAACAATAATTAATTGTAACGGCGGGCACTTACGATCTTGCATTCAAATGAAAAAGGGAAATCAAATGATAGATTTGTTTTGAGGTGCAAAAAAGCAGTAATTTTTTCCATATGACCATGATTACCGTCACCACTGAAAAAAACCTCTCCGTCTCCGCAGGCTTTCAATTTAAACCTGTTAATCCACAAACCCATACCGATCGGTTCCGGGTGCGAATCGGGATTTCGCTTCTTGCAGCTGCTGCAGTAACAGGCGAGCTTTAATATCTCGGAGCGTACAGCTTAGGTACCGCAATGAAGACGGCGCTACTTATTATAATCATCTGCGCATGCTGGAGCAAATGCTGGGGTAAGGTTCTGCTGTTTTTCTTGCGTGCTTGTTGGGTTTACTGATGCGACATTAATTGTTATCTCTAGTCTCTAGTTGAACATTTTGAGCTAATTATACAGGGTCACTACACTGATTTTCATTGTAACGTGAACGACTTTATTTACTTGGTCAAGAGTTAATTGACAATTATTAATGCATAAACATGCGATGTCTGTCTAATATATTGCCATTCGACAGCAGTTCATTGCTAAAAATATAATGTAATATAGTTAATCAGATCTTTAAATAAATGGAAAAACAAAATTAAGTAATACTGGAATTAGAGCGATATGAATGACATTTACTACGCAGCATTCTGTTAGCATCCTTCGTGATCCTGCCCGCCTCGATCGTCTCCGTCCCCATTTCTTCTCGACGGACGACTTTTTACTTTTTACGTCAGGCAGTTTACTTTTACCGCACGGGAAATGGCAAAATTACAGAATAAACCTCTTGACAATGATAATTAAACGTTCTTCTGAAGTTGCAACACAGGACCATACTTAATTAAGATTGTCTTCCTTTTTAATGTAGGCTATGTATGTGTTTTTGGATAGACAGACAGACAGACACACCACTTTGTCATGCCACAATTACTGGTGACGGATTTTGTAGTCAGTTTAACTTAGCAAATGGTATCAAAACTGTAAGTTGTTTAGTATAACTTGGAGAGTAAATGAATGTGTTAACAAGAAACGGAATTGCTTGTTTAGAAACGCATTCTTTTACAATTGTTTTGGGATTATGTCTTGTAATATGCCTTAAAAGGTAATCACAACTGCATAGAAATACTACTCATATTAATTACACTTAATGTATACTTACATATTGTTATGTGTCTGCCATTGTATCTGTTATTGTTTGAGCACACATAAGCACATGGTCCAGTGATGTAATGTGTCAGAGGTGGTTATGGTTTGCATGTGCAGGTGAGGATGTAACTAGCTTTGGCTCATTCATGCATACCTTTGTGTAGGTAAGAAGATGCGCTGGTGCACAGTGTCAGCAGTGGAGCAGAGGAAGTGTGCAGAGCTGGCCAAGGCCCTGGCAGGGGTGCTGCCCCCCGCTGCGCTGGCTGCCTTCGGCAGACTCTCCTGTGTTCGCACCTACAGCACCATCGACTGCATCAACAAGATACAGGTCAGTCCCTACCCTGCCGCGACACCAGACTTTACGCCAAACACCATATGTCACTTGTAAGTGAACTGACATTTTCTCTAAATGATTTTGGAGCAGAGGTAGGTAGTTCAGGTCCGAAGAGTAAAAGTCCAGATGAAGATTTTGTTTCAACCAACCAGTTGAGTATAAGGAGTCACAGTCTCAAAATCTTGGTCCAGACTTTTATTCTCTAGACTTGAACTACCCACCTCTGTTAAGGAGGATAATAGCTTACATACATTTGATCAAGGAGCTCTGAGGCAGGTTTCCATGGTGACAGCTGCTGCAGCTATAAGCTAAGAGAAACATGTGATGGTCAGCTGTCTCCAAGTCTGAATGTTGAGTTGGAACTGCACAGAACAGAGTTAACATCTGCACAGTGAGCCGCATTACATTACGTCTGTGATTCTACCATCAGGCTAACCGTGCGGATGCCGTTACCCTGGACGCAGGAGAGGTTTACACTGCCGTGAAGCAGTTTGGCCTCACTGTAGTCGCCAAGGAGATCTACAGTGCTGGTATGTGTGTAGAGATCTGACGTAATCAAGTAACCTCCATACTTTTTTATTTCCAAGGAATGAGCTACATCCTGCAAGTGGAGCAGCAGCTAATGGCCTGAACTCATAACCAGCAGTGAAAACTGATAATGTTTGTTTTAGCTTTGGCAAATTGCATTTAGTTTGCAGGTGTAAACTGTGTATTGGCACATTTGAGAACTGTTGAAGTCACAAATATGTAAAAGAACAGCTTGATCGGTAGTCGACCAGGATGGAAACGCAGGCGGCTTTCCAGTTTGACCATAAGAGCTTCTCTACTGAGCAGCTATTGAAGCTAAGGACCAGCTTAGAGCATGATATCTGTGGTCTACGAAACCACTAGAGTGCTCATAAACCACGATCGAGACAGGCACTGATGTAAAACAGCTCAATAGACAGTAGTGTGTCGTTTTAAGGGTGAGACGCAGTGCTCTACTATATATTACTATATAGTATAGTAATATATATATTATATGCTCTGGTCTTCATGTGAAAGAGTTAATGAGTCCCGCTTTGTCCTCTCAGGGAGCTGTGTCATGGCCGTGGCCGTGGTCCGGAATGGCAGTCTCGACGTGCGCTCGCTGAGGGGCCGACGGAGCTGTCACAGTGGGGCCCGCTGGACCGCTGGCTGGAGCCTGCCCCTAGGCTTCCTGCTGTCACGTAACTACCTGCCCTGGGCAGAGGAGCAGCCCCTCAGCCAAGGTGGGGGTCCGGGTGGAAGGGGCAGAGTGGCAGGAAGGGGCCATTATTAGCTGAGGGGGAGAGCAACTGTGGAAAGTTCTTTTCATTATAAATGGCTCATTTGTGCTTTGTGTCTATTAAAGTAGCGCATCAGCCTTGTCCCTGTCTGACATCATATTGTGAGCCTTCCCTATAAATCTCATGTTTATCGCTTAAAGTGTTGCCTTTGACTTCCCTGGCAGCTGTTAGCGAGTTCTTCAACGCCAGCTGCATCCCTGGCTCCGCATCCATGGCGACCAGCCTCTGCACCCTGTGCCAGGGCGAGAAGTCCTATGTGCACCACCTCAACTTCCACTGTGAGACCTCTCACAATGAGCCCTTCTATAGCAGCCAGGGGGCACTCAGGTGTGGGAATGACCATGCTTATTGCCATGTGTATGTGTGCTAATTGGCAGGTGGAGGTGGAAAGTTGAGGTTCAGATAGTACAAATCCAGACCAAAATTTTGATTCAACCAACCAGTTCGGTATAAAGAGTTATATACACAGAGTACTCAACTAGTTGGCTGGAACAAAATCTTGGTCTGGCTTTGTGCTTTCTGGACCTATACTGTCCACCTCTGGAAATCAGTATATAATATATTGTTTGATATGATTTAAACCATCTGTAGCATACATACAAGTATCTTCCTGCTCCATCACAGGTGTCTCCAAACTGGAGAAGGAGATGTTGCTTTTGTGGAACATACAGCCCTCGCTAGCATTAATGGTACGGCTCTTCATTCATGCTGTTTCAGTCGTCTTATTACCCATGTGTTTGTTTTTAAGCATTGCCGCTATATCTTAGAGCACTGTTTCCAGATCCGGTCCTTGGTTCTCCACTTTTTCGCTCCCTCCCAGCTCCCTGCCAGACAATCCAGACAGTCCTGCTAGGAGCAGAAATGTGGACTGTCTGTGGGTCCTCAAGGACCAGATTGGGAAACACTGTCTTGTAATCATAATAATGCTACATTTACGAAATTTTATAGAGCTTGCATATTTACACTTTGGAATGGAAATTCCAAGAATTAAAGGAGGTATTGAAAAGAATGAGAGGGTTAGGGGAACCATTCTGTTTCTTTGTGATGCTGCTGTCAAGGCGTATCGATTGAGTAGAATTTTTATTCTGAGACATCCTTGTCTCCCATTGTGACATACTCCTCAGGTACAGTCCACCTTTAATGATCCTGAAACCTTGTCAATTTTAGTTGGTATGGAAGATGCACAGGGGTCATGGGTCCTCTGGAAAGGGAGACCCATGCATTTGAGCCACATTGACTTAATGAGAGGCAGCTGGGCTTTACTAGGGGAGCTGCTCACTCAAAAACCATCAATCCCTCTCATTGACAGAGCATGAGAGAGAAGACTACAGACTGTTATGCACTGATGGATCTCGAGCCCGCCTAAGTGAATTTCAGCATTGCAACCTTGGTCGGGGGCCAGGCCGGGGCGTTGTGACACGCTTTAACTACCGCATGATTGCCCGGAAGTTTCTGACAGCAGTGCAGGTACTGTCTAAGGGGTGTAGCCCTACAGAGGATAGGCCTCGTTAGGTTCCCTGGTTGTAGAGCTTGTACGGTCCCCCCCCCACCTTCCAGAAATATGCTGGGGCTAATTGGACTTACCAAATTATCAATAGGTACGCTTGTGTGAGTGATTGGTGTGTAAGTGTACCCTGCACTGGGTTTACACCCCATCCTAGGTTGTTCTCTGCCTTTCAGCCATAGCCTCCAGGATAGGCTCTGAACCCCCCACAACCCTGAATAGTTACAAAAAATGGATGATTGGGTTTACATAGGTATCTCCAGAGTTCAACAATTTTTTTGTCATTCATCTCTAAAACCACTATGCCCCCTATTGGCCCAGTCCTTGCCCCCTTTAGCACGTTTCTGTTCTGTCAGATGTCATTTGGGCGACGGGGGCGGGCCAGGCAGCGCTTCCAGGTTTTTGAGTCCGCCTCCTATGGCTCACACAACCTGATGTTTCAAGATGCGACAGAGAAGCTGGTCGTCCTGACGGACGACAGCGACATCAGCCAGGTGCTTGGACTGGACTACGTGGCCCTGTTAAAGGGGCTGGGCCATGAAGGTATCTGCATGGGCTTGCCGCATATGTGTGTAACATTAAGACGCGCTTCGATGTGAAAATTGCCTTTAATGATGATTCTTGTGAGCATGGTGCATCATGTGGCCATGCACAGGGAGCTCATTGCAGGATAGCGTGATTCGCTGGTGCTGCATCAGTGCCGCCGAGCAGCGGAAATGCGAGCGGTGGGCCCTGAGCATCAAGTCGGACCCACTGGTGTGCGTCAGGGCATCTTCCATGAGCAACTGCATTGAGAAGATCAAGGTAAGACGTGTTCGGTGGCAGGCTGCTAATTAAGCACCACTGAGGCAGGACTTCTTGATTAGGATCAGCTACATTCAAATCAATTCAGTTCAATTTAAATCAGTTCAATTAATTTTATTTGTATAGTACATTTTCACAACATTACATTGTCGAAAGCCCCCAGCAAGCAAGCCAGAGGCGTCAGTGGCAAAGTAAAACTCCCAAGTAGAAAGAAACCTTGGGAGGAGCCAGACTCAAAAGGGGAGCCCATCCTCCAGGGGCCAGCAGAGGAGGTCAAACATACAATATACATCAACTACATGACAGTACTAGACCTGCATAGGCAGGATGATGGGTAGAACCATGTGACATGGAGGATGGAATGGCAAAATAATGTAAACATTAGACCAGAACTCATTTATTTTTACAAAAACATGCTGACTAATCAGTCTGTTTGAGGGCTGAAATGGACAAGTGTGAAATCATCCTCAGTCTTATAGGATTGGTAATAAGGAGCATGGTAGAAGACTCTCTGGAGCCCCCAGGATGGCTTCCATCCTCTACCATCTTACAGCCAAAGTGTTTACATAAGCTAGAGTATGTCCAGCGCCACCCAGTGTTCAGTCTGTTCCCTACAGGTCCTTAGGTCCTTAGGTCTCACATCACTCTTTGACTTAAACAGTTGAAATCTGTCCTTGAGCAGCTCAGGTCAACATCTTACTCTCCTGGGACTTCAGCTTTTACGTGACTAAGCTAAACTCCTTCACCACTTCATACCTGTGGTGTCATAGAAAAATCAGTATTACTGTGGGTATATTTTTAGCAGGTACTTTAAGACGTTTTTATTGGAAAGAGTAGAATTAGAGACACATCCAATCCAGCACAAAGCAGCCTGAGCAGAGGGTCTGTCTCCACAGAGAGATGAAGTTGATGCTGTTTCACTGGACGCCACCCATGCCTTCATTGCTGGGAAATGTGGTCTTGTGCCCGTGGCCACAGAATACTACGGTAATCGTGTTGACTGACGCAGCTCTGCTGGTATGTCAGTCCTTCATGCGGTCAGCAGACTTCGGGCTGGGAGGTCTTCATCCAGAAGGAGGCCTCAGGTCATTAGGTGTTGTACTGGAAGATGCAGTGTTTATGGGACTTGATGGCTATTAGTAGATTTGTTGATCTGTCTGCCTTTCAGGGGAGCAGTGCGTAGCCTCACAGGACGAGATGAAAGGAGTGGCACACTTCGAGAGTGACGGTGAGCCAATGAGGACAGCGTCCTGCATGTGTGTGCAGCGTGTGCACAGCGCACTGAGATCGCGTGACCCGTGCCCTACCTGCGTTTGTCGCTCCAGTGCTGCCAGCCGTGTTCGCGGTGGCACTGACTCGGCGATCCAGCAGGAGTGTGTCACTTGGCAGCCTACTGGGGCGTCGCTCCTGCCACAGTCACATGTACAGCCCCGCCGGCTGGCTGCTGCCTGCCCGGCACATCCTGGGCTCTCAGGAGAACAGCAGCGCCCCCTGTGACCCCAGTACCGGTACTGCATGCAAACAGACAGGCGTCCACAGCTCCATGTAAATGTGCTCATGAACACGATATCACTAACTGAATAATTACGAACAAACATGCACAGATACACACATCTTCTGCCATTAAGATTTAAAGGGCGACCTAGAATTTAAATAGAAGACAAGGTCCAGATGAATGTTCTCCCAAATTAGAATCTCATGTTCTCTGTAACTCAAAAAGCAACTTCTGACTCTAGCTTCAAAGCATGCAGGGCGGGGCACTGCTTGGCAGTTTTCCTGTCCCTGAATGACACATTGGCGCCACCTGGCTCTCTGACAGTGTACAGCAAGGTCTTTTGGAAAGGCTGCCTACCTGGTTCCCAGGGGGCGCTCTGCAAAGTATGTGTGGGGGGCAAGGAGGAGCCTGGGACCAAACGCTGCACCAACAACCACAACGAGCGTTACTACGGCAACATGGGTGCCCTGCGGTAAGTGGCAGAAAAAATTACTCCATTTTGTTATGCAGATGTATGAATCATACTTGGGCTCCATCACGTATCAAATGGGTCTTTATTATAGTACCATCTATATACCATAGCAGTGGCATGAAATAACCCTTCACAGAACTGCGGTGCAGTATATATACATAAAGTGCACAGAAAAAGACAAATGCAACACAACAGATGTGACACAGATGTAAAAAATAGCTGCGATGTTAGGCAATGCCCACTGGATAAAGTGGCTAGTGCTGATGGTAAGCCAGGTTTATAATGGGGCCGGTATTGAGTTCAGAGTTCTAACAGCTTTGGGGAAAAAGCTGTTACAGACCCTGGTAGAGGACACACCGAATGTAATATCACATCACCGTAAATCCATCCAGAGCTTTGTGCAAATTATTTATATAGCTGGATGCTCACTAAAGACACTCACATCAATAACATTCAGATGGTGTTCCTCACTCATTTCCTTGCACTTGTCTGGCCACAATTACTTGTTTACAGTACTTGAGTACTTGTTTACACCACCAATCACTAAAGTCGTGTCCAATCAGATTCAGTTCTTTGTTGACCAACAAGTTTTCTGAAATCTGTATAGACTGAGCGTACAGTATAGGGTTTTAAGGTCATGGAAGATTATACCCAAGGTATTTGGAGAGGGGGGCCCTTGATTTAGGTTCTCATTCTTAGGTGTTTGGTTGGAGACCACAGTGGGAGAAGCTATGGTGATGTGGCCTTCCTGGAGAAGCACAACCTGGAGGACAACATTCAGAGTGAGGCCAAGCCCACAGTAAATGCCCTGCTAATCACACTGGAGCAGACACAGTGACACGTACACTACCATTCAAAAGTTTGGGGTCACTTCCTTTATTTCCAAAAATGATTTGTTATCTAACTATTTGTTGTTCATTTTAACTTTTAACACAATTAATCTGGCCTCCTTTAGATTAGTTAAGTATATGGAGCATCAGCAATTTTTAGTTCGATTTAAAGGCTCAAAATGACCCGAAACAAAGAACTATCTTCTGAAACTCATCAGTCTATTCTTGTTCTGAGAAATGAAAGCTATTCCATGGGAGATTCCTAAGTGACCCGAAACTTTTGAACAGCAGTGTACACAGTATAATGGCATTGGACACAACACAGTATGATGCTACCACACACTGTCCAACTCTTTAGCCACTTTAGCTAGCTCTTTAGTGGGCCTACAGCAGACAGACTTTCCACAGAGTAGGACGATCCATTGCACCAGCACTCTGCTACACGCTACGTCACTTATTATTAGTGTTGGGGAAAAAAACAACGCTTTGTGAACCATTTGCAGTATTTTTTTACTACACTAGATGGTGCTGTTTGTTTAAAAGGGCTTAAAGCATGCCCCAAAGCAAGCCAAGAGGATCGTCTAGTCGGGTCAAAAGGTACCACAAATGGTTCATGAGGTGTTGTTTTGGCCATCACTTATTAATACTATAACTCTGTCCTGCAGGCCTAAGTTCCAGTGGTTGGGCAGAGGGGTGGCAGCCCTCAGACTTTGAGCTGCTGTGTGCTGATGGCCGGCGGGCCCCCCTGTCGGAGTGGGAGAGTTGTCACCTGGGGGCCGTTCCCCCCAACATCATAATGACTCGCCCCGTGCTTACCAGCCGTGTGTATGACTTCCTCATGAAATCGCAGGTCAGGGGTCATAAGGCATGCCAATCAGATACCTGACAGACATTTAATGGCCAGTAATAGTGATGGACAGAGTAAGACTTTGTGAACCTTTTGCTGTATTTTTTGACCCCACTAAATGGTGCTCTCTGTTCATAAAAGGGCACAAAGCATGTGCCAAAGCAAACCAAAAGAACCGTTTAGTGGGGTCCAAACGTATCGCAGATGGTTCATGTAACGTCATTTTGTCTGTAAGTAGTAGTAGTAACCCTTTAGGCAGACATGTTAAAGCAAGGGTGTTAATGCTAAAAAAATGTTAACAAAAATGCAGCATGTTCTGGGAGAGCTCAGAACATCAGCTAAACTGGTCCTGACTGACTGCCTTCAGGAGACGCTGGCAGCCCACCGCGACTTAGAGTTCGGGCTCTTCGAGTCGCGGTCATACGGTGAGAGCGACCTCCTCTTTAAAGACGCCACGCGCTGCCTGGTCCACAGCACCCACCTGGACTGTCGTGCCATTTTGGGGGAGGAGTTTTACCGGTCTGCAGAGGCCGTGTTCAACTGCACACACGCAGGTGCGTCATTTATAATCCAGCCGTCAGACAGGCATGCTTACATCTGTCAACAGTTAATATATAGGCAAAGGCGGTATTTATCAGTGAAAGAAGGAAAAAAGACCCTGTTAAGGAACAAAGACTAGTCCTAAAAATGTAAAGGTCCTAACATGTAAAATATTATGAACCAGCTGCTGTTGGGATGATATAGTTTGTTTGTCCCACAATTCTTTACTTATTTCTCATTTGAGCAGGGTTGAGGTGTCTGTATTAGCTAGGGGAGGCGAAACGCTGAGGCTTCACAGTTAGTGGTTGGCTGAATTATCATACGCTGCCACTCGCTTCCTGGCACTTCCTCTCGTCTTCGGTTTGTTTTTTTGCAGCATGTTTTCCCACAATGTTTAACAGTTAAACTCCCAGCTGCAGTACCTCCGATGTGCATCGGTAGGAGGTAATGTGATCCGCTGAGCATGCTTTGTAGTCAGAATAGGAGAAGGGGGAGTGTTGTGTAATTACACTAACACACAGATGCTCTCTGTTATGCCTCCTTCAGACATCCTGGATTTCTGCCAGCAGGATGTGTGCAGCATTTAGAGCCAGCACAGCACTTCTTTGTGAGAGCCGTCAGGCTGTGCAGCGCCTCTGCACCCTGCTGCCCTCGTCAGGCCGTGCAGCGCCTCTGCACCCTGCTGCCCTCGTCAGGCCGTGCAGCGCCTCTGCACCCTGCTGCCCCCGTCAGGCTGTGCAGTGCCTCTGCACCCTGCTGCCCCGCTGCTCTTATTAACCTTCACCTCCGCGACTTCCTTAGACACGCCGAAATTCCGAAGGAGGTTTACGGATGAATTCCATTCGCTCGCGGAGTTCATGGGGTGTCTCACACATTATTCCTCTGGTATAATTTTTCTCAACTGCCTTGGAGCATTTCTCAAATGACAGTTAATGTTTGCAAAACAACAAGCGTAATCCCCACACAACGTCATTTTTCATTGTTTCACACAAATTTCCAAATGTTTTAGTACATATATGCAAATGGTTTTGTACAATTGTCATAATTT
>JAODKN010000041.1:5040515-5052659 GCA_026774425.1 Petrocephalus zakoni
AAGTACCGAAAGTACCAACTTCGTGCAGTGGAAAAACCCCCTTAGTCCCTCTGTCCACCGGGAGGCACTCACCCTGCGCATACGCCTGCACTCTTTCCATCTCTGCGCGCAGCTGGCCCACCCTGTCCCTCAACTCATCTGCACCCACCGTGTTGCACCGGTTCATCTGACCCTCCATCGCACAGAAGAACTTGGCCTGAGGAGCCAGCCAGGACCAATGAGTAAAAGCAGAACATAACAGAAGGATTTTGGTTAGAGGTACATTACTGAAGGAGAGAACACAACTGCCCCCTGCCAAAAATCCTGGGTCTCTGTAAGGCAGTGTTTCCCAACCCGGATCCAGTGGACCCCCAGCGCTTCACGTTTTGCTGTGGTTATTCCCTTAGAGCCAATCAGGAGTCAGGAGCCACTTGTGTAGAATTCCAAAGTCAGTCCTTTATTGCATCCTATTGTATATTGTTAGCTTACACTGATTCTTATGCACTCATATCTCTTATCTCTCACCAAGATTCCATGCCCCTAGGTCCCTCCACCATTACTTCCTATCTTCCGTAGTTTTTATGATCGGGCTGCCAATCATTTCTTTTACTGGTCGAACCTTCTGGAGAACAGTACAGGTGTAGAGTTATGGTAAGAAGCCCAGAACCAGCCAAGGACACTTCAATGGGAAAGCAAAACTTTTCCCATGTTTCAATAATAAACATCAGCAAGTCTTGGGGGCTTCGACTGGCCACATGGAGCTTAGCAGTGGAGCTGATTATATTCTTGGCCTTCAACAAGCTACAGAGCTACTTGGGACACATTGGCCTTCATTCTCTTACGGGTTTCAAGGTTACCATCTCTATGGGTTACCCCATCTTCTGCTGGTTACAACTTTTAGTGTAATACTAAAGATTACATTCTGTGTTACGTAGTTTTATATTCCGTATAATGTTCCATAGTTTTTGCTCCCTCCTAACTCCCTGCCAGACACTCCACATTTCTGCTACCAGGAGCTGGGAGGGAGCAAAAATGCAGACTGTCTGGAGGTCCCTGAAGACCAGTTTGGGTAACACTGCTGTAAAGCACCTGATGAAAATGTCACCGCTCCTTAAGTATTATGTGACCCACAGGCCCCTGTATTGGAGACCACCTGTCTCCGCCTTGTGGGGGGGTGGGGGGCTCACCTTGATGCTGGTGCCCACAGCCCCTCGCTCCAGCTCCACCTGCTTTCTCCGGCGGACCACCCGCTCACATAGCTCGGGTCGCTGCTCCATGGCAGCGAACAGGTCCTGCAGTGCCTGCTGGGTGTACGTCAGGCCCTGGTGCTCAAAGTCGTCCTCTGACATCTGCGGGCAGAAGCGCTTGACCAAGGGGCACTCAGAGTCAAACTCCCCCATGGACTCCATCCACTGGCTTCTGGGTCTGAGATGAGCTGTTTAAAAACCCGACAGGTATGCAGTCAGAATGACCAGCAGTCGAGCATCCAAACTCTCAATGTAAAGGGTAAAATCAGCCAGACTTCTCAATATACATAAATAACATTGTTTGTGAAATTTGTCTAATTCAAATTCACTATCAAATTTAAAGGCAACTGAAAATATTCTAAGTCACCATGCAGCCAAAAACGAAAAAAGTAAAACTACATTTAACATCCTTATAATAATCCAGCCATTGTCGGGGAACAACCCAGGACGGGGGGCCGGGCCATCGCTGGGCACACACACACAATCTAGTAACGCCAATCAGCCTCGGCATGTCTTTGGAAACCCCATAACGTCACGGAGAGAACATGCAAACTCCACACACATGGAACTGGACAGGATTCGTAAGGCAGCAGTGCTAACCACCGCGCCACCATGCTGCTCTTTAATTATTGTAATTATAATAATAATTGATAATAATAGCAACTATTATCAGCCACTTCTAGGTAAGAACAATTAATTATTACTATGTTAATTATATCGCTTCTGCTTTTGCTCCGGTGTCACAATACCGAGTTCGAATGCTACATTATTAGAGTTACATTACTGGACAGATTTGCGGAATCGGCGGGCAATAAATAGCCAGTTTGCAGAGATACTCACCCTTCAGATCACTTTAATCAACAATTACAGTTTAATAAATAACAACACCCGGGCTTTCCCTCCGCCAGACAGTAAAACCTGCCGATTCAAAACAAAACTCGGGACTTTATTTGATTTTAGCGGAAACGCCGAGCAGCCAATCGCTCGCCCAGCGGATCCGTGACGCACGCGGTCGATTCATTTCGCCCTTTGTTTCTCATTTTTGTACGCTTCCTTTATGCCATGACAGTGTTTTATATCTCATCATCAATTTAAATGCTTAACGTGAACCGGCACGGCGTGTCAGAGTGCCCAGTTGGCGCGAGAAAGAGGTCGTAAAATTAGTTTTAAAGTGCCGCGTTTGAACGGCAAGGTCACGTGATGAGCCCGGGCCGCGCGGGGCATGCTGGGACACGTAGTGCCTTCCACCCAGAACTTCGGGCTAACCGCCCCCCGCGCGCACCCCGCAAGCGCCCCGACACGCGCCCCCGAAACACATGGCGGACCTGCGCCGTTTAAAAAGCCGACGAGGTCCGGTGGAGCCGCGTAAGTCCAGCCGGTCCCGGGTCGCCGTGCTCGGAAGTTGAGACTCTTTCCACCCGCGAAGTTGTGCAGAGTTTCGCCGCGAAAGCGGACCCGGACTCGGGGACGCGACTGCAGCTAGCCGCCTCGTCCGCGGTGGTTCTGTGATCCCTACGGGCGGGACGCGCTCGGGAGCCTCCGGGGGACTGGGAGTGCGCACGCTGGCCGCACGGTGCCCATGTGCTTCCGAAAGTCGGAGACGGCCGGACGGAAACGAAACGAAAGGCGCTTATCCGCCTCCAGCACCCTCGGCTCCACATCTGCGGGACCCGATCGGGCTGCTGAAGCTCACAAGGCGGCGGGAGGCTCGCTTCATTTCACAAGTTTTGTTTCTGCTATATTGCAGTGATAGAAACATCTCCCGCTTCATTCAGTATGGCTAGATAACAAGTACTTACTGCTGCTGTATATATTTTTTATTAACCTTATTGTAATAGCCTGATCACAAACAGTGTGTTATTTCTGACCTTATCAGTAAGGATTAGAAAATGGACTCGATCTCCTGCCGAATGAATGCCCAGGATTCTGCCGCGGACACCGGGCAGGGGTCAGAGTGCCCCCTACTGGCCAAGGTGAGCACTGGTGGAGTACAGCAAGAAGCCGGATTGGGCCATAAGCCTCCACCAACTAGCAGTGTGTTCAGATGCGAGGACTGTGGAGAGGGCTTCGCTAACATCCCTGGCCTGTCACGGCACCAGCTGAGAGAGCACACCGTGAACAAGCCGTACTGCTGCCCCACCTGCGGTCAGACGTTCGCCTTGCTCTCCAGCCTGTACCTGCACTGCCGTACTCATGCTTCCTCAGCCTACCAGACTGGCGTTTCCTGTCCAACCAGCCCACCCACAGCGGTGCTGCAGCAGCACGGGGCCCTCCCCAATGGCAGGGAGCAGCGTCTGTCAGGATCCCAGTGCCTCATGCAGGACAGGGAGCCTTACGCCTGTGCGCCGTGTGGCCGGGCCTTCAGTCACAAGCCGGCTCTGTTACAGCACCAGCAGGCTGGCTGCCACATCCCAGGTAAAGCCTCCAGCCCCCCAGTGCCCAGCCTCTCGACCCTGCCTACTACCCTGCAGGACCCCATTGTCACACCAGCGGCATTGCCTGACGCCACTCATACCCCACCTGCCCCAGGCGTGCCGCCTCCTATGATGCGTACCCTGCTGGTTACATCACAAGCCCCGCCCATAAGTCCACGGGCACCCAAACATTTCACCCGGTCACCCCCCGTCGCATCTAGCCTGCCTTCCCCCGCCAGGCAGTACTTTTGTTCTCTGTGCTGCCGTGAGTTCGGCTCGCAGGTGGGTTTAGCCAGCCATCAGCGACTCAGCCACCCTGCGGAATGGAAGCAGGCCCTGGCCACCTACTGGGGGCAGGGGGGTAAGAAGTTCCCCTGCCCGACCTGTGACAAGGTCTTCTGCCATTCCCCCTCGCTGTCCCAGCACAAGCTTCGGTGTCATGTGCAGAAGGCGAGGCCAAAGACGAGGATAAAGGTGACGGAGAAGGAGGACACGGTGGCCATTCCGCACCACAAGGGCCGGGTGTTTCCCTGCCGCTCCTGCGACATGGTCTTCTCCCAGACCTCGAGCCTCCAGCTGCACAGGAAGGAGCAGCACCGCAGGCCGGTTCGGGCCCACGACCGAGGCAGGGCCTTGTCAGGCCATCCGAAACGCCGCAGGAGGAAGAAGGACGGAGTCTATCCGTGCCTCTACTGCAGCAAGGTGTTCAGACACCACCTGACACGTCGGGCTCATGTGAGGCACCTCCACCCTCAGCCTCACTTCCACCTAGACAGGAGGAGCCACAGGCCACACAAGAGCCAAGAGGCGGGTGGGCAAGAGGTCCAGGCTTACCACAACCACAGCAACCTCATCAGACACCGCTGTCAGCGTGCCAAAGTCGCTCAGAAGGCTGAAAGGAGGCAAAAGCCCAGCTGTAGGAAAGGTGAGCAGAAGAAAGGGCAGGCGAGCAACATGGAGGAGGATGGCAGGCCTGACAAGGAGGACAGCAAGGTGTTCCCCTGTCCTTCCTGTGAGGAGGTCTTCAGCCAGCTTTCCCTCCTGAAAGAACACGAATTGATGCACCAACCTGTGGAGGAGACCAAAGCCTGCAGTGTGTGTCGGTGTGATGTGGGCGCCCCCTGGAGTGGGAAGTCGGATGGTGCAGGGCCAAGGGTGTACCACTGTGAGCCATGCCGGCGGACGTTCAGGAAGCTGGGAGTGTTCCTGGAGCACTGCCAGGTCCACCTCGGCCCACAAAACGGTGTCAACGGTGTGAAATGATGATGGTGTCATCTAGCAATGTCCCCAAGCTCTCCAAAATGGATAAAACGAGGTCAGATACCGAGAGCATTCTTTTTCTCTGCTCAGTCAAGTTTCATGTCATTTGTTTTTTTTTTTTTTGCTTTTTGTGTCAGGTAATTAGTAAAGATATTATTTCTCAAGGCTGCTAGCGAGTAAGGCTTGCATCGTGAACATACAGCACTGGCAGTTACAAGTTATTATTGCACTGTAAAATCCTCAGTGGACTTGTTACTCTCTGGAACTCCAATACTGTGAATTTGCTCTAAAATCTATGAATGTGCAACAGAGGGGAAAAAAGTATTGTCCTGGATTCCTTAGCTTCTTGTCCTCATGATTTAAAGAAGCATGTTAATTTTTCATCAGCATCTATGATTGAAAGGATTTTCAGCTCTGAAACACTGGTGAGTCTGTGGTCTTGAAGAGGTTAAGAGATTTATATTTTTGGTAGCCATTTTTTAAAACTATTTTCTGTATGCATTCTGAGATATTGCTGTATATTCCTGCAATAAAAGTTTTGATTTTTGTTGTTCTTCATTGTGTCTGGTGATTGACATTGAACTTGTGGTTTTACATATGATGATGCTGTCTCTATTCACGCATCTGTGTTTAATCTGGGGAGGTTCCTCTTTTTTAGAAAATGACATACAACTTTATCTTAGTGTGAGGTAAAATATGAGGACATACTGTGATATTTCTGGGAACAGGCAGAACACGTGTGACCCTAGGTTGATTGCAGTGCCTCCCAGTCTGCTTAGTTTAGGCTTTCACTTAAGCACTTTCATTTTTATTTTTCAGCAGTACTGAAGGTTCGATTCACACCCCTGCTCCGGGTTTATATATTCTCAGTGCTTGTATGGGTTTCATTCCACAGCCTGAAAACATGTAGCGGTGCGCTGATTCAATATTCAGGATCGGCATTGATCCTTACCTGTCAGATGAATCGTGATTACTCATTTAATTTTCGTCAGTCTGAGATAAAAGCGTAGACTCGCTACAGCTTGTGATACACGAGGAGCTGCTCTCGCATCAAAGTGTGAGTGATGCTGTTGTGAGTGGCAGTAAAAATGTGGAGCATTTTGAGCATTCCCCACTTGTATATACGCTCTTGGAAGATATTCAGCAAAAACAGCAAATCTCTCAGAAACACTTAATACAGCACTTTATGAATGTTTCTAGTAGACTAATTAACAAAGCTTTTTTGGCATACATTTTCATTTCTTTTTGCTAGTTTAAACAAATATATAAAATATATAACATATATAAAGTATAAATGTATATTACAATATTAGAGTAATAAGAGCTCTTGTATTGGAATCATCAGCAGTAGTGTATCGGATCGGAATTGAAAAATCTCTTAATTACTGTGTATGTGCGTGGCTGTGTGTATTTCATTCATACATATGCTCTGTGATGGACTGGCGTCCCATCCAGGCTGTCCCGGGCATTGCGCACTGCGCATGCTAGGATAGTCTCCAGGTCCACCTTAACTCTTGGTTGGGTAAGTCATCATGGATGGATAACTGTCACGCTGAGTGATGGTTCCCATTGAAAACACACATCAGAAACAATTCTGAAATGCCAAGATGCCCCAGCTGCAGGTCATATAGTAATAACATGAAATAATATCTGAATTTTAATATTCTCTGTATGCATTTGGAAAACTACTACATCTCTTGGGAGGGTGTGGGACATTAGTATACACACACTGGATTCCTGTGGTCCTTGTATTTAATGTTTTAAACAGAGAATAAAATTATATGAACCTTAATGTCTTAAGAAATAGACCATGTAGAATATAATAAACATAAGTCAAAGATAACTGCACCTGCACTAATCTGTATTCAGAACGTGTGGCTTTCCTTCTCTGACTGTGCCCCCTATTATTCCGATTGCATTCTTCCTGCCATTGCAGCGAAAATGTGAAAATGAAACTTCTCTGGAGTCAAAACATGCTTGAAACATCGATTCTGACATTTTTTCATGGCTGTGCATAGCCCTGGTGTTTAATTTCGCTTGTGGTTAAGAGAGATTTGTACACGAATCTCCACTGAAATAGCCAGAATAGTTTTTTTGTATCATTTTCAATTAGGGGCAAATTGGAGCATTATCATCCAGCAAGGTCCTTGGCCTTACCTGTTCTCCACTAAGAAACTCTCACCCCTAGAGTAAGAAAACAATGTTAGAAAGTTTAACTTAAGTAAAAGCTTAATTTCTATGATAACTAATTTGTAATAGGCAAGAGTCGTCTTGATATCTTCTGGTCTATTTGAGGTGACAATTCGTTTTGCATGGATGACTAAGGATGAGTAGATACTAATGGCGACCCAGATGTAAATCAGCTGAATGAGCTGGCAACCCCGGCGCAAGCGGCGCACGTCACTGTAAACCAGGAACAGGACGTGGGACTGAGATGGGCTTCGTATCCAGGTTCGGAGTACCGCTGCTTTTACGCACATTTAACCGTGACCATTGGGGGCCTCCTGCTAGTTGTGTAAGTCGCCGAAAAATGGCTGTCTCTACTGGTACTGTCGGTTAGCATGCGGTTAGCATGCGGGCTAGCGCTGCGCCAGGCTGACGCCGGCGGCATGGCCGCGCAGTTGGATTTTTGCGCACGGCAGGTGCCCCCGGTGCGGGTCGCGCTTGGTGATTTTGCAGGAATGCAGAGTGACAGAAAGTCAACTTTTAACTCATCAAAGCCGTGTCCCGAGCCTATGCATCGGTGTTCACCATTACGGCTTAATTTAAATAGATTTCACGACGGTCCCATTGGTTTGAAATGCGAAAACATGATCAAATGCCGAAATCCCCCCTTAACGTGTCAGAACGTCCTCGTTTTCTGTGCTGAGCTGACGCTCTGTTTGTCAGGTATCAGGTATATGCATTTTCTCACTTAAGGTTGTAGTTGAACTTTTATAAGTAGTAAATTAGGAGGTTTAGGTCTAAGTAATATTGTCGTTTGCTATACCCCATATATTAGGGTGACCAGATAATCCATGTCATCCCGGACACTTTGAGCTAGGACAGGATTTGCAAACTATCATTTCTATCAATGGGACCTGGATGTTAACGCGAAACGGCTGGATGACTCTTTCAATCAAGGAAACAAACCAGACAAAGCACAAGAACTGAACTTTTTAACCAAACACAGGATCCTTTCAGGTTTTAATTAGTTTATAAAACCTGAAGTAGCTCAAAGCATCCAGGATGACAGGAATAATTATCTGGTCACCCTACCATATATACATACTTATACATGTAAGAAATAGTATCTAACTGCTGAGCATTATCTTTGCACAGTGGTAGTTTATTATTTCCCAAATGAGCATTTCTTACTCTTGCTGTTTAAGGAGCCAGAGATCTGACCAGTGACTGGGGGGGGTGGGGTCTGGACGTAGGTTTGCCTGAGCCCTCCATCAGGGAGGCACGGCGTGTGACGATGGACCTGGAGGAGGAGATGGGGAAGACTGAGGCGCTGCTGCAAACCTACAGCCCCAGCACGCTGGTGGCCAGTCTCAGCCTTGCCCTCTTCTGCATCTGCATTGACCGTCTCCTGCTGCTCCCGCTCGTCCAGCAACGCACATGGCTGCGTGCTGCTGTGGACAACGGCGCCCACGGTGCCATCGGCCTGTGGTCGTGGGCCATCGTCGTCGGCCTGAGGACGCAGAGTGGCGTTTGGGAATCGCTACTAGCTGGCTGCTTGGCTTCGGCGGTAGACCTGGACCATTTCTACTTAGCTGGGTCTCTCTCGCTCGAAGTGAGCTGCTCTCTTTCTGGTCCTCATTAATAATAGCTTCCATGCTGATGGAATATACTTAGGTTTTGGCTGCCTTCTGAGGTGCCAGTGGGCTTAATTCCAAAATACATCACAACAGCCGCCGCACTGGTCCTGTATCTTACATTTTACACATTAACAATACTAACTGAAACGATCCAGTCCAGGTGTCTTTTCAGTTTCATTTCTTCATACACTGGCAGTTTACAAAGTGCTGTTTTGTTGCATTGCGCCATCTGCAGGCAGCTCTGAACCTCCCACGACGGCCACCCTTACACTGCTCCTCCCTGATTCTGCTCCTCTGTGGCCCCCTGCGCCTGCTCATCTGGGCCTGCCGACTGGGGCCCCTGTGGCGCCCCCTGCCCTGGCTGCTGTTTGTCTCCCTGGCGTCTCACCACATTCGGGACGGGACACGGCGGGGCCTGTGGCTGTGGCCCTTTGGGAACACCCCACCCCTTCCCTACTGGCTGTACGTGACCCTCACAGCAACGCTACCCATACTCTGCTCAGTCCTTATGGGCCTTCTGGGGACTAGAGGAGCTGATTCCAGGAGACACAAGGCAGCTGTAGATGTGTGAACTAAACATGCAGGCACCTAAATTGATCAGTAGATTCCTTTCTTAATATAACCCTACAGCTAATCAGGAGCCCCACATCTCATCTGGAATCCTTACTCCAGAAGTGCCAGGAGTAACAGTATTCTAACAAATACACCATTTCTTACAGCAGTGACACACAGATTTTGGAAGAATCAGCTATACCTCACACACACACACCACCATGGACAGTGGTGGTGTAATGGTTAGGGAAGCAACTGTGTAGTAAAAAGGTTGCCGGTTTGAGTCCCAGACCTGCAAGTACCACTGAGGTACCCTGAGCAAGGTACCGTCCCCAAGCACTGCTCCCCAGGCACTCAGGTAGCTGCCCACTGCTGTGTCCAAATGGGTTAAATGCAGAGAACATATTTTGTTGTTGTGCACTGTGTGCCGTGGTGTGTCAACAATGACAATCACCTTTCACTCTCACATGTCGTAAGTCTCATAGTGGTTCAATGAGAACCAGACAGACATTTACACTGCACATTTGGTAGGAATTCTAATTTAAAATATATAAAACCAGAGGTGATTCCAGGACCAGAAAATGCTCCTCCTACTGTAAACAACTGTTCATGGTATAGTTTTTAGAAGAGAATGTATCTGTACAGTAAGGAAATGCAAAGAGAATCTGATACCAGACTGTTAAATTTGCTATTTCTATATGGTTGTGTGATAAGTAATTTTTTTTTTTTATAAAAACTCTTCAGAACACCCCAGCCCCTTATAATAGGTCTGTATCCAACCAACCTGTGTGTGTGTGTGTGTGTGTGTGTGTGTGTGTGTGTGTGTGTGTGTGTGTGTGTGTGTGTGTGAGAAATGTACACCTCATACAGACAAAGCAGGGGCTCAAGGTGCAGTTGATGAGAATAAAAACCTTTATTAGTGTGTTTATGAAGAGTGCATATGCAACGTGCCTGAAGAGCTTAGTCTTAAATTCAACCCATAATTTGCCATCGTCCCTTTACTGGTTCAAGAAGCACACTAAAATGCTTTGCCAGAATTTAAAATATTAACTATATACACACACATTTCTGTATATATGTCCAAAAGCCATTCTGTCTTTCCTAATGGTCCTCACAGGGCAAGAGAATGGCTCCAAGCTTTCGAGGGGGGGAGGACTTGCAAGGATTACAAAGAGGTTACTACATTGTCTCTAAATCTAAGCCGATCAGTTGCACTTATAAAAAACAAAAATCGCCCGTGCAACATGAATTATCAAATCAATGAAAAGGAAGGACGGTCACATGTCCATTAACACAAAAAAAGCTTCCATAGTAGCAACTGTGTTTGAAAGACCATCTCACTTCCTCTTCCTGCCCAATGCATGCTGGGGGAACACTATCAAGACTGACCTCTGACATGTCACTTACCCCCCCCCATCTCTGAGGGGCAACAAAATGCTTCCAAAAAAATAAATTCTGAAGCAAAATACTTCATGGGTCCCATGAACCGATACATTAGGGGGAAAATCTCACACAAGACAAGCTCAGGCCAAAAGCATCGGAGGTCTAGTTGCAAAACTTTATTGCACCATTTTTTAAAATTCTTTAAAATAAAGCAGATTTTTAAATATTGGTTTCAAGGGCAGGGGATCACTAAGGCAAAGCTTCTAATAGAACAGACTCAAATTGGACCTAGGAATGTTTGTTTTCAGTTTTATACTTCAAGAAGCTCTGTTCCTTTAAAAATTGGTCATAGGTTAAAAAATACTACATTTGAATAAAAAGTGAGCTACAGAGATTTTAAATATTCATATATATATATATATATATAAAAATACATGAGAATAAAAAAAGTAGGTAAAAGGAAAAAAATTTGAAATGTTGCCAGTGGTAGATTTCCTTCATACTTTAGTGTGGAGAGGTCTGGGCTCCATGTGATGGTATAACCACAGTATGAGAATTATCCTGATAGTCTGGTCCTGCCCGAGAGAAGTTAGCCTCTGACTGAAGCAGGGATGAGACTGGATCGAGCCCAGTATGGGCTTGTCGTTTACAGAACACGCCAGTTAAGTGCCAAGCTAGAGGGGGAGAGAGGCAGGCTAGGACGGACCAGGCCGAACCCGAACTGCGATTCCCCACCTCCTCGTGAAGGGCCACAGGTGTCAGCACACCTCTGAAACAAACCATTACATTTTACTAGAGGAATGGAGTTAAGCATTGATGCCTGTCATGCTGCATATCACTCAGGAGATTACAGAAAACTGGTCGGCCATTCCTCTTTGTCTACTTTAGCCCCAATTCCAGAAGAATCTGAACGCAAGCTTCTTGTCAGATAAAAGTTAATGTTTGGTCTTGCTGACAAAAAACTGAAAATAAGTTACAGAACGGCCAATTTTCTCCAGATATAAATGTCCTGTAATACTGCAAGGAAGATTCTGGCTTTAGGCCACATCGAACAAACTTTTACACCAGCACACATTTAATTCGGACTATTAACAGATCTAACATCTATGGTTTTGGGCAAACATAATTAAAAGAAGGTGCATGTAGCTGATTGGTCAGTAAGTGCCATGATGTAGTCAGAATGGTGAAGGCGAGGTGGGGGTAGCGGGGAGGTCTTCTGGGACTGGTGCAGGTAGTATCCTGGACAGGGGATGGGGGGAGGTGGGCATTATGACATACTGGAGCAGCGTACGGAGGGTGAGCCCATCTGGGTCAGAACTTTGTCCAGCCACTGTAGTGGTCCATTAAGGTGCAGTTCAATCCAGCAGGGGGTGCTAGTCACCGTCTGTCGTCTTGGATGGGGGGGGGGGGGGGGGGAAACCAAATATTAGCCCCCAGTAAAACCAACGGTTTAAAAATTGCATTAAACAACACTGAATGCCTTACCCCCCACATGGTGACAGATTT
>JAODKN010000041.1:5052759-5063066 GCA_026774425.1 Petrocephalus zakoni
CCCCCCCCCCCCCCCCCCCCCCCCCCCCCCCCCCCCCCCCCCCCCCCCCCCCCCCCCCCCCCCCCCCCCCAAAACCAAATATTAGCCCACAGTAATACAGAAGCTTTACACAGTGCATGAAACAGCACTGCAGTCCTTACCACCCACATGGTGACAGATTTATGTGGCGAATGAGTGACTCTGCAAGTGATGACTTACCATCAGACTTACCATCAAGCCTGCACCTTGAGACACCTTTCACTTTATAGAACAAGCAGCCTAGAAAACAGCGCTGTGCCACTCATGTTACCTAGTCTCAGTTTTGGGGAAACTCCGGACTTCATTAAAGTGATACACTAGAGCAAAACAGCTGCTGAGCCTCAGGACTCAATGGCAGAGCGCCTGCAGAATATCGCCTGGACTGGCGCCTGGACCATCCCGGCCTGGTGCTCACCTGTATTCGGCCCCCCAGCCTTTGACGAAGCTCATGCGGATGGTGCACATCCTAGTGAGCTGATAGACCGCCTCAAACCCCTGGTTGACTGACTGGGCCAGCAGGGCAGCAAACTCCTGATTATTGAAGATTTTCAGGTTACAGCCTGAATCAGGGAAAACCAGCAAGGAAACAATGGTGTTTATCATCACTTCAGAACTGTAGGCACACCACCACACTGTTCCTGCTCCAGACAGTGCTTCAAGATACTTAATGATCAGCCAGACTTACACAGGATACAACCCTATTACAAAATGACAGAGGTGTCAATTTTTTGGTTGTCAAGGTGCTTTTTTGTCCCAGTTTAATCCAGTATAACCACTAGGCACAAGATTCATATCCTGTCCTGAGCGGGCAAGGGGCCGCCGTTTATCCGAAAATCAACAGTTGGAAAAGTAACAGTACCATACAGAGACACACTTCTTTTATTTTTTTAAAGTTTTAAAAAAAAAGGAGGAAAAAAAAGATTTAAATCTGAGTCATCTTAGAGTCATAGGTACACTAACGCTAGCGAGTGTGGGAAGAAAACTTAGTTTAACACCAAATATCAGCAATGCAGCTCAGATGGATTAATCAGCTTAGTTATATAAATACAGTACGAAAATGTTCACAAACCAATTTCATGATGGCATCCACAAGTAGTCCATTAAAATACCAGAGCCTAGGGGGAGGGGGGGTTCAGTTTTAGATACGCAACTGGCTTAACAGTAGGGCTGAACGATTTTAAGAAAAAATCTAACTGCGATTTATTTGACAGATATTGTGATTGGATTTGTGATTTTTTTTTAAACTCCGTTCAGTGTTCACTATATGTGTATAATAAACTGTAACAACCGTACATTGAAATCTGAACTGCGCTATATATTAATCCAAAGATAAAGAATAGAAATATGTGAACTGTATCAAAAATGTATTTAATCTAACAAAAGTTATATAGAGCATACACTTAATAATCCATAGAACATTTCTCTAGCAACCCGAACATGGTAACGTAATCATATTTTAATGCGCACATTTTAAGTTCCGCGTTTGCAAACAGCGCTTTTTTACCCTTAGTGTTTCCAGAAAGTCCCACGTACACAAGGGTCAAATTAGCAGAGAACAATGACGCATAAAGCAACTACTCACAAAAGCCACGACTGTTAGATTAAATGAAGGGAAAAAATTAAAAATAAAAAATAAAACAATTCCAGTAATAAAAACATTAGGCATCTTGCGGTTAACACTGCTTGGACCTCCAATAATAAGACCTTGCTGTATACAATCTCGGACCATGAAATTGGTAAGTAATTCACATACAGCTCAGAAGCGGGACCAATAGTTTTTTGCACTGCATATGTAACGTTTCCCTTGGGTTTAACATTCTGTTTGTGGGCATATACACAGTCACTTTGGGCCACTTCTGATTGGTGAGCATGACAGGCATGCGAGGACCAGAGCACTTCTGACTGCCACACAAGGAAGACAGCATGAATTTGTTAAACTATTCTCACGAAAGTTTTAAACCTGGGTCAGACGTGCTGTATAATGCATATCCTAATCGCAGCCTTTGCAATATGCTAATTGCATCGTTTCAAACCACGATTTCGATTTGAAATCAATAAATCGTTCAGCCCTACTTAACAGCAGTCAAACTCACTCCAGCCGGATGTGATTAGTGATCCAGTTAAACTCCCAGGGTCTTTAATATCTGATTTTGGGACGAGGAAACCTACCCCAGTCCCCATATCGCTCACCTGGGGGGATTTTGCAGACTGTTGCTGGGTGCCAGCCATACCGCTGGTTACAGTTGGGACTCTGAACGAATATGGCGCTATCACTGAGGCACTCTGCAAACACCTCCCCGCCGATGTAGTAGAGCCTCACCCCCCGCCCTGCCGGAACACAAGAGGGGTACCTTTCAGCTGCTTCTCCTCATTATAAGATCCAGCCAGAGAAGCATGAGTGATCTCTGCAATATTAATATCAATAGGTGATGATCTGCACTCAATACACGTACACTACAGTGACCAGTATTTGGAAAGCTGAACGAAGGTCAATGGAGAGCCCAAAGTCTCACATATGTTGGGACCAAGGTGAGCATGAATCAGCATGAATCAAAACTCTACCTCGTGCAGCCCCAAGGCCCCATACCAAACCACTGAAGGTTACTTACAAATTGTTCTTTGAAGGCATCCTAAGGACCCGGCACGGGAGCTGAGATCGTTACAGGGTCACACCCTACAGAGGGGCTGGGAGCTCACCGTACCTATGTGCCTACATGTCATCTCCACCCTACAGAGGGGCTGGGAGCTCACCGTACCTATGTGCCTACATGTCATCTCCACCCTACAGAGGGGCTGGGAGCTCACCGTACCTATATGCCTACATGTCATCTCCACCCTACAGAGGGGCTGGGAGCTCACTGTACCTATTTGCCTACATGTCATCTCCACCCTACAGAGGGGCTGGGAGCTCACTGTACCTATATGCCTACATGTCATCTCCATCCTACAGAGGGGCTGGGAGCTCACTGTACCTATGTGCCTACGTGTCATCTCCACCCTACAGATGGGCTGGGAGCTTGCCATACCTATGTGCCTGCGTGTCATCTCCACCGTGGCGTTGCGGTTGACGTTGGACAGCAGGCCCAGGCAGAAGCGCTCCGAGTTGGAGGGGTCCGTGAAGCCGTCCACTGTCAGTGACGGCTGCGAGGCGTGGAAGGTCTCACCCACACGCTGGTTCAGCTCATAGTAGGCGATGGAGCACCAGAAGGCTGGCTCCGAGTACGTCACTGGCTGGAGGTCTGCCCAGCGTGGGAAAGACAGACACGATTCATTAGCTGCCTTCAGAGTCATTTTCTGCTGGTAAATTTGTGGGAAAATGAGCATAATTCCACTGGATTTATTTCATATATGAACAGCATGTTGCCAGTTCGCAGAACAGATTATGAATAACAGTTTATTAGAACTCAACATTACGGCATTTTGCCCCAGAAAACACACCCCCACTCACAATACCACCGCCAGCCTCACGACAATGTCGAGAGATGCAAAAGTGATGTCCTATCACACGGGCGATTTGAGGGAAGGCCCCTACCCAGGTTGTGGTTGATTGGTGACAGTGTATTCGGCGACATTTCAGCAGGAGAACCTGAATACAACACCAGATAAGCAATTAGCATCAATGTAACACTTCATCTGAGTTACAGCTAAACAAAACCAAAAGTTAAAGGCCAGGAACTGCTGTCAAAACAGTTAATTCAGCATCAGCACTGCTCAGACACCGCTCTGTTTTAGGGGCTCCGCTTAATATCGTTAAATCACTCAAAAGGACATCGGTCACACTGGTGTAAGACAACCACTGAACTTCTCCTTTTGCCAAGTGGCTAATCGAAGAGCAAAACCATAGTCCAAGCCTTAAAGCTCAGCGGGTTATCTGAGGCTATTCAGCCAGTCCGGTTGGTCCCCAGTACCACAGAACGCATATGGCCAAAAAGTTGTACCTGAGTCCATGCTGTGGTTCATCTGGTGGTCACTGGTTTCCCCATCCTCGCTGATATACCCGGGTGGAGGTGTCTCTGTCACAAAAGACCCAAACGGAAAATGATCATAAACACCATGACCAGGCCCAGGAAATCGATCACACAGAGTGGCTGGGGATCACACATCAATTGGGACCTTTGGGCTTAAATTTTCAGCTGAATCAGTCATAGTTTTAGTGTTTACAACTGATGTTCCTGTCCTACTTGGGCTGGCTTGGCTTCACCAAGAACTGCAGTGAAGCTGTCAGACCTGGTATGTAGTTGTTCGGGGGCTCAATCCCAGCTGGGAAGCTTGTGTTCTCAGGTATGGAGTGAGTGTAGTCATCCAGCGGGGGAAGCTCCGTCAGGATCTCCGAATGCCTTGGGACCAAGACTGGCGGCAAAACTGTGGAGGAGCAGTCAGTGCAAAGACGTTCAGAACTCTACGTTTCTCAGGCCATTCTCCCCTAAGGCTGACCCCTACCCCAACAACCCCTGCCTCCTCCACCAATGCTCTCACCCTGTGCACAAGCCCCCTAGCTTAACCTGGGCTTCCACGTACCCGGTGTCTCCACCCGCTGATAGTGGTAGGGATTGACGCACACCTCGTCCTTCTTAAGGTTGAAGGCGTACTGACAGGCCTCGACGGCACGCAGCTCGTGGTGGCTGTGCAGGTCGGGCCAGCGCCAGAGGCGGCAGTAGATGACGTGGGGGAGGCCCTTGCGGTGGGACACCTGCAGCCGTCCATCTAGGGACCTTTTCCCACAAGGGAGGGACGGGACAAGGTCGGGAGAAAAAGGAGAGAGTGCGGGCAGAAAGAACGGATGGGAGGAGGGGAGAAGCACAGGGAGACGGGATGGAGAGATGATGGGAGACGAGGATGAGTAAGGTGGGATGGGCAGCACAAGAGGGAAAATGGGGAAGGGGGGTGTCAAGGTATCAAGGAGGCATGGTTATAGAGGAGAGGAAGAGGGGAGAGTGACAGGAGATTGAGGCAGGCACAAATGGGGAGGAGAGAAGGGATACAGAGATTACATACAACACAAAACACTCCGCGGCTTAAAGCAACCTCTCACCAACACCCAGCAGCGTGGATGATCATCGGATCAGACGAAAACCGCTAGCTGTGACTTATTTTGTGAAATCCAGAAAACGTTAGCGGCAACTAGAACACAGAACAGTGTGATGTCATCACCCAGGGACACACTTCTGTCATCGCTTCTCCAGCCTACATGTCAGACCTCCAGATTTCCTACATCTATTTAAAAGGAGTCCTGGTGACTAATGTAGAGGAGGCAAATCTGTACTGTGTCGACGATATCGAGAAACATTCCACTGTGTTTCTGCTTAAGCAGCAGAACGAAATTCAAGTTGGGAATCCGATAGCTTAGCTGTGGCATGTTATCATTCCTGCAACATTGAAGCCCACCATAAAATATCAAATTATACATTTTAACATCAATAGATTGTGTGCGTGTTGATACATTAAGGAAATTCAGAAGCACACCATTAAAGCGGACTTTGAATTCCACAATGTGAGTCTTCTAACAATCTCCTTGGCATTGGAACACTCCGGCATCTGAACATAAAGAACAGTGGCACCTACTCCGGGCTTGGGAAACACTACCGTCTATAGGACAACCGGGCGCCAGATGGTGGAATGAGGAGAAGCGGTTAGCCCACTGGCTTCACTGACGATGACCTGACAGAACAGAGGACAGCCGGGGGGGGGGGCGGCATTCCAGGCCTCGCTGTCTTCATGTTTCTGCTGCGATAGGGCCGTTTACCTCAAGGAGTCGCACAGCATGACGGGCCGGGCTGAACATGGGCTAAGTAACGGGGCGACTCTCTCAAATATACCACCTTAATCTGCGCGTTTTAAACCTCTGACAGAATAAATTGCTTCCAAGCATCTAAAAACCATAACAAAAATCAGACAGCTGAATGAAGCTGTGCATGTCACATGAATGGATATGCACAAAATGCACAACCAGGGCCATAAGCACTGAGGGGTTATGGGAGCTCTGGGAAAAGCGTCATCGGAGCACAACACACAATACTGTGTGTTGAATGACTAATGAATGTTACTGAATGTGAAAGTCTGCCAGTAATTAAGTCAGTGATGCCAAGGTTTTATTCCTGACTGTACTCTGATGAGCAGAAAACACTGAAGACTTACCAGCAACCTTTATTATGATCAGTAAAATGGTTAAAATTATTCAAAATAAAATGATAAAAGGCTGTAGATCAGAAAGTGATAATGGTCAACGATTATTCTCACTGTCAATTAGACTGGCAAGATACAAGCAAACTCCCTGAAAATGATCAAAGAAACATGCCAATTAATATCGTCCTAAATTAGTAAAATTCCAGAGAGATGACATGTCAGCAAGGGTTTACTTGATTACGCTTCAGTCGTATACAAAATGCTGCAAATTTCAGAAAGTGTATCAGCAACAAAACGGTTAGCTACTCCCAAAAAGAGACCTGCCGGTTACACTGATTAAAATGGAATCATTCTCAGTTAATACAAAATTTGATCAATCAAATGCATTTTCACACATGACACAGGAACCAAGATGCACACACAGGCAGGAGTTAAAACTTCTCAAAATTTCAGACATGCTTGATCTCACCTTAAGTTACGGCACAGTAACGCAGAGCTTAACCATATTAAGGCATTCCCTTAGAGAAATTGAGAATAGCAATTTACCATAAATGCATACATATGTGCACCAAAATAAAATAATAAATAAATAAAAAAAAACAGGTTAGGAAGCGTTTAGAGTTGCTGTTGGATTCCTCTGATTTCAGCCCTTCCCCGGCATGGCAATAGGCAGCACTGGACATGAGGATAGTCACCTGGTTTGGTCTGGGTAGCTGTGAAGGCCTGAGGCTTCCCACTGCTCTATGGTATTGGATGTACTCAGTCCCCACATTTCAGACCAATTGCTGTGCACAGGACACCGAAACAACAAAAACACAAACACACACAAAGAAAAATAAAAACGATAAACATGGGGCATGAATCATTCAAAAATACAAAGATGACACAAGCATGGAAGAAACCAACACAAACAGGGACCCTCTTACTGGAGGTAGCTCTGCTGATTATGGGATCTGAGACTCGTCACAAAGCTCTGCAACTTGGCTTCCTCAAATAAGAGTGTTCCTTTCAATGGATGATAGGAAAAAATAGATGTGAAGTGCGAGGGAACATCTCTGAAGGTTCCACTGAAATGATCAGATATAAACCAGAGCTTAATCCATTTCAGTGGCTCCACTGTGTGGGCACAACACCTGAGTAAGCTACAAGACTCCTGAAGAAGTAGTGAAGAGTTTTTCAGGAGCACAGCGTCTTCCTACTAAAATGCATGCATCTAAGAAACAAATGAGCACATCTGAACATACAGAACAATCCTGGCACACAAACAAAACATGGAATGGTACATGATAAGAGGGAAGGTATTCATTCCACCCACTGTTATCAAATGTCACAAATTTGATACCCAAAATTTTAATATTAAATGTACAGTGGTTGGATTGAACATATGCTCTGGACGTGGTATGCCAAGAATGAGGTCCTGCCTTCTGATAGCATCAAGCTTGTTATTGGCATGACCTCTGAAATGGGACTTACTCTACGTGTACCTAACTCAGAGGTCTACAACAAAGCTATGGTCTTCCAAAGTCATTACCCTTTCCACAAGCGGCACCCATCCATTACCCTCTTTTACTCAGACCAAGTCTGGCGTGTACATAACATTCTATTCTAAAAATTAGTTGATTCTGCTAACTATGCTATTAGAGCAGACTAACATTTTTACATTAGACTGCGTGGTTTTTGTGCAGCTGACAAACATTTCATTTTCACTGTAGCACAAATACATATTTTAAGCTTGGCATTTTCTACCTGCCTTTTCTGTAAGGGAAGCCTTGTATAACTGGCAACTGGAACTTCAGTTACTTTGTACTACATCCTTATTAGAATACTACTTTTATTAACCCTGTTGCCACTGCAAATAGAGCAGCCCAACTGCCACTAAGTTCGTGTCAAGCTACAGCCCAACTCATGAGCCACGATAAGGACCGCTCAGCACAGACGTGAAAACCTACACCTGATAATCCGTTAGTGAATTAACACATTAACATCATCACTAACAGACCGAAAGGATTTACCAGATGGATATTCTTTGCATCTTTGTTTGAAAAACACCCCCTGCCAAGTTATGAAAACAGAGATTCACTGGGAATCAGTTTTAATTCTTACATCCTTCAGTACAAGGTTCACAGCCCACAATGTAGTAAATAATGTAGGGGCATTTCAGGCCACAACACAAACTGCCTTCAGAACTCTCATGCAAACTAAAGTCTTCTTCTGTTCTTTGCTGTGTTTGTGATGGGAATGGAACACTCCATCACTTCAATGGGGAACACTATATATTTATTTACAACATATACAATAACACTATATTATTTAATTTATTTATCATATATATATATATATATATATATATATACACACACACACACACACACACACACACACACACACACACACACACACACACACACACACACACACATACAGCAGGTCATCTGATATTTGTTGTGCACAACCATCTGCATATTTCATGAACATTATGCAATTAAATCATGTTTTAGAGGCAAAAAAATCAGTATTTTCAGATCTGTCAGGTGTTTCAATAATTCTGGCCACCATTGTGTGTGCGTGTGTGTGTGTGTGTGTGTGTTCGTGTGTGCATGTGTGTGTGTATTTTGTTTTTCTCCACTTTTAACTTTAATATTTGGTATGTCCACCCTTTGCAGCAATTACAGCAGCACATCCTTCTGGCATAGTGTCAATATATTTCCTGAGAACTTCAATACTAATGGTATCCCCTGCCTTCTGCAACTCAAGCCAAATGCTTTCTTTTAAAATGTACAATAGATCTGTCCATTTTTTTTATCATATTTTTCATTCATGAATTTCTATGAAATATGAATATATTGCGGTATAATTTGAATCATTGACGGTAGACGGTATATATTGGGGTATATAATTTGGTATATAAAATTTCAACATAATTGTTTTTGAATGGGTAACACAGACCCATAGCAAATGCACTGCAGCAGGCAGTTGTATTCTAAACTTAACTCCATTTCAAAGTAGTCATGAATGTTATTTAAGAATATTTATTATGCAAAACCTTTAAAGTAAATGAAAACCTTTAAAGTAACTTTTCCGTAAAAATACAGGTTGGTTTTGTAAAATGTAGGTAAGCAGAGAACAATTAAGCTAAAAAATGAACTAGACTAGTTGCATCGGATGCGCATACTTATTTAAAACAGATCGTGTTACCTCCCTTAGCACTGTCGCCCGGCATATTTTGCAGATTATGTTTTCCGGTTCAGTATGCAAGACCTTAAATCCAAACCATGTCCATATTACGGACGTTGCACCAGTCTTTGGAACAAGCTCCTCCGATTATTAAGAAAACATTTACATTGAGCTTGATAGTGCTGCCGACGTTTCTTTACATTATTAATAAATACTTAGATCCATAGTGAACAGTTTTATCATCTATAACTGACATTTTATTAGATTGATCATATGTACATCACATTTGATCTTATTACATTATTGATGTATGTTCAGGTGTTTACCAATGTTTATTTAACTGTCAGGGCTTTGTTGATTATCACATTGGCACTACACACTCACATCAACACACTAACTTAAATTTCATGGCGACTGCTTCAGTCTGTGCCTGAAAATGTAAATTACGTGTTATCTAACTAGCCCTACAACTAAATGCATATCAGTAAACCCAAACAGAAAAATATCTGGTTCTTATGTGAGTACTACTTTGCATACATGATTATGGCCCCTTTCATATATGATTCATGAATTAGTGAATAATTAATGAATTAATTATTCAGTTCATGCTGGCTCAGCAAACATTTTGCTATGGAGCTAAATACGTAATTTGTATATTTTTATACGCTATATGAAATAAAATGACACTTTCAAGCTAAATATATGATTATAATTAATAAGACATGTCACTACCAAGCTAAATATACATCAATATCTCATAAAACATGTTTGTTATAATGGATAAAATACATCGCTGCGAGCCAAATATACATTATCTAATGAAACATGTCGATTCTGCCATCAAGCTAAATGCAAACGATTTCTTAATCAATGAAAACACTTAAAAAAAATTTCTGATCGTTTTAATTGAGGTTTGATTTAGGGCTGCCCCCAAATAGTCGACTAAACGTTAGTCGATATGAAGAGGGCTTGGTCGAATACATTTTCATTAG
>JAODKN010000041.1:5072609-5086282 GCA_026774425.1 Petrocephalus zakoni
CACAAATTCTGACAAACTAAAAGGATTGATTATGCAAGAATGAGTTGCCATCAGTTAGTATTTGGCCCAGAAGTTGATTGACACCATGCCAGGGTGAATTGCAGAGATCTTGAAAATGAAGGGTCAATACTGCAAACATTGACTCTTTGCATTAACTTGATGTAATTGTCAATAAATGCCTTTGAAACGTTTGAAATGCTTGTAATTATACTTAATTTCATCACAGAGACATCTGACAAAAAGATCTAAAAACACTGAAGCAGCATACTTTATGAAAACCAGTATTTGTGTCATTCTCAAAACTTTTTCCAACTTTAGGCGACTTGGAAAAGCTTATATAGGCTAATATATTCCCTAACCATAACTTACTCTCTCTTCCTATATAAGCCATTGTTCTTACTCCATAAAGGTGACACTGTCTGCAGATACTGATACCGTACAGGAGTATTTTACGTTTAGGCAGAGAAGTAAGAAAATATTTCCTTTCGATTTGTTGCTGCCTGTAAGAAACTAGGCTGGTCAGCACCGTTAACACGGAGCGTAAAACACCAAGGAAGGTTTTCGCCACAGCGCAAATAAAACTATGCACAATATATTACGGATATATTTACCAGCGTTACACACCAGATAAAATTGTGTTAGCTCAGACTTTAACACACAAAATGATGTCAGTTCTTTGCGCCGTTCCTCAGCATTTAAAGAAAAGGGTCACATTTTGAACCCCGACTCCTCCTTAACACCCGGTAACTAATTAAGAAGTAATCGCGTGGGCTTCCAACTATAAAGCTCGGAGGGTGGGAGCCCGTCTGTTTGATGATTTATCCGGGGCCATGGATCTTTTGGTGTTTTTAAGTCTGTTAACTTTATGGGCCTGTGTAACTGTAGCAGGTAAGATGCGTGAAATATATCGTTATATAGGGAGATATTGCTGTAGCCCTTGTGGACTTTGCAACGTTATCTAAGAAAATGGAGACCTGTAGTATACAAATTATATGCAATTGACCTACCTCTAAAAGATCCAAAAATATCTTTTTTTCAGGTTTAACAGAATCGTTTAGTCTCCAACACGGGAATTTTCGTTTTTTTTTTCCTACGAATTGTTGCAAAGAGGCTTTTTATTTGGGTTGACTCTTTAACAGCTTTGTTTTGTCCCGCTGGTGCGTTAATCTCCTGTGCGTAATACGACCTTCCCCGCAGCCTTGAGCGCCGCGGACGCCCCGGCCGCAGCCAGATGCGGTTTGGCCGAGTTCGCGTGCCTGGACGGCCGCGGCTGCGCGCTCTACAGCCACGTCTGCGACGGGGACGACGACTGCGCAGACGGCTCCGATGAGGCCGACTGCCCTGCGCAGTGCGACGCAGGTGTGCCATCGCAGGCTGCGTTCATCCACCTGTAAATTACTTGTAGGAAAAAAAAACTTGGTATCTTTTATCAAGGCACTTCCACATGCACGACGGGTGTAAGTTCCAGATATGGAATGGCCTCGTGTACAGCTTCGACACCCCCCATAACAAAGGCAGCCATTGTTTGTTGGCCAAAACAAACCGATATATGGGTAAAAGGAATATGAAGTCCATTTGCTTAAATTTTACCACTTTAGTCTGTCACTCCAAGACTGTCGTACCACATGGATAAGGACACGCGGCGACACATTGCCACCTCTATGGGCAATTAAATTGCTTCTATAAGTTTCTTAGTATGTAAATGCAGGACATTTTTTGGTGGGATCTGCCGCGCTACTTTGCGCTTGACGCCCTTGCAGAGCAGTTCCAGTGCGACCACGGCAGGAAGTGCATTGCGCTGAGCGAGGTGTGTGACGGCACGGCGCAGTGCCAGGACCGCTCCGATGAGCGGGACTGCTGGAAGCCCACGGACGGATGCGCCATCCGCTGCGACAACAAGAGCCGCTGCGTGCCCGCGTCCTTCCGCTGCGATGGGGAGAAGGACTGCCTGGACGGCACTGACGAGCAGGGCTGCGGTAGGCGGGGGTGTGCGGCGCGATTGCGCTCCTCAGTGAGATGCTTGTGATGCTGGAATAGACGGAAATGTGATCTTCGTTACTTGGTCAGTTGGGCAGTGTTTTTTTTTGGGGGGGGGGGGTGCACGTGCGCAACGTAAGCGGCACATTGGGCTGCGTTTACAGCATGATCCGAACCCCCCATGCTTACGGGCTAAGGAGCAGTCAGTTGCTGTAACAGACCGACCCGTTCTGCCCAGCTGATGGAGAGTGCGTCAGCGGCCAGTTCCGGTGCGCCGGCGGCCAGTGCGTCCCCGGGAGCGCGCGTTGCGACGGGCACGCCGACTGCCACGACCGCTCGGACGAAAAGGGCTGCGAGTCGGCGGGTTGTCCCAGCCAGAAGCGCTGCTCCGACAGCGGCCGGTGTCTGCCGCCTGTCTGGGTATGTGACGGTGAGACGGACTGCCAGGACGGGTCGGATGAGAAGGTGAGCTCGCCGCCATTCCTGTGGCTTAGAGCGGGAGCTGGTACCTCCTCCTTTGTGGAACTTGCTCCTAATTAAAATAAATTATATACTTATTGTGGCTTAGTTCAGTGTTTCCCAACCCAATCCTCTTCGGGAACCCTGGACAGTCCATGTTTTTGCTTCCTCTCAGCTTCCAGTGCACCTGTATTAGGTATTCGGTGTTCCTGATTGGCTGGGGGCTGGGAGGGAGCAAAAACGTGGACTGGTCAGTGTTTCCTGAGGATGGGGTTGGGGAACACTGGCTTAGTTGCGGAATAAAATACCCAGAGGTTACCCTACGCAGAAATATCCAAATATGCACCTTTAGCTATGAGCTGACCTTTGCTTCACCGTGCTTGTTGGTGGTGAGTGAATGTCCCATCTCATCTTGCAGGACTGTAAAGTGGTTCGAGTGACATGTGGCGAGTATCAGTGGGCCTGTGCCTCGAAGACCCAGTGCATCCCAATCCCCTGGCAGTGCGACAGGGAAGCGGACTGCAGTGACAGAAGTGACGAGATGGGATGTGAGGCATTCTTCCTGTTCAGTCCAAAAGGCACCACATATTCCACTTTGTAGGAAGAATTTTCAGAATTTATGATTTTTACTCTGAGCTTTTTTGTGATTTTGGTTCTTTCTATAGTATTTCATAATCATTATGGTATTAAATAATTTTTGATGTAGTTGCATGGCCATTAGAACTTGATGACCGTACATCCAATGTGACTTGCAACAGCTCCCACATTTGACTGAAGTTTAAAAAAATAAAAATAAAAAAAGGGCAGCCATACACATACTGGCAGTGCTAAGCTACCTAGTGCGTACTGCACACTGCAGTAGTTGCAACAGGAAAGTACTGTACTGTATGGCATCATGGCCACCCCAGCCCAGCGGGTATCTCCCAGTTTATTCTTGTCGGGTCCATTCTGAGTAGTCTTGCTCAATGTGAAGTGGGTTTAGTGGAATGGGTCTGGGGTGTGGAATTTGTGCAAATCATAGCATTTGCCACCTTGATTCAGAAAGATGCACTAGGCTCTGTTACCTTAGTTTATCACATGAGCCAGATTTTGTGTCCAGGTGCACCTGCCCAATGCCCCTCGCACCAGTTCCAGTGTGGGACTGGTGAGTGTGTGAACACAGCCTCCGTGTGTAATGCGAGTACCGACTGCCTCGATGGCTCTGACGAGGGCTCGACCTGCCGTAACGACGCATGCGCCAGTTCCGGAAGTCCCCAGTGTGCCCACAAGTGCTACAGCACACCCCAAGGCGCGGTGGGTACAAAGAGGGGTGAGAGGGAGTGTGCTGGCAGGTTACAGTCAGTGTTGTGAATGGTAAAGGGATTTCATGTCTGGTGGTTTAAGCAATTAAACTAATTTGGCTTCCCAACATTTTGTTCTCTGAGTCAGTAAATCTCAGACCAGTCCTTGTGAGCCCCCAGATGGTTTGCATTATTTCCCTCCCGGTTCCCTGGAGTTGGGAAGGAGCAAAAACGTGGACAGTCTGGGGGTCCCTAGGGACTAGACTGAGAAACGCTGCTCTAAGCTGAGCTTTCACCCCTTTCCCAGCATTTCTAGCCAACCTATTTTTGGGATGTCAAACTGACAAACATGTGGCGACCTAATCTTCATGGATAGCCACAATGTTTATATTTAATGATGTAGGCATGATGGGTACTGAGCTGACATTGAAACAGTAGGGCATAAAATAACAGGAAAGGAAAAGCCGTTGATCAGCTGAGCGATATAATAACTGGAAGATTCCTTCCCTTCTGATCCTTTAGAGATGCAGCTGCAATGTGGGCTTTGGGCTCCAGGCCGATAAGGTGACCTGTATGGACGACAATGAATGTGAAGCATCTAATCCTCCTTGTAGTCACATCTGCACAAATACCCCTGGGTCCTACACGTGCCGCTGTCACCCGGGTTACCAGCTAATGGCTGATGGCCATGGATGTGAAATCACAGGTGCTATGTTTGTGCTTTTTGTATTTGTATTTTTGTATTTGTCTTGCTTTGATGATGCTGTAATAGCTGACATCTGGCTGTGCTGAATAACTTTTATGGAGGTTGGCCTTGGCAGTAGAACTTTTCTGCTCCTCCTACTGCAGAACCCAGAAGTAGGCTTTCTCTATCCTCTCCGTCTTTATAGGGGAGCCGTTCCTGCTGGCCTCAATGCAGAATGAACTGCTTCTGCGTGGCCTGCGGAGTTCTAGCCTAGACGTCCATACCACCACCAGCAAGAAGGTCATCATGTGGGTGGATTATGACTGGCGAGATCAAAAGATCTTTTGGGTCAGTTTGGATGCTGAGAGCATCAAGTGGATCTCCCTGGACAAAAGAGACATGGGCACAATCGTGAAAGGTCTGCTTGTGACAGATCTCCACCTTGTACCTTATGCTTGTTGACCTTGTAGAATCACTGCCATTAGCCAAGTCAATGCTTCAATTAAGTAATTCTTTCTCTGCTTAGAGGCTGAAAAACCCAACGCAACAGTCATTCCCCTTCTGCAATATCGATCATAATTAAAATTAACTGTTACCTTTTTGTTCCCTTTTGACACCTGTTGGTTCATCCACTCTGTAGAAGTCATTGCAGACTGCTTGGGAGTGGATTGGATTGGGCGGAACCTGTACTGGATCGATGGAGAGAGGGGTGAGATTCATGCTGTGATGCTTGATACCACAACTACAGCCCAGAATTCCATCATAGTTGTGGACGAGGACCTGGACCAGCCTCGTTTTCTATTATTGATGCCTGAGACTGGGTGAGTCTCATGCTGTGATACACTGTATACTATATGCTTTTATTTATGGAAAGGGTTCTAATGTTGTAGGCTCAAATGAGGCCTGGTGAATCGTTCATCCTGCAGGATGATGTTCTGGACTGATATCGGTGGTGAGCCACGGATCGAGCGAGCAGGCATGGACGGCTCAGAGAGGAGGACTGTGGTCCGGGACAAACTTAGCTGGCCCGGCAGTCTAGCGGTGGATTCATTGGCTGCACGGATCTACTGGACAGATGAGAAACTCCGGTGCATTGGTTCAGCCACATTAGATGGACAGGATATCAAGGTATTGATGGCCAAACTACACTAGATAAACTATGTAACAATGTTTTCCAATCCAGTCCTCAGGGACCCTCACAGTCCACATTTTTGCTCCCTCCCAGTTACTGGTAGCTTGGAGGGGGCAAAAACATGGACAGACTAAGGGTCCCCAAGGACCGGATTGGCAAACTGTTCTAGTGTTACAGCATTAATAGGCATTTGCTAGAAATGCAAAATTTAACAAATGGGACAACCTTTGTTCTTAATTCTGCCCCTGCCTGTAGCTTCTGCAGCTGACTGAGACACCCAGACCTTTCTCAGTGGCGGTGTTTGAAGACATGGTCTACTGGTCTGACACCGAGAGGAGAACTGTGCAGAGGGCCAACAAGCATACAGGCAAACACCGGGAAACGCTTCTGAAGCAGGACCGCCAGCTCTTAGGAGTGAGAGTAAGGCATCTTGAAGCTGTAGCTCAGGGTTTGACTGGGTTGAGAATCAGGAAGTGGGCATTTCCCTCCTGCTATGGGCCGTTTTGGTTCATAATAAAATGCCACAGTGCTGTGGCTGGCTATTGGTCTTGAGGATGGTATGTTGTAATTCTGAACCGCCACTTGGTGGTGCCATTTATGAATTAATGGCCATGCTGATCATTGGTGTCTGTGGGTTGTATGGGAACTGAACAGGTGGAAAAATGGCAGTTGCAGTCTTTGCAAAGTGTAGAATTGGGGAATTAAATTGGGGAAAGTGGTAAAATTTTTAAAGTGGTAGTTTTAAACATGTCATGCAAGGGTGGCTGTTTTCCGAGCAGATCGTCCACAAGGTTCTGCAGGAGACTGCGTTAGACCCATGTCTGCCACTCCGCTGCTCCCACCTGTGCCTGCTGGCGCCGGGACCCAGGGCCCTGTGCCGCTGCCCCTCTGGCTTCCTGCTGGGCCAGGATGGGCTTACCTGCTCACAGCTAGAGGACTCTGCTTTTGTCTACATCCTGTCACCAACATCTGTCACCCAGGTAACTGCTGCTTCTCTGTAGATGGCCGACAGTCAACCCATTCTGGGCTTAGTCCCAAGCTGAATGTGAAAGATAGGGTTTGTTGCAGTAATGATTACAAAAATTTGGTTACGCGTTAGTCTGTGGCTTTTGCAAAACTCTCGATTCCAATTTCTTATGCCAACCCCGTGATATATCAAAACCACAAGGGGGAAAGTCGGAAAGGTCGACCTAAAGTGAAGTTTTTATTCTGCTAACAAAATTTGAAACCACTATTCTAGTGGTGTCAAATCATGGCTGAATTTGAATTGGTGCCTCTCAAAGTCAAGTTAAATGACTTCATTAGATAAATTCCAAGTTGAACTAGGAACTTCAAGTTCTCAAACTGAAGGAACCCCTGCATGCTTAGATCCATGATTTAAATGTTGCTGCTTGGTTGGCTGCCTCTCCAGTCAGTTCCCCGAATGTCCAGTTCCCAGCCTCTGTGGCGATGTGCTTGGTTGTGTTGTAGGTTTACCTGCGGAGCCTGGGGACTGTGGTGGGGCAGAACTGGCCTGACCACCATGTGCTGGCATTACCTGGCATCAATGAAGCCACTGCGTTGGAGTATGTGCAGTGGAACCACAGCCTGTATGTGTCAGATGCGGGCCGGGGGAGCATAGAGGTATTCCAGCTGCACGACAGGAAGCTGCAACGGAGTCATGTGGCAGTCAAGCTGCATAGGAATGACGTGGTAACCACAATGGCAGTCGACCACATCACCCTCAACCTGTACTGGTGCAGCCGAGAGCAGCCACGCCTGCACGTTACTTCAGGCTCCGGTGCGTACACGGCTGTGCTGCTGGATGGCCTGAAGGCCCCTGGTGCGGTCGCTCTGCACCCTCCAGCTGGCTGGCTCTGCTTCACAAACCTGGGCCGGGTTGAGTGTGCCTACATGGATGGCAGAAATCGCAGCCTGCTCTGGCAGAAGGGCCAGAATCCCAGCTCCCTGACCTTCTCTCCTGATGGCTCCAGGCTCTACTGGGCTGACACTGGTGAGCTTGGTTGGTGGTCTACCTACCAGGTTTTATGATGCCAAACATGACCTTTGCATGGAATAACATCTTTCTGTAGTCCTGTTAACTTATATTGTGGTACATGAGCGATATTACTGCTATTGGTGCATGTAGCTGTCAGCATAGTGCATAGCGGCTGTGAATGCTTAATGTATGAAACTCTTCCTAGGTGCAGGAGTCATCGGTTCCATTGGTGTTGATGGTTCTGGATACAAGGAGTTTGAAACTGGTGGCAGATTGATTGACGCTCTGGCTTGCAGTGACAGCGTGGTCTTCTGGGTCACAGTCAATGGTGTTGTAAAAACTGCCATCCTCCTCCGGCCTCTTGCACAATGGTCCAGACAGATCAGGCAGAATCTCTGAAATGCCTTAATGTGAAAACAGTTCATTATATTCTGACAAGATCTCTATGGTTCCAGTTTTGGAATATTGGAAGGGAGTCTTTTGGTACTGATTTATGATCAAGAGGTCATGCAATACAGCCCCAAGGGCCCTCCCACCCCAAAGTGATCCATAGGGATAAACAGGAAATGTACCCACAATAGAAGGGTGTGGTGGGCTTTGGAGACGTAGTATAGCAGATGTTTGGTAGAAGGACTTTATTCCCAGTGGGTAAGAGGGTGTGTTCTTGTCTCTCAGACACCACAAAGGTTTGGTTCAGTGATGGCACACAGGCCAAGCAGCTGTGGTTTGAGGTGAAAGCTGACATAATTGGTTTGAAGGCTTATAGCAAGAGTGTCCAAGAAGGTAAGATTTGGGTCTACCCGACTTCTGTCTTCTGTTAATCAATTGATCAGATTACTGGTGAATGCAAATGACATTTAACAAATACTGAATTTGATCTGTTGGCATTGGAACTAGTTTGTCCCTCTGCTCGCAGGACACAGTATGTGCTCAGATAGGAATGGGGGCTGTGGGCACCTGTGCCTGTCGTTTCCTGGTGGTCGGACGTGCCGCTGTGCAGAAGGCCATCAAACGGTCGGCGAGTCAGACTGCGTGGCCGCTCACCCCTGCCCTCCTGACACAAAGGCGTGCCAGGACGGCCACACCTGTCTCCCCGTAGTAAAGTTCTGTGACGGCCATCCTGACTGCCCAGACCACTCGGATGAAAACTGTAAGACCCCTACCCAGAAGCACCCAACCCAACTTGTACCTTTTGGGAAGTGTTAATCCAGGGGTAGGGAACCTGATCCATGGAGAGCCGGTGTGGGTGCGGGTTCTTGGGATGACCTCTCAATCAGCCAACAATAAAGCATTGGTTGTCAGCTCCTGTCCTGGGGACCCACTCTTATTGGCTGATTCAAAAGCCATCCCAAAAGCCCCCTTCCTAGCTGAACATGTTTCTACAGTACCTGTAGGACCTCGTTTGACATGCTCCCAAGAAAGCATTATGGGTTGCTTCCCCTCCCCCATCTATTTTTTTTTTTCATTTGTTTTGGGGGTGACTGCCCCCCCAACCCACTTGCAGGTACTGGTGACCTGTTCAGACCCAGAGCCCCCTGGCCCTCCTTGAGCACGCCCGGCCCAGTCGATCCCACGTCCCTGGATGACCTGCAGCGTGAGCTGGAGGCGGCACCATGTGACGAGCGGCTTTGTGGTGGGCGTGGCACATGTGTGCCGGTGCCGGGCGGTGGCACTGCCTGCGAGTGTCACTCGGGCATCCAGGGAATGTTCTGTGAGGACGACAGTGCGGCGTCGGCCCGGCCGCTGCTCACCTACGCCGGCGGCGCTCTGGCTGCGGTGGTGCTTGTTGCGGCTGCAGTCGTGTTGGTCATCAGGAGAAGGAAGGCAGCGGGCAAAAGGTGGGCTTCATGTAGCTGGTCACTGGACAAACCCCTTGCTTAAAAGTGGTACGTGAGTGAAACGCGAGAGTTTTGATTGGCCAAAAGCAGTGTTGAAAAGCCACCCCTGTTTAGTCCTCCCTTTTTAAGGGTCTTTATTTGTAAGCCCTCGGTTTCTGTGTTTGCCTGCACCTACCTTACACAGGAGAGAGGGGGTTGTTGTCAGGGAGACTGCCCAGACAGAGATGGTGACTCGGGTGGAACAACCCCCAACACAAGCCTCTGCCTCGCATCCAGAGGCACACAACCCTGAGGTAGCAGCCTCTTGAGTGATTCTGGTCACCCTTTTCACGCCAGTTCTGCACGATATCACATTGCAACAATATGGCACAGGACCCACAACTTTATCAGATTAGTCTGCCTAAAACTGATGACTTTTGTGATGCCCAAAATATGGCGTGACTAGACTGCAGTAAGTGGTGCCATGCCCCAGTCCATTTTGTTTATACACAATCTCAACTTTCAAAAGATGTGGCTGTTGAGCTGTCCCTTTAGTGCTTATCACTTCCAGTTTTACCAAAACGCTAGCATGTGGTGCGTTCCGCTAAACGATTTTAATAAACATGAGGATGCATAGATTTTGTTCGATTACCACTGTACCTTTTGGGCATCAATTTGTTTACCAAATTTGTGGGCATAAGTATGCATCTGTATAGTACCAAAAAGGTTGTCATCTGGATAAATGTTTCTGCCAATCTGAAGCCCTGGTGCTTATTGGCCACGTGCCCTAACATGTGACTTGTCCTGCTTTCCTTGTGGGTTACAGGAACCAGTTTCCCCAGAAGATTGAGCACGCCTTCACTGAATAACTGGACTGCAGCCATTCTGTACCTGAAATAAATGCTTAATGAACTTAACCTGTATGTTCCCCAAGTGCATTGACTGTCTGTGCATAACCTGTAGCTCCTCTGTTCATCTTTCCATGCAAAATATTTGGTGACTAAGCTGGTCGTACTGGCTGGGCAGTTAATTGGTGACCATTTGGGGTTTGTTGTACAGCAGTTAAGCAACACATTTGTTTAAAGTGTTAATCTCATTGCTGTGGCATTGGCCTTGGTATTAAGCAGCATTGATACATCTGTATCTATATACTTAATCAGCCACACAAATGGACTTCATCTTGAGCATCTTATTCAGTGGTCAAGAAGCGCTGCCTTATTCAGGATGAAATGTACACTTCTCCCTAATGATGTGATGGGCCTGGTTCTAGGAAACACATTTTGGACTTCTGACCTATGAGTTTGACCATGCTGGAGAGCATAAATGCCTGGGTGCTATGAATAAACTGCTGTAAGCTCCATATACTGTACATTCCTAGCTATGCTCTTTGTCTGGTTCTGGTAGGGAGCCTACTGCATTGATTCAACTGTGTGACAAAGCCATCAATGGAGTGTGGTGGATCACTAGCTCTAACCCTAATCTCTAACAGACACTGAAGGTGATCTTCCTTAAGGGATCCTCTGAGGTTCAGAATGTTGCCCTGGGCTATTAATCTGACTCCTTTGCAAACCAACAAATTGATGTGATTTTCAGTTGGGAGCCACTTTGCAAACCAACTTATTTGGGCTTGAAGCTTTAGTGCTACCATTGAGATGCCATTTTTGCTTCATCAAAAGAAACCGCTTACATTTCACCCATACATCCAAGTCGCAGTGTTTCATTATGGTGGGCTCATCTCTTGGGAACCACAACAGACAAGAAAATGAACCAGCTCCTCTGATCAAGGGCCATACATTCTTACAACTGTGTCATCAACTGCTCCTAAAGAGATGTTAGGCTTTGAGTTCTTAAATTTACTTTTTCCTGACATGTATATATTTTTTGTGCTAAACGAGCAAACCTCAAACTAGCTGCAAATATTGCTTGGGGGGGGGGGTACAACTGTCAGTTGGGTGATTTTAGATTTATTCATTGTTTTTCCGAAAAAAAAAAATAGATGAGTAAATCAGTGAAACAATAGGGTTTTTAGTGGCTTCCTCTGATCTGGTATATGATGCCCACATTCTTGGTGTCTACAATGACTTATAGTCATGATGGCTTCTGGGACTTGAGCAATAATGGTTTACCTCAGATTGTTGGTCAAAGGAAAAAATGCTGCAACAGCCTGTGATTACATGGTAAAAGCACAGCCAAACAAACAAGTTTATGATGCTTAAAAAGGCTTGAAAATGATTAAAAATTACTTTGATGTGTCCTGTAGAATTTTACGCAAATGTTAAAGGGCTCTGAGATGGATACCAGGGGAATGAAGGCTTTTCTTTTAACCAAGGATATAAATAGTGGATATTGTCTTGGGCTGGTGTTTAATAATTGCTGATGCAGATTACTTTGTAAAGGCACTGCCAAATTTTATTCACTATGTTAATATGAATGAACATATCCAAGTTTCACATAAAGTTTGAATAACTGTTTGATAAACTTGTCTCACTGGTATGTTGCTTTGGACAAAAGCTTCCACTAAATTTAAATATAAAATGTAAATGTGACATTAAATATGGCAAAAAAAAAGTCCAATTCAAAATGAAGTCTGATTTGTTTAATGACATGAGATGATTTAGGATCCATTAGAAGTGTGTATTTAGTCTGAATGGGAGTACTGATAAATATCAGTGACAAATTGACATGTAGAAGAAACACCCCCCTGCATTTTTATATACTGAGCTGTGGCTTGTCATCCAGTAGATGATTTTACCCAAATCGTACATTTTTGAGAAAGCAGCGTCAGATGTTCCCTGGAATAATTAAGGGTCTTGCTCAAAACTGAACAGTTAATTCACTCCACCAACGCTGTGATAGGAACTGATGACTGGTGACAGGCACCATGTGCCGCCCCTTTTCGACACCAGTTGTGAATCATGTTCATTTTCAAAAAGTAAAATCCTAATTCAATGTATAACGACAGAAGGATTGTTTTTTAATTAACTTAATGGCAAGGAAGTGATATAACCTTGTTGTTCATGAATAAACTATTCAAACGTATATACTTACCTTGAAATTGATTGATTTGATTGATTTACCAAATATTTACAGATCCAGCCGATAAAAAGAAAGGCTGCCTATGTAAGAATGAAAATGTGGGCATGATAAAAGCTGCTGCTGAGATTGCTAAATGGTCTGCCCATGTCTGCTCAACAGAGTGTGGAAAAGAGATGAAAGTAAGGGCAACATAAGGGCAAGATCTTTAGGTAACATCCTGGGTCCAGCGAAGCAAGTTTAGCAAAAGATCCATTTATTTGGAGAAATAAATCTTCTTGGTCAGAAATGTTGCAAAACCAGCTTAGAGAAAAAAAGTGAGGAGTTGATCTAGGGTACATGTTGACCTTGGAAGTAACAAAATAGTTGGGGAGCCAAGATCACATTAGCTGAAGTAAATAATTCAGTTGCCAATGGGAACTAAGGTGAAACAAATTTTGACAAATCAAAGTGAAATCCATGGATATGTCATGTGTCACTAAAAAGTATATAATCTTTAATCATTTGCAGTGGAGTTCAGCCACTCTGAGAGGTGTGACTTACTTTGCACAAAGTGAATAAATTGATACCCTGTTGAGATCAGATTTTTCCACCATTCTGTGGGGCCACAATGATCAGAACCTGTGAATGAGCAGATTTGTTTAGAACCTGGTCATAAAAAAATCAGTCTGAACTGTTTTAGCAGGACCGAAGGCCTTGATACATAACCAGAGTATTTCGGAATATTATGCAGCCTGAGATCCGGCCACAATGCTGCACCTGTCATCTCCACCCAGGCTTCCTTCCTGGCAGCCAGTGCCACGAATGGGTGCAGTGAGGAATGTCAAATCGGCACCGAAGAGGAGGGCAGGCCGCTTCCTCCCACAGCGGAGCAAATCCCAGCCGTGTCCCTCCCCAGGGTGTGACATGTCACGGGCACTGTCAGCCAGTCTGCCCTGAGCTTGGTTTTGTCCAGCTGAGGGGTACCACTTCCACTTTGGAGATAATAAACAAATTGCCAGCTATAATTCACAGCTGTGACAGTCTTTGGTTAAAGCCTCACACACATTATTGTTTGTTTATATTTATGAAAAAAGTCCTACAAGTTACCCAGTACAGCACACTGGAATAACATACCAGGAACCCGAGGTTTCCGTTCCAAACGGGACATCCCAGGACGCGTTCCAGTTAAAAGGGACGAGACCTGGTGTAACCGTCTCCATATAAGGGTTTCTGAGGTTGCCTGCTTGCTCTTTCCACAGCTTGTACCGGACCTCTTATTAGGACCAGAGCCAGTAACCCGACAACATTTGGAAAGTGAAGATTTTTGCTT
>JAODKN010000041.1:5088943-5121397 GCA_026774425.1 Petrocephalus zakoni
TCGATAGGTTTTAGACATAAGCAGTTGAAATATAACACTTGGAAGCCAGGAACAAAAATTGTGTTACATTGTGTAATCCAAGCCCACTAAAGTCAGGTATGATATCCCACAGAGATCAGTGTTAGGCCCACTACTGTTCACTCTATATATGCTACCACTTGGTAACATTATTAGAAATAATGGTTAATTTCCATTGTTATGCTGATGATACACAGTTGTATTTATCTGTTAAACCGGATTATGCATCCCAGCTCTCTTCTTTAGAAGACTGTCTGCTAGACTGCTTTCCTCATGTTAAATACAGAAAAAAACGGAGGTACTGCTAGCTGGTCCTAAGGATGTTTGAATTAAGTTTAAAAGCCCGAACCATAGTGGTTGTCCTAATTAGCTTAAAACAGTGGTCAGAGATCTTGGTGTCCTGGTAGATTCTGACCTGTGCTTCAGTGCTCACATAAATAGCATTACCAGTACGGCATTTTACCATCTACGGAACATAGCCAAGCTTCGGAAGATGCTCTTCCTTCAAGATGCAGAAAAACTAATACAAACCTTTATAACTTCTAGACTGAACTACTGTAATGCCCTACTTTTGGGTTGTCCATCTGGATTCCTGCCTGCCTGCCCTTTGTTCCTCTGATGCCTCTGCTTCCCGCGACACCCTTCCTGCCTCCCTGCCCTTTGCTCCTCTGATGCCTCTGCTTCCCCCTTTGGGTCTGGTTCCTCCCAAGGTTTCTTCCTTCTAGGGAGTGTTTCCTTGCCGCTGTTGCCTCTGGCTTGCTCACTGGGGGCTTTATGTGAGCAGAGGTAATAAGAGCTTTGAGGCAGTGTAATGTTATAAAAATGTGCTATACAAATTGCATTGTATTTTTAGCAACATAAACAGCTGAGTGGTGTGTGGCTCCGTGGGCTAAGCCTCTGTGCTTGTGATAAAGAGGTTGCTGCTTTGAGCCAAGCCACAGCAGAATAACCATATCTGTGGGCCCGTGAACAAGACCATCGATCCCTGGTTGCTACAAAAGTTTGCGGTGAGCCCCAGCAAGCTTGCTCCCACCTGCATGGAGAATAAGATGTGGCAAAGAGTGTTTAATCCTGATGGGGATTAATAAAGTATCTTTATTCTATTCTTCAGATGGATACAAGAATAAAACAAAAAACAGTTTGGCTTTCTGGATGCCATAGTTTCTTATAAAATGCCTCATATCTTGACAGTTTAGATGGCGTGGGAACAACCTAAAAAAAATGGTCACCAAAGCTGTAGAGTCCTCAGAATCCAGTGAGTCGGTCTCCTCGGAGGAGCTGCAGCCAAACACGACGCCTCCACCGGTGATCCCCGACACAACCGTCTTGGCCATCGTCACAGATACTCCTCTGCCCCTCATCCCAGAAGCAGCCCTCGAGCCTACACCACCTCCCCAAGATATCGACATCGGAGCCCCCCTGTACGTAACTAAGGGTCCTCCAGTTTCCGAGCAACCAACTGACCCGTCTGTGGCTGTGACAGCAGGAGCCGCTGAGACCTTGGCTCCATCTGCCCCTGAACCTGTCAGCGGTCTCCCTCTGTGTGTTAATGTAGACTTTTCAACATACCCCCCATTACCAAGCAGGGGGGATAACTTAAAGTAAGACAAAGCAATACCTTTCGCTAACAATATGATATATAATAATGCTTACATTATCAACAACCTTCACATGGTCTTCTGCGTATTACCTGTTCATAGGATGAAGGATTAGGATTCTGACTAACAGGAACGCTATCCCTGGTCCATGAAACGTTTATCGATGTTCATCACATATGTCTTTTCGGAATTTGTTAAGGTGACACTCCTTGTTTTCTTAGCAGAGGTACCAATAAAGGGTATAATAAGACAGTGGTGGTCCTTGATGCCTTAAAAGACAAGAATGATATGCAGTGATAAATTCTACCAGGATGCTAACCAGATAATGCTTCTGAAACAGTTAAACAACTCCTTGTAACAGAGTGATTTCTGAGTACAAACCCAAGGTTGAGAACTATCGAACAATACAAAATAAACAGAAATAAATACACCAGAATTGTATTACAGCTGCAAATGCGAACTACAACGTAACATTAAGAACACAAAACTGCCTTCAAATGGCGTATATCCCCAAACACCAGACCTAAGCAGTGAGCCTCAGCATCGCACGCACACACACAAACACACTTGCTGTGGAGGAGAGAGAGGGGACCAGGTTCGAAAAGCCCACTACAGCAGCCTGATACAGCTTCATTTTTAATGCTAGAAGGGGGGTGTCACAAATGATTGCTCATTCTATCCTAAACATGCGAAAGGTCAATGGTCATGAAGCCCATGTCAAACTATAAAGGAAACAAAGCCATACGCCTATATCAATAATATAAATATAAATTAGCTTTCCTCATTTTATATGGTATAATTTACACATTAAAAAATACAAGCTGGTTAAACATAAATTAACAAAAAAAAAAACTATGACTTTTCATTTGTGGCAACATTAATAACCAAAACATCACCAGCCATGCTTAGTCTTAATAGACAAGATACATATTAGAGGTCCAATTTCCAAAGATTTAATAATGCAGTTTTAAAAATAAAACACATTGGATGTTCCCAAGGGCTTAAGGGCACCTTTAAATGTAAAATAAACAGTTTAATAGTTATAACTACAGCAAATCAAATCACTACTACATAAAAAGTGTATAGGTTTGTGCATTATCTGTATACATCACAGACTGTAGTCAGCCTAGAAATCAAGGAGGGCCATGTGCTCTAGTAAGTCACTCTGGGCCTTTCGGGACAGCGGAAAGTGGTCGTTATCCTACACTGTATGTGTGCACACTCCTATAGGCATGGTGCTGAAGCGACTCGTGACCTTTAAGACCCACTGCTGAATTCTGTCAAGATACTTTGGCATCTCAGTTACTGGTTAGGAACCACCGACTTGCCAAAAAACCAAAGTGACCCAACATAGAATAAAAGTACCACAACACCTATCGAGCTCAATGTATTTCTCCCACCCCTACAAAACCCCCCCTTTTTTTTACATCACAATGCAAGGTTTATGAGACACATATACAGAGATCAGTCCTTCAACAATTAGGAGAAGAGAATGAAAAGGATTTTGAATTCTGAAAACATACCAACAAGTTACATGGACAAACCATAAAATTCAGTTTTTTACACAAGGAAGGAATGAAGGAATGGGTGTGGTCTACTGGCAGAGAGAATCCTAGTCCATAAGCATCTTATACTGGGTGTTCCAGGAAGCCACCTGAGCGGTAGGCCGGGTCTGGGGTGTTGGGGATGACTGCAAGGGGCAGGAGTATTACCAACAGGAGCCCTGGTCCCCATCATGTTCTGATGTACTGCCCAGCATCCAGTCAGTTTGGTTGCTCTGCCTGCCCCGGGTCTCCCGCCTGCCCGGGCCCTCCGGCCTGCCCCGGCTCTCCCGCCTGCCCGGGCCCTCCGGCCTGCCCTGGCTCTCCCACCTGCCCGGGCCCTCCGGCCTGCTCCGGCTCTCCAGCTTGCGCTGCTTGCCCCCCAAGCAGGCCCCCATCTTGGGTGGTGTTGTATGAGCCACAACTGCTACATTTCATTCCCAGTACATGGAAGGGCACCGTGCTACGGGACTGGCAGTCCATGCATATGACCTGCAGGGGGAGTACAGGAGAGCACACTGTCACCTACAAGTGTCTGGATAAGAGGCACACTGTCACCTACAAGTGTCTGGATAAGAGGCCACTGGCTTCTCCTAGCCTTAAATAATGGAGCCACTCTGCAAGCTACCACTACATGCAGCCAACTATGCAGGCTGCAGAGGCTAAATGTCAGCGAACAGCTGGGTACGGTTACGACAAGAAGTGGAAAGAACAGGTTCAGAAAATCCAGACCAAAATTTTGTTTCAACCAACCAGCTGAGTATAAAGAGTTAGTCACAGAGTACTCAACTGGTTGGCTGAAACAAAATCATCACCCCCAAACTGGGATGGTGACCAGAGCATAGCAAGGTCTCAGATGATTGCTATCTATTGCATTGTGGAGTGGGATTTCACCCAAAGACTTCTATGCTCGCATAGATCTGCTCAGCACAATAGCTTTGAGCACTTGTGTCTCCAAGTTTCTCCAATGTGCTATTATCCTGTGACCAGAAATTAACAATAAGGCTTTAAAGGGCCAGTTCACCCCCCAAAAAAACACATGCTTCCATCTTGATTGTTATGATGAGAGTTGTATTATTATTTTGTTATATGTTATTATTTTGAGGGCCCTTATGTTCCATCTTACCCCTCTCCTTTATGGCACCCCTGCTTCTGGAACCCCACACCCGGCCTGACTTGGCTCTACCCCTCTCTCTACCTCCAGACCTGTGCCTTGCCCAGCGTACCTTGACAGTGATGCCCTGGTACTCGCTGGGCATGGGCGTCTCAGAGATCTCTCTGTCGATCTCCTCCCAGCAGTGCTTCATGTTCCAGGCTGAGTGCATGCAGAGTGGGCAGCGGTATACCCTGGGAACACGAGGCAAGAACAAGTAGTGGAACCTAATACCACACTGGGGCCAAAAAGCATGCTTACTGGACTTTGACCAAGCTCTCGTTTTCTACCATTTTTGGGAAAAAAAAAATAGAGAGACTTCCATAACCATAACATTAGAACCATTTAAATAGCAATTAAAATTCCATTAAATTTCCAGATAAAAAAAAAAAAACACAAATCACCATAAAATTCTGAGTATAAATTTTATATTTGCAGTTCAATAGTTCTAGTGCTAAGTAACCCCCAAAATAGTAAGACACATTCTTTGTACAACAGAATTACCATCCTCAGATGCTATTTAAATGTACAAATCAAAACAAAAAGCATCGACACCACGTAACTGTAACCAAAGCTTGGTGATGTGCAAGTCTGGGATTAGCGTGAAAACTATCCACCCGCAAAGTGGTATGGCATTGCACATTTATTATTTTTTGCACAGGTACTGTGCACCACTGCTGATGTTCACTGTTCAGGTTTGGGAACAATATCAACCTGGCTAGAGTCCATGTAAACCCCAACTACTAAAAAGGAATAAAACAGCAAATTACCCTGTTTTACACATGTCATCAAAGCAGGTCCTGAAGAAAAACAAAATAAACATACACCCTTTCAGGATATTTGACACGGATTTAAAATTCAGTTGCTAAAGTAAAATCTGAATCTGCAAGGACTACAGGTACCTACATTTACAATTAACAATTAATCTCAGGCGTGGTCAAACTTTACCACAGAAGTGTCATGTGACCATGTGGACCGCACAGAGAATACCTGGTACGATATTACAGTTAAGGACAAACTGAAGTCTCCGCAGGGGTAGAGGCCTGGTGAACCTGAGAAAAAGGCTGGGGGTGGTCAGGACACATACTGGTGCAGCAGGTGGCCACAGGGAAGGACGTGAGCTCCAATTCGGGAGGTATGGATGTCCTTCATTCAAAAACAGAAAAGAAAATAAACAGATTATCCCCACATTTGCTGGAATGAAATGGTCAGCTTAACCATGACTGGTATTTTTTTGCAAAAGAATTCAGAATCCCTACCTCCATGCAGACTGGGCAGTTCTGTCTGGAGACATCTTGGACACACTTGGAGAAGAGAGAAAAAAAACATACAACATGCCGCCAGAACCATTTATAAATGGAATGAGAGTCATATTTGGGAAGCTATGCTCCAGAAAATGCGTTTAATAAAAATAATCAAAATTGAACAGTTTTCTGTTTGTGACAATGCTGTTCTTTAACAGTAGTGAATACCTTGTGATTTCCATGAAGGTTGCTGGCTAAACACAGATTACACTTCACACAGTGGAAATATTTCTCTTTTGGCCCAATTCTGAAAGTTTAAAAGAAAGCCAATTAAAATAAGCCTAAATGACAGATGCATTCACATCAAATGTGATCTGAAGATGCAGCAGATATTTCTTACAGCAATTTGTAAGTAAGGTTTTTCATCCCAATCAATATGAAGATTCATTACTACCAAGCAGAAGTGATTGCTCTAAGAGTACAGGGAAAACACGGCTTCCCCCATAAAAGTACTGAACTGCTCTCACATTAAATTAAAATCCTGAATATTTGCCAGATTGCCCATAAAGGAGCATGGCATTTTTCACCAGGGTGTCTCTGAGCACAGTGGAATCACAGAAAGCAGAGGTGTTCCCACCTGCAGATGCCACAGGGCTGGCAGTGATACTGCTTCTTGTCCTTGTCAAACAGGTGACAGATACTGCAGTAATATTCCCCAAACGTCACCCTGCACTCCTCGCATGTCTGCTGCGACTGAAAGGCATAAAATTAATTATAGCACCATGATATCAACATTATGATTTGGAAAAAAGAAAACGAAACCTGTGTAAATCTGCATACAGTCACAACATGCTTCTGAGTGCATTACATTAGTTTATTATAATCTCCTACAGGCTAAAATTACTCTGATAAGGGATGCTGGCCATCAGGACTGACCACCCACACAATTCTGTATTAATGTTGTTTCAGTTACCATACTTTGATCTGGTATTAGTTATTTTTTCACCATTTCCTTGACAGATGCATTTTCAGAATGGTGCATTTTCCCTCTCACGCCTATTTCACACAGAAGCTTCGGTTCATAGTAAAGCTCTATATACCCGATTATCTCACCTGCTGAACGGTACCGCAAAGGCTGCACTTGACCTCCGTGACCCGGAAGCGGTCCATCTGGTGATCCTCTTCGGCGTCATGGCAGAGTCGGCAGACATAAAACTTCCCACAGCAAGGAGCCTTAAAGGGGACGATCAAAAACAGATACTTTAAGAAAAAAAAAAAACGTCCGCCCAAAACTATGGCAAAATGCAACAGCCTTATACACTGACATAGACAAGAGAGTATATGTGTTTGTATCCCTTTCGTTTTCATATACACAGTTATGCACAATGTAAGTAAAAACGCACTGCGGAAGCAGAATTGTAACGAAACCTCTGGGGCCCTCGGTACAGCCTCAGCTGCACCACTGGCTGCACGTTAGTACAAATGTACAATTTCAACTATTTAAATATACTAGCTACACTAGTGCAACGAGTTTTTTTTAAAAATCCAGGGAGTATGTAGCACAGACTAGCTGGTTAATGGCACTTTTAAATATTAACTACGAAATACATATTCAAAACCAGAATTAAATCAGGCAACAGTTTAAAACTTCATTTGACTATAAGCTGTCAAGCAATATAGACATTTTTCTGGAACATTATGAACATGGATCGACCAGGCTAGGCGGTCTGTTCTGGCTGTGCTAACGTAGCAGTTATAGCGACCCTCAAAACGCAAATAACGACGAGTTAAACATTTCAGAGACACAATTCATTTAATACAAAAACAAACCCCAACTCTTACTTTAAGCGAACAGCTCCGCACGTAATGTTCACATCCACACTCGCAGGCGGACATGTTTGCTGCGTTGGTGTCACACGGAAATGAGTCCCCCCGAAACGGCCGCCCGCCACGACGTGACGGTCCGGCTTCGGCAGGACGTGTTCCGAGGCTCCTCCTGGACGAACGTTTGGTTTGGGCCGTTAAAACGTGAATGATATCACGTCGTTCACATAGACAAAATGTGTCTTTGCGGCAATAAAGAAGTAAAGTATGTAATAAGGTATATTATACTTGGAAAAAAGACGGTAAAATAAAATATGATGCATAGGAACATAGACTAATATTAATAAACAAATATAACTACAGGCAGCAACAACGGAGCCAAGCACAGAACCAAGGCATGGGTGGCATGAAAAGGAATTCAAAAGGAGGAAAAATATGAGAACATTGGAAACCACTGAAGTCTGTAGAGGACATGCATCAACTTTTTTTTTTCGTTTTCTCGAGATCACGACTTATTTATTTACTTATTTTTATGTTTTGGAGGAGTTTATTAGGACAGTGGGCTGAGAGAGTGAGCTAACAAGGGACTGGAAAGGTCTCCTCTTGTTTTCCTAGTGGTGGAATAACGCCATTTTTTTGTGACTGCCCTCAGAATTGTGTTCTAATTGGGTTCTAAAATAGGTTAGGGTTAGGATATCTCAAAGCGTTGCTGAGATATGGCCTCACTTCTTGTTTGATAACTTTGTCATCAGATTCATTGGAGGGCATATTATTTGACTAAGCATAATGATGTGGACAACTTTTAGTCCCACCTGTCAGTTAGATGATGCACACCACATTTGGTGGTGATTGGATCAGTGACCTAGGGTGAGTTTGCAAAAGTAGTTTTTCAGAAAATTCTAAACGGCAGAAAGTCCAATATGGTGGAAATAAAGATCAATGGATGCATCCAAATCGGACTGACCCAAATATTCAGAGGAATCAAAGAACACAATCCTAGCCCAGACGATTTAAAAGTTATAAGCAAAAATGTATCTTAAAATCTGGCCTATCGCTACAGGGATGATGGATTGACCCCAAATTTGCTATCTGAATAGTTTGAACTGTTCTCTATCAATGTGCCAAACCAATCGGTTCTATGGGCTGCCTTAGACTTTCCTGGCAGAAAGTATATTAGCATATTGATGATGCATTGCTGTCCCCTACACAGTTCTTAAGCAGCCTCTCTAAGTAAGAAGTACTGGTATCGGTATTGGTATTGTGATATTGGCCCTGTGTTTACTTGGTATCGGATCGATACCAAATTTAGCGGTATCACACACCACTTGTTTATACGGTGAATGCGGACTTGCGTAGCACTTACGTCAACCCCTGTCTATAATGTCCTATCTGCAGCATGAAGGAACTAAGGAAATATGTATGTTGTGTGTTATTGTTCTAAAATATTTGTAATGCTGTCTTCAGTAGTGCTGAGTGAAAGAATGATTTTGACTGTTTACTGTATTTAATAGTGACACAAACATATGTATGATCTGTGGAAGGTCAGTGTTATTGGAGTTGACATCTACTGAGTCCTTCACAAGTGCCTGTGTAAGATAAATGTACATTTAATTATACAATTTGCACTTAATACTTTGCCACATGGGTAAGCGGCTCACAAGTGTACAAACAAGCCCACTTAGACTTAATAAGGTAGGTTACAGTATATTAGCCTAATAATGGGATTTACAGGGGGGTTGCCTTGGGAATGCATGTCCTATAAGCCATGAAACTCTTTTAACAGTTAAAAGAAACTAACAATTCATGGCATTTAGGGGATTTGAGGTCTTGCGTCACTTTTGCAGCCTAAGATTGGAAAGACCTTTAATCATCACATGACGTAGTGTGTTGTATGTTTAACAATAACCTCTGATAAATGCACAGTTAGTCAGTTATTGAAATAAAGATGTTCAGAATAGTAATTGATTTACTAGACAGACGGGCTTGTAAAATGTCTGTAACACTTAACCTTACTTACTGCATCTTACTTTTTGAAAAGGAGCCATTGGTAACCCATTTAATCCCAACTCTTGCTAACATAACCGACACAAAATGAAAAAAAATCATACATATTATGTGTCAGGGAGGTCTAAGGAGTGAAATGCATGCACTTATTTTGCAGGAAAAATTTGGGACTATATGGGTTAATAAGGTATGATTTGCGTTGCTGATTGTACTCAGAAGTGGGCGTAGTCTTAAAAAATGTGCATTTTAAGGCGGCTTGAAACATGACATTGAAAGATAAGGACTAGGCAAATAGGGAAGTTTAAACAAGGGTGGCAAGAGTTTTGGAGGAGTTTATTAGGACAGTGGGCTGAGAGATTGAGCTAACAAGGGATTGGAAAGGACTCCTCTGCAAGTACGACAGAATACAAACAACAAATGGCTGGTGTGTAATGAGCCTTACTAGCAAAAATCAGGTATAGTAATGAGTACTTACTAGCGCATTAGTGCAAGTGCTCTGTAAATACGAGAGATCACATGGGAAACGAATTGAGTCAACTAACAAGAGAATGCCTGAATGTTCTGAGGAACAAATGGTATGCCAGACAATACGTTAAAGGAAGCTATGACGTGACTTCACTGAGCATAATGATGACTAATTTAGTCTTTGGGCCATAAAAGTGAGATCCTGGCACGTGGTTGCTTGAAGTTGTATGAATGACTTGTGTGTCACTTTAGAATTTCTTGGATTTGATTTGATTCTCCTGCTTTGCCACCTCAGGTGGCTTGATTGCATGGACTTATGCTGGGAACCTACTGACAGCAGGCAGAGGGCGTTGCTTATAGCTTAATGGAATTATCTTCTTTTAAATAGCCTCCCTGAATGCCCAAAACCCGGAAGCAGGGAATATCCCATTTGTCTTAACCGTTCTCCAGCACACTAGTGATTACCCTAGCTTAACCCAGTTTCTACCTACTTTAGAAACCAGGTAAATTATTTCTCTTTCTGCAAGGATCTTCATTTCTCTTGGTTATAAACAAAACCTCCATATATGTTGTGAAAAAATGGATGTAAGTATAGTGCAAAAAGCATAATAATGCATATTTATATTTGTAGATTAAATGCAGATTTTGGTATGTAAAATCTGTTATTTCTGTTTGTGGGATGAAACCTTCCTCTGAAACAGTAGTGAAGCTGAAATAAAAGCCAGTATTATGGGGACACCATCGTAAATAAATGCAGTGATTATGTAAAATATTCACAACCCCCACAATGGATGGGCAGCATACAGACAAAAAGGTCCATGTTGTAGAATGGGCCAGCCAAAGCTACATTCAAATTTTTAATATAACAGTTGAAAATAATTTCTCAGCAACATTCCTTAGTCAGTTTATGGGCAGAAACACTGCAGCTTTGGTCATTTCTACCAAAGGTACTTTTTTGTTTTTATTTCTGGGTACTTTGGAAGGATCTTTGGAATTTTGGGTAACACTTTTATGTTATTCTGTTTATCAATTGTGAAAGAATCCCAATTACATTATAATAAAATGATTACATATGCTGCAGTTATTCCCAATATAATGAGAGAAGTACAAGGGCATAAATATGACAGTATCTAACGTTCATATGTAGTGAGTGTTCATCTCTCAACATGAGCCATGCAGTGGGTTTTTTATCAATTCACCGACATGTTTGTGTGATGAGAAAATACTTGGCACAAATAACCTTCTGTCTGAGTTGGCTGGAAGCAGTCCCATAGCCAAAAATAAATTTTGGGGCAGGAAGGGTACCCCCTCCTTAGATTTCGACAATGGGGGCGGGTGTAGTTTGTCAGTTATATATCTAGGAGGTGACTGACTCTGTATTCAGTGACGTTGGCAGACTGGGGTATATATCTCAGCACTATATAATCAATTTGTTCTTTCCTAAATATGGTTTTTACTTCTCTGGTGAATGAAGTGGCTGTAGCAATGCAAATCAAATTGAGAGAGCTAATATGGCTGGTTATAAATAAAGTCAAGGGCAAATGAGGTCAAGTATCTACCTACCATACACTAATTTCATTAAAGGTGATGCTCAAAGTAATGTAATCCCTATTGAAAATTTTAAAGCATGGTCCAACTGGATATTTATGACATTATTCATCAGGGGAAGATGTTTAAATTTTCCATTGGCTGAAAGAAAATACTTATATGTAAATTGCATGTAAATGATTCGTAAATGGACTGCACGCAGACAGATCCTCTCACGCGGCAAACTTAGATGGAGGGCAGTAGCCTGTGCCTATTACTCACTCCCACAGAGTGCATTAGGGATCAGTAATGCGCCCAGATTTGGACTGCTTTGACATCCAGTGACTCCTTCATCCTCAGAAGCCGACGGAAGACCATCAGGATGCCGCTTCCCAAGAAAAGGAGGCAGAGCCTCTTTCCAAATTACAAGTTTGGGGCTTCTGCCACCGATGGCCCAGAAGTCAAGGTGGACCGGAGCCTGGTCTACTTCAGGAACAGATGGGTGAAACCCTGGAGCTCCATGCAGGAGCTGAATCATGGTATTTATGACCTCTATGCAGAGGATGAGAATGAGAACGACAACGAGAAGTATTGTGCGGCGTCTACCAAAGACCACATGCTGAACCTTAACGTGGGGGGCAGGACTTACCAGATTACGTATGGGGTAGCTGCAAGGTACCCCAAAACCAGACTCGGACAGCTGGCCACTTGCAGGGACCACAGCCAGAAGCTGCAGCTCTGTGATGACTACCTGGTCCACAGCAGTGAGTATTTCTTTGATAGGGACCCAGATATCTTCCTCAACATCTTCAACTTTCACCGTACTGGAGTGCTCTGGGTGAATGATGAGCTGTGTCCACGGAACTTCCTAGAGGAGATCCATTACTGGGGAGTACGGATCAAGAACACACCACGGTGCTGCCGGATTGCCCTGGAGGAGAGGCAGGATGACATCAACGACAAGCTGAAAGTCCAGCAGGAGCTTCAGGCTGAGATGATTGAAGACAATGAAGAGCTCTTCCAGGAGATGATGTTCGGCTCCTATCGTCGAGTCATCTGGGACCTGATGGAGAAGCCATTCTCCTCTGTCCCAGCCAAGCTGATGGCAGTGGCCTCCAGCTTCTTTGTCTTAGTTTCCCTAGTGGCCATGACACTGAACTCAGTGGAAGAGATGCAGTACCAGACACTTGACGGTCAGCTGAGTGGGCAGACTTACACCGAACACGTAGAAACTTTCTGCATTGCCTTCTTCACTGTTGAGTTTCTGCTGCGTTTGGCTTCCACACCAGATCTACGCATCTTCATCACTAGCATGTTGAATCTGGTGGACCTGGTTGCAATCCTCCCGCTGTACCTGCAGATGGCGCTGGAGATCTTGGCGAGTCAGGACGGTGATAAGGCCATAGGCCGAATGGGCCAGGTGGGCCAGGTGGGCCTGGTGCTGCGGGTTATGCGACTTCTTCGGATCCTGCGCATTCTGAAGCTGGCGCGCCACTCCACGGGCCTGCGAGCATTTGGCTTTACACTGCGCCAGTGCTACCAGCAGGTGGGCTGCCTGTTTCTCTTCATCACCATCGGCATCCTGACCTTCTCTGCCATGGTCTACAGTGTGGAGCACGATGTTCCCCAGACCAACTTCACTAGCATCCCCCATGCCTGGTGGTGGGCCACTGTGAGTACAAGACACTCAGAGAGTTTACAGTTAGTGTCACTGGTATATTTTTGCTCAGGTAAAGCTTTACCCAAAGTGATCTGTACAGTTATACCGGTCCATCTGAGCTGGTATCCATCCATCCATCCATCCAACAGGTTATCCAGTACAGGGAAGCAAAGAACATACATTAAAATAAATTTTAAATGATGTGCAATTTTTTTATTGTAATGTAACTTCCCAGACTATTACTTTTATCATTGCATTCCATATTACATCCTAATTTTCTACTTGTATATCTTGTATTCAAAGGGATATGGAATATTCTATAAGACAGCGAGGCACACAATAATTGACCATTTAGCATGTGGTTCAGAGTGCTTCATCTGGCATGATTTCCCTACCAGTCTGATAATACTCTACATAATACCAAGCATGAGTTTAGCATTCAGAAGCCAGTATTCCAAATTCCCAAAATAATTCAAAGAATGACTTCCTGCATGTAAGCACAGTGTTCTCAAACACAGCCATCTTTACATTCACACATTCTCTTTGTGGCATTGTGCATTTCCCTTTGAGCGGATGGCTATTCTGAAAGCAGTATTCCGTATTCTACAGTAACAGTAACCCTAATATTCTGCATTACATCCAACATTCATTTTCAGGACGATAGTGTAGGCCAAAGACCAAACCACCGCCTATTGCTTAGTGCTCTAAGCTCACTCCTGACCTGGGCTGACACCTGTGTACCTCTTTCTTACAGATTAGCAGCCTTCACATCTGTTTGGGATCTGTTTTGTCCTCTTGTGATATGGAAATGTTACCATAGCAACCACTTTACCCTGGAGGCATTGTGCCTGATGACTGGATAAAAAGGGGTTTGACAGCTCGTTCATTGACTCAGTAATGCCATTACATACTGCTTACTGTACATGCATGGTGTGCCAACTGTACCATTACTTTTAGTGCCTTAACTGCTGTCCTGCGTTTTCCAGGTGAGCATCACCACCGTGGGCTATGGAGACATTTACCCTGAGACCTACCTGGGCCGTTTCTTCGCCTTCACCTGCATCTCCTTCGGGATCATCCTGAATGGCATGCCCATTTCAATGCTGTTCAACAAGTTCTCTGACTACTATAACCAGTTAAAGGCTCACAAACATGCCTCCATAAACCAGCACCGTGTGAAGGTGAGGTTTGCCCAGAGGGCCTTGAGAAAGATGGCTGAGTGCTGCAGGGAGGCCTCAAGCTGACGTCCAGTAGGCCATCAGACAATGTGTACCCCACAGGTGTTTTTGACTGAGCACAGGCCCTCCAGCTGGTGTACGACAGACTGTCATTCCATTAGCAGGGACACTCTGTGTACTGTTAACCATTGGCCAGGAGGGGCTGCAAACCATATATCTGATTGACCTCAGTGCATCGATCTGACTGCATATTAAACAGACCACAAACCAGATGGTCCAATAACAATGCAGAATGCTGCTGTCAGTGCAATAGTCAGATCACATGACTAGCTCCAGTTCAATGTGTGTGTTAATTGCAATCTTAGCTTCTGCATGCTAGCAAGCTACACTGAAAAATAAGAAAATGGACCATAAACACGGCCTTCAGTTGTGACAGGTGCCAATTTTAAATGTTGTCTTGCAATACACAACCAATGGTGCCTGCTGGCTTCAGTGTGGTTCTGTTACACGTATCAGTGAGAACCTGAAGGACATGGGTATGACTGAAGCAATATAACTCATCTCTTCGTTTAACTGCAAGTTTAAGTTGTGAAGGAAATCCAGGCAACCGTGAAGCTTGCAGATTCATTTTATATGTGCAGTGTGAGGTAATGAAACGAAATTCCTGACTTGCTTTGTGTTGACTTGATTTTAAATCATAAAATATATTTAAGGAAATACTGGCTTAGGTGTAAACGGACATGGTCATATAACCATTAGGTTTCAAATCCAGACAGAGACAGCCACAACATTACATTTTGCTCTTATTTAATAAATAATGTCACAAGCAAGCCTGAAACCTCATTCAGAGAGAACAGGTCGTAAGGCAAACCACAATGTGTACTAGATGCTAACCCCAAAGGGTACTGACTATGAACTGTAAGGAGAAGCACATATGAACACGATGGCACACACACGCCTACACATAGATCCCAAAGACCTCTAAGAGTGAAGGCACAGTGTAACCCACTGGCCCACAGTGTCCTCCTAAAGGTTTGAATTTAATTCTTCCTTCTCTTGACTTCATCAACACTGAGAAGAACCTTCAGCCACATTCCATCCATTGTAATCAAGCAGTTTCTCCCAACGTTACAGGCTATTATAAGTGATACAGTGTGGCCAGCAGGTTCGCCCATCTTGTGCTCTTTGTGGATCCCAATACCCCAGTGCAGAGACACGGATGCTGTTCTGTAAAACCAAGGTACAGTACCAATCCTCTGAGATCTTAAAGTATCCCTGGGAATTTTTCAAAAGAGTAGGGGTGGTACTAGCTAAAATTGCCCACTAGGGCCCTTTCAAATCTGGCCTCCTAATCATCCCCTGTAGCTAATTGGTGAATTCTCTCCTGCCCCTTCACCACCTTAGCTACTGTGTGGTGAGGGTACTGGTGCAGAATGGCTGCCATCTCATCAACCAGGTGGGTGCTACACAGTGGTGGTAGTTGAAGTGGCTCACCGTTGCATCTGTAAAGCATTTTGGGTGTCTTGAAAAGCGCTATATAAATGTAACTTTCATTCTTTCATTCATTGATTTTTACTTGTGAGGTTTATTTATTCAGTTGTTTTATATCAGGGAATTTGTCTCTTTTACCAAGATGTCAGTTTTGATTTGGTTTAGTGTATGTTTATAATGCATGTAATTTTGACAATGCTGACGAAAGATTTTCATGCGTGAATGATATGGAAATATTATAATATTATAATATTATAATACTGGACAGTTATTTCTCACTCTCTGGATGGAGGATAAACACAATAAGTTCCATTCAAAAAAACCGAAAGAACAGGAATAAAAACAAACAGTAACTACGGCAGTATATCATAATACATTTCTAAACATCATCAATGAGTGTAACCTACTGCACAGATGAGCAGCTGATCTATCTTCAAAGAAACAGCAAAATATCAGCATGATAGGAAGCTGTACATAACAAGAAATTCTTGAGACTGAGCAGTAGAAGGTCAACTTGTAAAGAAATAATTTTGTCTTCTGACCAAAACATTCCAAAGATCTATCAAAAGCCACCACGGTCTACAAGCTTTGAGGACTGGAACTGCCCGTCCTGGTTGCAGTAACTCAAGGTGGTGACCTCCAAGGAGACATTTCAGCAAGTAGGATTATGCAATGAGCTGGTTAGTGTAAGTCGACATTCTGGCAAAAGTCAGGGAGGTCTGACGGGGAAAAGGTTACAGTTATTTCCTTTCCACAAATCTCCCCGTCATACAGTTTGCTGAAGAGGTCTGGCTCCTCCTCATGGCCCAGTCTTCATAGAGCACCAGACAGTCCACATTGCAGCTCGCAGCCAATCCAGAACACTGCAAACCTGCTATGGTTATGTTGGGAGCTGGGAGAGAGCAGAAATGTGAACTGTCTGGGGGTCCCCAAGGACTAGGATGGGAAATGCTTTGCTACCCGATTAATCACATTCCTGCTTACGGGGGGATGTCACAGTATTAACACGGGTCTGCATGTGGGCCCTACTTAAGACACCCAGAGTAATCCAGACACGAGTCACTCCTATAGGCAAATAGCTCAAAATAAGTGAATTTTCAGAGAGAACTGATGCATTTCCCCACAGACATCTGGGAAGTGCTGATTGATGGAGCTGTGAGAGGCACTGACAGGGAACCACAACAAACACAATGAAAATGTAAATGCTTGAACTTCAACAGCTGTATGTCAGTCTTGATTGTTATTCCAGGTGTTTTTTTTTAAGATGACACATGCTTTTATAGTTTACAGCTAGATTCTTAGACTTTTGTATGTAATCTAACCACTTACCCTGGTCAGAGTCCCAGGAGGCCTGGAGTCTATCCCAGATAGCAGAAGTTGGGCTGTATCCTGGATGGATGCCGGTCCATAATAGGTCACATATACACTCCAACACAAACTATAGACAGTTTATAGCAGTGCTCCTCCAAGCAGGCCCCGGAGACCCCCAGATAGGCCATGTTTTTGCAACCTCTAAATTGGGAGAGAGCAAAAATGTGACCATATGGGGGTTCCCAAGGACTGGCCGGAGAAACACTGGCTTAGAGGTGTTTTTTTTTTTTGAGAAACTTTATTGATCTACATGGGGAAATTGTCTTCTACTCACCTCCCCCAACCTTGCTCTTATTCTGGAGCAACCTCGAGGGGCACCCAGGGAGCTGGGAGTTAAGGGCCTCGCTCAAGGGCCCACAAATGTGCTGAGGCTGGGCTTGAACCAGCAACCTTCCAATTACAGGCACAGAGGCTTAACCCGCTGAGACACACTCTTTGAACCAATTTTTAGACACCAGGGGCAGGCAGGTGGTGTAGTAGTTAAGGACGCAACTATGTAATCGAAAGATCACCAGTTCGAGTCCCCAACCCGCAAGTACTGCTGAGGTACCCTGAGCAAGGTACCGTCCCTTGTTACAATGTCACATGGGTTAAAAGCAGAAAACACATTTCGTTGTTGTGTGCTGTGGTGTCAACAATAATGATTAATCACCTTCAATCAATATAATATTGTATATAATTTTTTATTACCTTTTCTGATATATTATCAGTGTGTAAAGGGATTAACATGATGATTAGGTAATGGTACTTCAGTAAAAGCTTGCAAAGTTTTATTAAGAATAATTGTGACTTTTGTGGTAGCATTACATAATACATCCATTCATCCATCCATCCATCCATGTTCCAGAGCCCTTGTCCCATGCAGGGTCGTAGGGGTCCAGAGCTTAACTCAGAAGCTATGGGTACAAGGCTGGGAATAACCCACATCGGGAAACCAACAGGGCTGTATTACATATCACGCATAAAAAGCATGATATTTTAATAAAACATTGCTAAGTAAAGTCACCAAAATACTTATAAGGGAAGTTTTCAAAAGCTCCCTATGAGGAATTCGCCTAAATATTCAGTCCTTCGTTCATCTTATTTCCCTGTTTGTGATCCATATGGAGGAGGCACCAAGTTTATTGACAAAGTTTATTAACACAAAAACTTTCTCATGGAAATGAATCTCTAAATTTTTCTGTGCTGATGACTGTTTATTTGTAATCTGGCCCTGCAAACTAATGCCTGGTTAATATTAACCGAAGCAACTAAGGGTAAATGTCTTAGGGCAAATCCTGGGATTTTTGGTCATAAATAGAAACCCCTGAACCGCCCTGCCATCTGCTCCCAGTTTCGCAAACAGATTTACTTCCTGGACCACGCTTGCTCATTGTTCATGTGCCAGACTGAGCTCAGGGCTCCGAAAGAACAGGACTCACACAATTTGCTGCCTTGTTCTTCCCAGCCACTGGCTTCAACCAGCGCCTGTCAGATGGCCGGACCCAAACAATGCTGGGATTTGTGGGATTATTCCCAAGACTTGATTGGCTGGAACGTTCATTTCAGGTCATGGCTAAAAAATAGTAAACTTTACTTGATAGGGAACAAATACTTAACTAAGTTATTACTATTACTCAAGTACAAACCATTAACAAATACAGTAGCTACTTGAGATAAAACATGCATCATAATTCATTAATGATGAATTAACATGAGATCAGTATGTAGACAGGTTGTGGTTAATTAATACATAAGTAACGGTATAATATTATATTTGAGTCCCTTCAAGTAAAGTTGTTACCACATCAAAGCAATTTCCAGTTCTATTCTCTTTTAAAATAGAAGCAGTTAGTAGCACATTATCTCTTAAAATGAGAAACAAAGATTAACATTTATTGTATTTACTGCACTGCCCAAAGCTGGAAAATAAAATCCAGATAGGTGGTCACATGTCTGACCGTCAGTGCATTCAAACTGCTCATGCAATCAGCGGGTAGTATGGCACCGGAAGCCGGCCAGCCTGGAAGGGCAGTGGGCAGCACCGTAACAGAACCCGTGTTGCGGAGTGGCCCGAGTCAGGGTGACTCTCAATATGTGTTCTTCACCATACTTCTCATGTACCCGGTTTACCTGATCTTCCTTTGCTGAAGACCAGTTCCAATACTAAAAACACTAAATACAGAGTATAGTAAAAATCCCTGGATATTGTTCTTGCCCGGCCCCAAATCAAGGATACATCGGTTGCATTCTTGCCAAACAAAACAAATCCCATGATTCATTGCGCTCCAAGTTGGTTCTTGGGAGGCCAGTTAGTATGACCTGTCTTGCCAAGACCACAAGTACGATCTTTGCATTCTTGGTATTGAGAAACACCCTTATCTTTAGGGCCATTCTGGGGAAGAATTCAGTGAGCTGTCAATCACTGTTTTAACTTTGCATCACTTCCTTTATCAGATCCCTTTAAATAAAGCAGCCAATGAGTAACAGCAGGCAGTAGTCCCGCCCTCTGCGGCTCTGAAACCATAATACAGCTGAAAGACTACTGCTCTATTCTAAGAAAATTTATAGTTTAAACATTGCTAAAGAACATTATTCTCACGGAAGATTTTCATGCTTATACTCCACAATCATGTTGCAGTCTGTTCCTGAGCCCATGGTCCAGGATTATGGTGGATCCACATAAGGGAGCAGACCAGGGCTCTTCAAATCTGGACCTCAATTCCAAATCCAGGCCTTCCTTTCAATTTTCCCAGGTAGTTAATAATTACTGATTCTGACTGACCAGAGGCTTCACACCCGGCTCGCAGGTAAAGGAAGGCTGGGGAATCCGCATTGCTCTGACCCTGATTTGAATACCATTTAAGTTGACCTTTGCCCAGCTCCAGGAGGAATGCTGTTGCATAAAGCTGTGAGCATCAGACAGTATGTGGCCAAAGCACAGCACAGGCCAGATTATACTGTCTCCAGCGAGATTATCTGTAGATCTTAAAGTCGTATTTAGTTACGTGTGAAAATAATCGTTAAGCCCGACTTGGATATATAAAGGGCAGAGGGCTGTAGTCCAGCAATACAGCAACCAGCCTGGCTGTGCAGCACACAGGACCATCTCACCTCCATACCTGAGTCAGCGCAGAGGTAAGACCGAATTTGGGATATTTATCTGTTCTATCGGGGGTGTAGGCTCTGCCGGGCAGGGGTGCATTCGGATACTGGGGGTGTAGGCTGTGCCGGGCAGGGGTGCATTCGGGTACTGGGGGTGTAGGCTGTGCCGGGGAGGGGTGCATTCGGATACTGGGGGTGTAGGCTGTCCTGGGGAGGGGTGCATTCGGTTACTGGAGGTGCAGGCTGTGCCGGGGAGGGGTGCATTTGGATACTGGGGGTGTAGGTTGTGCCGGGGAGGGGTGCATTCGGATACTGGGGGTGTAGGCTGTGCCAGGGAGGGGTGGATTCGGGTACTGGGGGTGTAGGCTGTGTCGGGGAGGGGTGCATTCGGATACTGGGGGTGTGGGCTGTGCCAGGGAGGGGCGCATTCGGGTACTGGACCTGCTAACTGCTGAGGCACCTAGTAAATGCATTTACACAAACTTTCCACATCAACCCACAGGTGTGTAGTATTTATCTTCTGGAAAACAGAGACAAAAGATTCCAGTTGTCATGAGAATAAGGAACCATCCCTTTAAAAAAACATGATGTTGAAACACTGAGATCAATGTTTCCATAAGCTACTCAGAACGACGTAACATAACGGCATTGAACTGAGCCGTGTGCCCATTATACCCCGCTTTCTTTGTCTGGCTGTGTCTTTTAAAAACACGAATGTTGCACTAGATGACCGGCTCTCAAGCCCGTCCTCAGACACTGCCCCAGGGCACGCCATGTGTTTGCTCTTCTCCTTGACCTGGATAAAGGAGGTTAGGGTTAGATAACAAAAAAGGTCAGGTATTTAGACAGTGGACTGCAACAAAAATGTGGATTAGTTGGGAAATCCAAATCATGACAAATGCTGAAATGGAGTGCCTGGATTTCTTTAGCAGAATGGAATACACCACCACCCTGGCTCTACTGCTGGTTCTCCTCGCCTGCTTGGCACAGGCCATATCCGCTTCCTGTGTGGTGGACAGCTTCACGGTCAAGCAGGATTTCGACATGCAGAGAGTAAGTCCTGACCCATAGCTTACCAGTGTGGTGGTAGCTGATTGGCCAGTCCTGACCCATACCTTACCAGCGTGGTGGTAGCTGATTGGCAAGTGCTTCAGACATGTGGTTCTTATGGGCTGAGCATGGAAGGGCCTCACCCCCCCCCCCACACCCCTGTCTTCCTGTAGTACAAGGGGACGTGGTACGCCCTCCAAAAGAAGGACCCCGACGGCTTGTTCCTGCAGGACAACATCTCTGCTAACTATACCATTGATGACGATGGAGCCATGGTTGCCCATACTAAAGGGCGCGTCACGCTTTTCGGGTCAGTGGTCTAACCCGGGTTCACCGAAATGGTACGGGGCTGGTGCCCCGACCTTATCCTTCACAGAGAGAAGCTCATGCCAATATATATCCGCATTAGCATTAGCACATGTGCATCGCCAGCACGTGTCGGAGTGCTTCTGAGTTTGCTGGGCAGTCTGAGCACAACATGTGGCTGGTGTGTGACTCCAGGTTCTGGGTGGTGTGTGCTGACATGGCAGCCCAGTACACGGTCCCCGACCCCAGCACCCCGGGCAAAATGTTCATGACCTATCAGGGCCTGGCCAGCTATCTGTCCAGCGGCGGTGAGTTACCAACAGGGCCAAATCATTCTGAGAGTCATGCCCAAAACTACTGAAACATAATTATGCTCTCGATGTGTTCCCCCACCTCCAGGTGATAACTACTGGATCATCGACACAGACTACGACAACTACGCCATCACCTACGCGTGCCGGACGCTGAACGAAGACGGCACCTGCGAGGACGGCTACGCTGTGGTCTTCTCGCGCAATCCCCGCGGCCTACCGCCCGCCATCCAGCGGCTCGTCCGCAGGAAGCAGGAGGAGATCTGCTGGGCAGGCCAGTTCCAGCCCGTGCTGCAGTCGGGTGAGCGTACCAGAGACGGGGGCGTAGTCACACTCCTACAACACCGGCCTCAGTCAGAAAGGAAAACTGCTCAACTCGCAGCCATGGCAGTCAAATCTTACTCGACTTTGGACCCATCAAATTAAATTTTAAATAAACCAGTAACACTGAGACTAACGTACAGCTTCCAGTTTCACGTTAAAAGTTTTGTGAATTTCAAAGCCATTTATTCCTCTATCCTTATCTCTCCCCTCCTCTCCCCGGTAGGTGCCTGCTAGTGAGATAGGGTACCTCAAGTCTGCTGGCAGGAAACATCTTCTCACCGGAGGTCCTGTCCCTGATCCTGGAGCCCTAGAGTCCTACAGGTTTTTGAAGACTTAATTAGCTCCTGCATGATGTCTGAAGCACCAGGGGGCATGGTTCAATGCATCTATGAGCTGCCATCAAGCAGAAACCATCATAGCATCACAGTCCATGAGAACCATGATTTTAAGCCTCCATTGTAGACAATAGATCTACAAGGATCTCCACAAAGACCCACTAGTGTTGCATAGTATTGGATTTCACAGTTCACAGTTCCGTGCATGTGCTTGTAACAATAAACCTATTTTTTTAAACAAAACTTTGGAAGTGCTCCTTGATTTTAATACCCTGCTGAAAAGCTAACAAAATATGCCAACAGTACATAGAAGAGAAAAAGCCACCTGGCATCATTTTTCAAAGCAATCATGGGAATAATAGTGACATTTACATATAAAACCCAAAATATGTAGTGATGACCAATCACATGCTTAGATAACCTCAAGAAAGCAAACAGACAACTACTAAATAAAATCCTTGGGTTTAATCAAACTCAAAAGAGAAATGAGGACAATAATGCCAACAAACATGAAAGGTGCTCATTGGCTGCCAAAAGTATTGAATCTATGGTGACAATGGTTCATTAACCAATCAGAGCTCCTCACAGTATCTGATGCTTTGTGAATACTCTCCTGGCCTCCCCCAGTAATCCACAGCCCGCACTCTGTAGAAACCACAAACGTCTAAGCTCCCTAGGAGAGAAAGAGAAAAGGTAACAGAGTGTGAAGTGGCCAAGCAGCACAGAGCTATACTGGTCGGGAATCTGGAACAGAAAAAAGCTGACAGCTCATGTTTCAGGAGGAAAATGCTGTTGTATCATGCAGCCTACCCACAGCTGACACTGATTAGGCAAACACTCTATAATCTGCAAAATGGTACACATGCTGCTTTAAGAAAGAACCCTAAAAATCATCAACAAAAACTGTAAATTGCTACAGATTATGAAATAATCAATATACACATTCACGAGGATCATCCTAACTGTTATGCTTCATCCTTGAAAACAGTGTTTTAACAATAAAAAATATTGTTTTATTCCACCAGGTCCTTACCAGGGGCAAATTCATAAGATGTAAAAATGGTGTCCTGTACGTTTATTCTTTGGAATGTCGTCCCATATGCGGAAAATTCCACCTCATAAGTCTTTATACACCTGAAAATGACACGTGACAAAAGGCGATCTGAGTGGCAGAGTGGCACGCAATGACGTCCCCAGCACAAAGCAGTTTACGGTGACCGGCATGGCACACAAAAGGGTGACACTCACTTGGAATTGACACAGTGATCTGTCCAGATGATGAGAACCTGGCCTTTGGTCACGGGGAGGAACCGCAGACCTGTCACCTGGCCCAGAGCACAGCAGGATACCACAAGTGTTATATTCCTTCCAGAGAAGGCACGGGCAGCTTGCTTCATTAACCTGTGTTTTCATTAACATGTCTAGCTGCATTAACATACTTTTTATCTAAATGACTTTCAGTTTTACCCATTCATACTAAATACCTGGTCCTCGATGGGGCTTTCAAGTTACAGTTTAATAACAAGCTAACACTACCTGTCCAGATTGTTCATTCATAGGAGAAATCAAATAGCTTCTACCATTTGTGGAAAGATTCAAATATTTATTTTTGACACGTGTTACTCTGCAGAAATCCTCAGCAAATGACCTGGCAGAGAAAATGACATCATAATTGTCATGGACATTCTACTGGGCCAGATGTTATAACATTCTAGAGCGGTCAACATTTCCTCATCCTCCGCATGTGGAATGGGGGCTGCCACGGAGATATGGCCACTCCCACCTGGTCTGGTGGTGAAGCAGGCCTGGCGCACACATGGATGAGGAGGACAGCTGGAACAGGAAGGACCAGCTTCAGAGTTAGCCTGCCGTCGGGGGGGAAGGGTAGGGGACCTCCTACTCGCGGCTCCTGAGACAGATGAATCGTGGGACAATTAGCTTTAGATCTTCAGGGAATGTTGTTATGAATCTGCTTGTTTGTTTCTAATCTGACACATATATTGAGCATCTGCAGAAAAAAAAGGAAAAGGATGTTTGCAAAGTTAGACAGCATTGTGAAAAATTCTGCCCATCCACTCCAGGGGGCGCTACCTTGGAGCAGCTTTAGCCACCAGCTCATACCCCTATGGTGTGGAAAGAAGTGCGATTGGGGATCCTTCCTACCTGCTGACGTCAGGCACCACAACACCTCCTCCTGAAATGCCATTCCTCACCCCCAGCAATTTGTAAACTGTGTACTTTTAAAATAGTGTGCACTGCATTTACTTGTTTGCACAGTTGTCCGTTCTGCAGTATATGCATGTTCATTGGGGCTCTATGTACCTTGCTGCTGTATGTATAAGAATTTCCTCCTGGAATCAATGAGGTTTATTTAATGTAATCAATGTGTGTGCTAGGCATAGTACACAGACACACACAAAGTCCAGTCAGGCTCCCCATTCCCTTATGGCAGTGTTTCCCAATCCCGTCCTCAGGGACACAAAGACCACCCACATTTTTGCTCCTTCCCAGCTCCCTACTGGGGACTGCCTGGCAGGGAGCTCAGAAAGAGCAAAAACGTGGGCCGACCGTGGGTCCCCGAGGGCCGGATTGGGAAGCACTGCCTTACGGAATCAGTCGTCTTCATACTGCCCTACCTCCAGCTTCCGCAGCTGCTGGAACTGCGCAGACGTGGGGAAGGCCGGCCGCCCAAAGGTCTTCCACAGGCTGTAGGGGCTGCTGCTGTTGTTGTCCAGGTAGTAGGTGACATACACCAGACCTGGCAGAGGGAGATCTGGTGAGCAAAGATGAGGCACTCAGAGGCGAGGGCCCAGAGAACACACAGAAAATCAATAAGTGGGACCCTCTGATGTCTCTGTGAGACATCTCTCCTCAAGCATAGGAACTACAAAATCAGGATTATCCCTGATCTCAGGTTTGATTCCTTTGGAAATGGATTCCCCTTTAATCTGCCTGTGCCTGTATGCATTTTCCGCAGCGTGAGACAAAGGGGCTCAAACAGAAACAAGCACGAACCCTTATGGACGGAGTATCCACTAAGCTGCACCGTCATGTGGTTGGGGGAAGACGTGCGGTTGTCCTTGCTGCTGTAGATCAGCACGGCTGATTGCCAGTTGTCTGACGTCCCAGGAAAAGGGGCTTTGTGGGTGCTGGCCAGGACCCCCACAGTGTCGTCTGCGCCCTTCCCCAAGGAGGCGACGTGGGAAAACACCTGCGTTTCTCCTGCATGCAGGTTATAAGATCCATAGCTTTAGACTGCTCTAAAGAGAAGGTGACTTAGGAATTTCTGATCATAAATTTGTAGGCTCAATCCTCATAGCTTCTTGTACCTATGACTTGTATCACACAAGCACCAGAACAAACTGTACAAATAACAAATTAGTCCGTTACATTACATTTACAGTTATTTACCAGACAATTTAATCCGAAATGACATATAAATGAAGAGAGAATCCTGCATCCTTCAATAGTCAACCAGCATTACCAGAGCAGCTGGAATTAATTGATATGATTACTCTGCTGGTGAAAGGAATCGAACCCACAACCTACCAGTGATCCCTAGTCCACTTACACACTGCTCCATCATTTATGTCAACTTCAAGATGGAGTCATGAAGGACTGCTTTGACTGCACTTTTTATACATTCATCAACAACACATCCACATTGTACATATCAACCAGAATATATCCGACCATTGCCTTGTCTTGAATGTGCTTATATGTACTGCATGCACGAGAGCCACTGACAACCAGAGACAGATTTAGCATTTTGTCTAATAAACCTGATTCTAATCCTGATCAATTATGTGTCAAAACCAGCGTGGGAGGCTTTGCTGGCCGCAAGCAGATGTGGGTGGTCACCTAGCAGAGCCAGCAGGCCCATCACAGTCAGAACAGGCTTCCTCAGCAGCTGCACGTGGGGGGGCTGGGTGTTGTTGACCTGAAAGCGGGCGGTGAGGGTGCGCTGAGTGAACTGGTGCGGGTAGTAGCTCAGGAAGGCATTGTCGTTGCTCAGGAGGCCATAGCTGATGCTGGAGTTTGGCTTGCTGATGACGAGGTCCTGATGCTGGGAAATCACCTAGGTAATACAACAACAAGCGCAGGCCTCTATAATCAGAAACACCCAGTGTCAGGAAAACGTACTGACAGCTCATCTTAAGAAAAAGTAAGACAACTGTGTGGTTGATTAACTAGTGTGAAGCTGGTAAATAACCAAGCAGGAAACATTGGAGGAGCTTCTAAATGAATATCAGTTTGGTGTTCCACTACCTTCACTACCATTGCTGCATAGGTCACATCAGCTCTCCAGTCCTCAGGTTTGGACCAGCCAACCAGTGGGTCTGCCTCATCGTTGTAGACAGGTACAGACCTGAACTTTGGGAAGCGCTCATGGATCTCCTTCACCGTCTCCATTTCCTGCTGGATGATGGGCAGGGAGCCACCTCCACCCTGAAAGAGAAAGAAAATGCATTACTGGATAGCCAAGTGGATTTTCGGAGTGTGAATAATCATGGTGAGGGTCACCGAAGGCACTGAAGCAGTGTAAGACATCTGCACAGGTTCCTCTGAAGACCTCACCTTCTTGTGCAGGGCGATGAAGTCCAGCCGCACGCCTCTCTCACCCGTGAAGAAGTTAGTCCCATTGTAGCAGTGTTCCAACATGGCCCAACAGTATGGGGAGCGTGGGTACGAGTGGCAGGAGTCTCCCGGACCCCCAAACATCAAAGTGGTGCTGGCATCCCGAAGTCCTTCTGAACAGGCATCATAGTAGTTCAGAAACCCTGTAGATAAAAGCAATGTAAAGCACTTTAATTACACTACATTACTGGTTTTTAGTGAAATTAATCAAAGACTACATGCTTTACCTTGAATCGACATGGACACATTGTCAAAGTCATGATTATTAGGCTCGTTCCACGTCTCAAAGTTCCACTGAGAAACGTATCCCAAGCCGAACTTCTCTAAAATCAAGAACAGACACTTCATTAGGGAAACAATCATTAAATGGCTGGGTGAAATAAAAAATTAACCTTCCCATCTCACTAAAGCTAACTGACTGGGCAATTACACAAAACATCCAAACAACTGCAGATAGACGATACTCCTGTAGATGGTGCTATAGCACAGCAGCCATCCAAGATGACCCGTTTGGCTCAGTGAGTACAGTTACACTTCGCTATATCACTTAAGACAGTTGACTAATGACAGACTTAAACTACAGTTTTGTCTGTGACTCCTGTACACCTTTAAAACCAACCAATGTATCTTTTTGCCATAAGATACACGAATGTCCTCCACTCTACCACCTGCTTCTTGTCTTCAAAATCTGTGAAGTAGCCAGACACACTGCCCATAAGCTCAAAACCTGAAAAGAGACAAAATACAGTAAAATTTCGTTAGCACGGACTTCAGTCTGTGTCAACCAAGGTCTTTGTTATCCAACAAGTGAGAAAAGAGATGTTAAAGGGACTTCTAATGAGCAAAAGCACAATACCTACAGGGTATACAATACTACACGTGTAAGCTGAATGTCGTTAATGATGCCTGTTTTATTCTCTAAAGCTAACGCAGTCTGCTTGCGCTAAAATGTATACAGAACGTGAATAGATTACAGTTAACAGTACTACACGCAGCCTCCGATACAATGTGCAAAGTCCTTGAAACTACACCAACCCAACAGTAATGTATTTTCTGCATGCAGTTGGCCGGTGCAAGAACGGCCCAGGCAGAACGGCCGGTGCAAAACGGTAGTTATAACTGACCCAGAAGATGCTAACCCAGACTAACTGCACTTACTGAACCTACGCATAGATGGATGTTACAGATGTAGTACACTGTTCTGTTACAGAACATCTGTTATCTACGAGGCACAGCAATGGCTACTCAGTCTGTGTCAAGCAGGGTAATTTGATACTCCGCGGGCCGAAAATGCAGTCTGCATCATCTGAGAATCCACGTTAACCGAGTGCATGTTATCCGTTAGCACATCTATACAAAACAAAGGATTCCTGTTCATGCCAAGAAAATTTGTCCGTGCTAAGTGAGGGTCTGTGTTATCAGAGTCTGTGCTAATGAAGTACACAGCATTTATATACATATATATACATATATATATATGTATATATACATACACATACACACACACACACACACTCTTCAATGTTTGTAGCCACCTTAATCAAGTTGATACTGTTATTCACATCAGATTTTGTCTGAGGCCATAGATTGGTTTGCAAACTTTCAGCACTATAGTTAATACATAAGATTTCCTAGTGAGCTTTTGGGCACGAAAAGGGCAGAAGACTCGGGCAGCACTTTTCTTTGCACGCCTGTTCACCAGAGCAGTTTACCTGGCCGAAGACCATTCTGCCACAGGAGTTCCATCAGCTGGTCCAGCTTTGTGAAGTTGTAACGAGTTTCTCCGTTTACAACCCTACAAGAAATAATCAATATCATCAGATGCCCTATGACAAAATGTTCTCCTGAATTACCTTCCAATACTAATATACATACTGTGTATTATACACAAAAAGCTTATATTCAATATTGCTGTGTACAGATAGTCTACATACATCATTTCATTCACCCAGTTGACATATATGCTGTGGGTCTGCTATCCTATCGCGTCATGTGCACTCGGGTACTTAATCTGCACTTTACCCCTGTGATTATGTACATACAGCCCACCATGCGGCTTATGTTGCACCACAGTCCTGGGGAAACAATGTCTTCTACCACTGTATACGGCTGGGATGACCATAAACCCCATATGACTCGACTTGACATCAATAAGACTTCAGAAGTATTTATTTTGTCTTTTGCTGTGATTAAAATTATGGCAAAGTCATTGTTACTTACTGTGCTGTGACCAGCTCCAGGAGCCAGTGAATACGAATCTGCTCCAAGCCACCATGGGGCACTGAACCCAGGTAGGCCATGTTTAACTGCTGGTCTCTGCTGAGGTCGTACTGGTCGGCTTGGGTGTGAGGAAGGGGAGGGCTGAGCAGGAAAACACAGACAGGGGTGAGGTTTGGCAGCCAGAAGAGCAGGACTGTGAGCTAAAAGCAAAACGGTATTTAAGGTGCACCGTAACTAAAATCTGTTTCTGCCTGTGACTACCGGGGACCGAGTACACAAATCTCTTTTTCTATCCAAAAGCTGCTTATATACTGTTATATGCTGTTATAACTTTGCCTACGTTCGCTGACATCATCAGCAACCTTTGAACAAATATAATGTAAAATATATAAAGAAAGTGGGAGAAGGTTCTACAAATAAAAAGTAATCAACATCATCTGCATCTCTCCTTTCAAACTTGCTACGAAATGCATGACAACAAACGCAGCCATGGCGACGGCAATAGTCACATGACAGCCACAAGTGGGGCTTTGACGGCTGGCCAGATGCCGGAGTCCGCAGGCTGCGCACAAATAAAATAGCTAAAAAGCCTAAGGACGTACCAAAACCCCGTACTCTTCCAGAAATGCTTCAGGTCTCTTATGGGTGTCTCCGCGTCCACCGCGATCTCGAAGTCAGCGGCGCGCACACCGTGCAGAGCGCCGCCGGCAGCCAAGAGAAAGACTCGCAAAACAACATGTTTTAAAACGCACATCTTTATTCTCTTATTTTACCACCAGCCACATTCCGTTGCCAAGCTAAAAAACTTCACCACACTCTTAATGTCCATCAATAACAGTAAGACCGACTGACGGTACATTATTTTCTCCTTCTGCGCTCGAAGTTAACTTGAAACATTTGTCTGACACCCCTAGTGTTCCGGAGGGGAAGTGACATGGCAAATATCGTAGTCTGCGCATGTGTACATCCATCTATCCATCTTTCATAACTGCTTATCCAGCAATGGCGTAGGAGAAAGCTTGATATTGGGGACAGAATTTTATTGTTAAGTTCTATTTTTCTTCAGTGACAAATGAAGACAAATTAAATAATGGGGGGTACATCCCCCTGCCTGATTCCTATGCCTCAATTATTCAGTACAGAGTGGCAAATTTCTTAGAGCCTATCCCACTAAGCATAAGTCACATGATAAGGGATACCGTGGGCAGGAAGTGAGCCCATTAAAATGGTAGTATGAGGCAGTATCCGAGTTCATACCAGGTTCCTTGATGTTCACCAGAATGATTTCTGTCACTCATGGTTACAGGTTTTTCGGTGTCGATGATGGGTGAATGCAGACACACAGACTCAATGCCTGTCTATTCAACTCTTCCTTCCTAGACCCTTATTCCAGCCTAGTGATGTAAATGCCCACAGACTACAATCGATTTTGGTCCCTTTCTGGTTCATTCCTATCCCAGCTTTGTGTTCCCATGTCACAGTGCAGCCTCGTAGTGAAGTGACAGAATTCTCTCGCACATCTGCACATACCAACTGCTCTAATTCTGGTATGTCAGTGAAATGCTGCTAATAACAGTATGTAGTAGACGCTATTGTCCAAAGTGACGATCAGAGATCTGTTCCTGAAGCTATTGGGGTTAAAAACCTCACCCAAGGGGCAAACAGCGATATCACTCTGCCAGTCCCAGGATTTGAACCAACAACCTTTCGTTCATGGGTACAGCCCCTACTAAGATGTTGGTTATCATCTACAATATTTTCAATAGTCTTATATAACAGAGTGAACATGGTGACTATAACAAAAACCAGAATTTACAATTAAATATAAAACTTTCAATACCTTAATTAATAATAACAACAACAATAACACCAATGAATAATTTTCATACATAAAATGCAACTCAAAGTGATTCATATAGGGCATTAAAATAAATAACGCACGTAACAGTTCAAAAAGCCCAAACTGATTTTTTAGCTGACATTTTGTTTTTCATGATTTGAAAATGTAATTCTTGATAAGAATACGATTCCTTTTGTCCCCCGTCAATTAAAAAAGGGGGGAAACAGCAACGCTTTTATGTAAATGATGGCTATTCATGGTTTAGATTGACATGCCTGTAAGGAAACACCACAGTGGTAAGAAATACCAGTAAGAGTCATGTGACTTATGTTACCATGGTGACAATAACAAAGAAATACTCCTGGAATCAGCTGAGAGAAACTTGACAAAAGGGGACTCCTATAATTAAAAACTTACCCATAATCATCCTCTCTCTTTTAATGAGTACATGTGGCTTTAAGAGGCTGCTGGTTCCCAGTATTGGTCTGTGCTTCCTTGTGCTGTGTTGACATGTAGAGACTGGGGGATCTAGGATGCCCATCTCATCTGGAGCTGCTGGGCGGATGGGAGTGGGACTGGACACATCCAGCGCCTGGACACCCAGAGCCAAGCCGGAGTCTAAGCCCTCCTACAGAAGCTATGACTCCTATTTGCAGAGGTGAGAAAAGACATTTTTATTGTCCTGTCCATTTCACTGCATCACTGATTCTAGTTCTAGATTTGGATAGTGTGGTGGCCTCACACCTCTAGAGTTTTGGGGGCAATTTTTTCCTGCTCTCCCAGTGTCTGGAAAGGTTTTCTCTGAGTATTCTGAGTTTCGTCTCCAGTGTGACATATGAGATATGCATGCATTTCTTTAAATTATCATAAGATGAATTGCAAATCATCCAGGGTACATTTCCAGTACTTCCTGGCATAGACTGCAGACCATAATCACTTGGATGGATGGATGGAGGAATGATTACAGGTAACAAGTAATGACTGTTGTCAATAGAAATAAAGTAAAATGTACTTATTTTTTGTAACCAGAGAGGCTACTAGAGGAAACAGACTACTTACTCATTAGCTGCTGCTCACCCGCTTTGGAGCAATTAGCCAACACCACCTCAGTCCACTGGATCTCTCCTCTCAAGTTTAAAACAGATTCCTCTCATAGGGTTGCATATACATCCCCAAATCAGAAAAAGTTGAGACGGTATGTTAAATTATAATCAAACTGAAAACAGTACTTTGTTAAATTATCTTTGACCTGTATTACATTGAAAACAATAC
>JAODKN010000041.1:5129209-5144348 GCA_026774425.1 Petrocephalus zakoni
CCGAGCCGGTGCCCAGTGCCGGCGGTGATGGCGACGCAGATACACGGCACCCCGGCGGCCGAGCCGGTGCCCAGTGCTGGATCACTGACACCTTTTCTTGTAGGATTCTGCCACGCCAGAGTAGCCCAGGTTATCTCAGCCTATGGGGTGACTGTGTTGCCCTTTCTGGGAGCATGCTCTACAGCAGTGTTTCCCAATCTAGTCCTCGGGGACCCACAGACAGTACCAGGAGCCAGGAGGGAGCAAAAATGTGGACCGTCTGACAGGGAGTTGAACAAAAACACGGACTGACTGTGGGTCCCTGAGGACTGGATTGGGAAACATTACTCCAGAGTCATTGCCCTCGACCTTTGAATGGGGGGGGGTGGCTTGAGCAGTTCGCAGTGTATAGTTACTATGGTTATGACTGCCTGATGGGAAAAACAGTGAAGGAGTGACCCCAGCATCCTTGCAAAGGTCCCATGTTTCTGCATGCCTCATTCGCACAGATGCCGTGGAGTTTGGACTGGGTTTGGTTTGTCTGATCCATTTACCTTCCCATCCCACAGCCACTCTGCTGGCCTGCACTGTGCAGACACGCCCAAACGTACGCAGCCGCCTACATAAGGCCTCACACCCTTCAGGAACCAAGCACAGAACAAAACACTAACCTGTCTTCCCTGGGGTCCCCAGTGCATCTGAGCTTTTGCAGACCGGTCAAGTCTCACGCATTTAGAATGATTCTCCTGCATTCCTGCAGGCCCCTTGTTTTTTCAGGCATCCATGTTTAAATTTCAGCTTAAGAAAATTAAGTTTTACTGTTTTAGCACATTTCTCTATTACGGCTATACACCGCAGGAAGAGTTATCTACCGGTTAGACTTTACAGCATTTCTCCCGCCTAATTCTGGCCAATCACGGCTGTTTGCTGTTGAATATAAGCCCATTCTTGGTTGATTAACTGATAACCTTAGCTCTTAGTGTTTGTATAGAAGTACAGTGGTAATTATTGTTTTTTTGTTCAAAGGGCCAAATCTTGCTTGAACAGTCCCATGGAAATCAAATACTGAAAGTCAGTCTTTTAATCAAAAGCAAGTTTGCAAACAATAATAGCATGCAATTACTGCATGCAACCTTTAAATGTTTTGCTGATATGTAATTAAAATAATAAATCAATTCATGCTTGAGAATTGTGTATCTTTTGTCTTGAAAATGGCATATGGAATACACTGAAAAAATGGCCTGAAATCAACCAGTTTGAAAGAAAAACCTTCAGAAATAGAAAATATTTGGAAATTTCAGTAGCTTCTGCATGGCAACCTCCCCTGCCAGAAAAGTAAATTTTCCAGCAAAATTGACCCAGTCCTCCAGCAAACTGGCACAACCCCGGGCCTTTGGCAGGTCTGCTTTTCCAAGAAATGTTCTTACTTGATGTGACTAAGCCAATTTAAGGGCAAAACACACCAAAGACAATTTCGCAAATACAGAGGTTTCAGCAGATCTTCCAAATCCAAACATCTTGACTGCAGTATTTTTGTTTTATTTTCTTTTACAGTGAAACAGTTATGTGTTCAATGAACTGTAATCGATTACTGCAAAACATATGGGACCAAAGCCTGTCCATAGCTATAGACGCAGCCTGCGGAGAAAGCCACATCCTCTCTGTCGGACAGCAGTGGGGGTTAAACAAGAAATATGTATTTCTTGGCTGTTGATTATAGAATAAGTAAAAAAAAAAAAACATACCAAAAGTTATTTATGAATGCATAATAAGTATTGTTAATGGAAATCAAGCGAGGCATCAAAATACCCCAAATGATATGTGACCCTCTGGCACCCTGCGCCCTTTCCCTACGTGCCAAGACCTGCTCCCTTTAATTGTCTACATCTGTATGCGGTCCTGAAAAAATACTGATATACCAAAAACCTTCACGACCCCCGGTATTTATGAACTGTAGGGCTTCTCCAGTTGCAGATTTACCACCGCTTTTTCTGAGTTTTGCGTATTCTGGGCACCTTCACAAACAGGACTTCCCCAACCCGAACAAGCACAGCTTCCCCAACCCGAATGGCTTAAATTACGCACTCGTAATGCATAAACCAGCATTACAAAAAAAAAACTTTTTTGACAGTAATGCACAGCATGACACAATACGGTAGGAGTAATCTCCATAGTGAGGGCTGGGTAGCTTAGTTCCAAATGTGGGCAGCGCATATTTGTATCGTGATGAAAACGTTTAAACAGAAGAATCAATATCGATCCGTATGCGTCTGAATATTATAGGGCCACTTCTTTATTCAATAATCGGGACCCCCAAAGACCACATGTCAGTTTTACCGTCGGCGCATCTATGAATGGCCCGCACACGGGAAGCTTATAAAGAGTGTTTTTTAATGCATGTAGTCAGGCTCATTTACAGGTTGCATTTACAGATTTAATTTATAGTTTAATGTTCGACAGCGAACACTCCCCCCCTCCGTCAGACAGAGCGCTGAAGTTTTATTCCCGAGTGCAGCGCTGCACAGCCGCGGCTGCCTCTTCTCCTGGCCGCAGAAACGGAAGATCTCGTTCTCATGTAACTCCCCACCCCTCAGACTTCTCGGCGCTATCTTGCAGACCATATCCTTCTCCTTTCCCCATCCCGAGCATGCTTTCTTCTGCGCCTCTTCGCCGGTAGCACTGCCTCGGCACGGCCGCACGGAGCCGCGTCTGCCCTCCTTTCCATGCCATGTCTCCTGGATGTCTCCGGCTTCTCCCCCTCCTGCTGCTGCCCTTCGCCGAATCGGCTGCGCCCCGCGTCGGCCCCCTTCGCTCGGACGGCTTCCACTTTCCCGACCCAGATCAAGGTGCGTGATTTTAGTGATTTTTTTTCCAAGTTAATTAAAGGCAATAATCTGCTCTCCCTCCCCCCAGTGTCTTCTCCTTGTTGGTTACGAGTGCTTGCTTTAATGACTGTAATGTTCGCTTACACTTTTTGAAAGCAAATAAGTAATTAAAACAGATGCCAACGCAGTTAGATCCCTTATTTCGCATGGCTCGGTTTGGTGCACGGGAACTGCTGGGCACGCGCACTTTTCAGCTTATTAATACAATAACTTACGGTGACCATATATATATAATCCATGTCATCCCGGACACTTTGAGCTAGGACAGGATTTGCAAACTACCGTTTCAGTCAATGGGACCTGGATGTTAACGCGAAACGGCTGGATGAGTCTTTCAATCAAGGAGACAAACCAGACAAAGCACAAGAAGAACTGGACTATCTAGCCGAGCACAGGAGCCTTTCGGGTATAAAGTAGTTTGTAAAACCTGAAGTAGCTCAAAGTGTCCAGGATGACATGGATTATCTGGTCACCCTAAATAATTTGACTTTTCTACTAGCCCGATATGGCATTCCTGGTGTAAACCAAGGCTGTCTAACACAAAGCGAGGAGGGAAAACTGCTTGATGCCGGGAATCGGAATCGGGATTGAGGAGGCGGTACCCAGATATAAATTAACGGGTTTACAATGAACAAAAGCCAGGGACAGTATGCTATGTCTCTCCCAGATCACGCTGTTGGTGCTGAGTGGATCCCTCATAGCCGCTCACATGGCCTCTGATCTCTGGCTGGATTCATCTGCTTCACCCTATGATGATAGCTTCAACCGATGCCATAAAAGTGACCTAAAAATTAGGTCAGGCACCAACACTGGGCAGGGTTTATAGTGTGCTGTCAATCACCACCTTGTTCCGCCCACCAAGAGGCAGCAAATTAATTGATTGGACGTCCAAGTGGTGACTGACAGCACATGTATCCACAACCATACTTGGGGCTTGAGGCCACATCTATGTGATCTGCAGCCTACACCTCTGACTGTGTTCCAGCAAAGTCGAATTGTCTGCAGGCTTTAGGGCTGACTAGGTAGTTTTCAAGTCTTAATCAGTGGCAAGTTGTTTTGGAAGGTAATGTCCCTGAAGTAGATAAACTTGTTAAATTTAACTAGTGCTGTTTTAATCCTCTGTGTAGAGCAGTGATGATAATTTATGATAATTTGGCTGTGGTAAAACTGAAGGCACATTTCTGTGAGATTGACCTAAACCACAGTTGTATATAGTTTATTCATTTTAAAAGGAATGTGGAATACAGTTACCGTATCTGTGCACACTCAAGTACACGAAGCCAGAGGCTCTAGAGGCCAATTGTTCCTGTTTATGAATGGATAATGTGTCTGTAGGCTAGTAACTTCTGATCCAGGCTAAACTAACCATGAGTAATTGTGGGGATGTATTGGACTGGATCTGTGGCCTAGATTTGTGAATGGAATCGTGATAATTATTGGTCTAATTTTGGATCCTTCTGAGGGTTCTGCATTGGGATCTTAAGAAGATCTTTTGATGAAAGATGTGATTTTAGATACCAGTATTGGCTTCACTCATAATGATAAAATGGGTGGTGGACACTGTGAAATCAGTGAACCTTCATTTGAAGTTTTTCTCCTTGATTCGCAGGTGACTTCATCCGCTCTCAGCCTGAATTCTCGGTGGTCCGTCCGAGGAGGGTCAGCCAAGATGGGCAGTTTATCTCTTTTTTACTGACACATCACATTGGACGCAGGCGGAACAAGCGAGACTTGGAGCCATTTGAAAAGTATGTTTACTATGCGATTGCCTTCAGGGGCCGGGATTTGACCTTTAACCTCACCATCAACAACCATTTGCTCGCAAATGAATATGTGCTGGAGAGGAGATCTGGGGCCTCGAACGTGACGCTGAGGCAGCAGGCGTCCAGGGAGAATGCCTGTCACCTTATTGGCAGCGTGATGAACTCCAGTTTTGAAGGGGCTGCAGCCATAAGCACCTGTAAGGGATTGGTAAGGATATTTTGTTTTGTTTAGGGCCTTTGCTGGCTTTCCATTGCCTTTTAACACACTGGCATAGAATGGGTTTTTTGACCTTCCTATGCTGTCAATAATGAACAGGCAAACGAGCTGGACAGCCTCGTTATTTTGACAGGGTAGTTCATTCTGCATGGTCAAAAACAGGCTGCAAAAACAGTAATGATAATGTTATCTTTTAGGGCTCTCCCACCTCTACTCCCCTGGACAAATAACTCCTTCATACGCCCGTGTTCATCCTTATTTCCTCTTCTTTGTCATGGTCCATTTCTTCTCCTCATTTACAACATCTGTGAGGAAATCTTTTCTTTATGGTAATCTCGCAGAGGTGCATATCTCACGTCCAGAAAGTAGAAAATCCAGACCAAGTTTTTGTTTCAACCTACCAGTTGAGCATAAACAGTCACAGTCACAAAGTACTCAAATGGTTGGTTGAAAGTAAACCTTGGTCTGGATTTTTACTTTCGGGACCTGAAATGGCCACCTCTGGTAATCTGCGCAGCTATTTTCTGTTGTTCCCTCCTTAGCCAGGCTTAATTCATACCCGAGTGAGGTTTCCCCCGTTTCTGTTTATATTTCCCATGGTTGTTATGTTTTGCTAATGAACCAGACTTTCTAACCACCCCACATATTTGTTTTATCGGCATGGGGCCTGTGGCTGTGGGGAATGAAGACCCTTGGACCATGAGTCAAACAAAGCTGACGCCACTCATCTTATTAATGGGGATTTGTGTCAGAATGTCTGAAGCCTACAGGGGAGAATTTACCGCATTCATTTACAACAACTAAATGCATCTTCAAAACATTTGATTTTTTTTTGTGCCACTTGTGTTAAAGATCCACGGATCTTATGTGTGTGTTTATAATAACATTTTGGAAATGGCAATGGTTAAATGGATATGCATTATAACTCATGCAGTACAGAAGTGTAATGGTGCATTATGGTGCAACGTGAGGAGTTCTAACTGCAGTTACTGCTGTCGCTGTGAAGCACTAAACATCACACTTGCATTCTGAAGCTAGATCAGACTGCATGCTTTGATGTGACTTCTGTCATAATTCAAACCCCATATTTAGCTCTTTGAAGTCCTCTGGCTTTCCGAGTGCTTCCTGATTCGCGGCAGGAAGGACATGTGACAGAACTCTTTCCACGTGTGGCCCTGTCAGACAATGGCCGTTTGTTCCGGCGTGCTGCGCTGACGGTCTGCTGGAGATTAGCCGAGGCCTGACTCTCAGCGGCGCTGGCAGTTCCCAATCCCCCTATGGATCCCTTGAAGGCACTGTTACTGCGGTTGAGCTGACATGTACTGGCTGACCTAATGTCGTTCCCCCCTGGGGGCCAAAAAGGCACCCATTCTTCTCCCATCCTGAGTTCTGGGCCTGTTCTGTGGTCAGTGCTGGGTCTGGAGCAAAAAAATTGAGTCTTTAATTAGTGAGGAAGCACGATCCTCGCCACCATGTGGCAGCTACCGGCTGATTGACTTCCTCCTTGTTAATATGAGGGTGCTAGGCACCCTTAGGCACCCTTGTAAATCTGGGTTTGTCTGTGCTCAGGCACCTTTACCAATAAGGCACTCTTGCAAATTTATGGTGAAGGCTCTTCCAGTCAGTTCCCCTCGCTGTCTGTCTGTGTGTTTGATGGTGGGCCATGCCTCTTCAGAGCAGCCAAATCCCTGGGTGTTCCAGCAACACCCTTCGCTACACTTCTGCATTGCCTCAAGGGACCCCAGTTAAAAGTCGATAATCTCATTGCCGTAAAACACTGCTTTTGCAAAAAAACAAATAGTTATGAACTTGGCTGCTGTTCCTGTCAGGAGCATTTTGCAAAGTCTGGTAGCTAGTTACATACCCTGAAGAGATGGTGGCCTTTCTCCTGCAGGTCTGCAGTGTCGGCAGAGGAATGCCCCTCCTGCCCCGTCATGTAGTCTGCCCCCCCGGCTCACTCGCACTCCCTCCATTCCCTTCACCACTGACAGTGTTTGCAGTGTTTTCCCAGTAAATGTTTGCAGTGGCAGTGCCGCAGCTACGGCGGCATAAAGGGAATGCAGTGGCAGTGCCGCAGCTACGGCAGCATAAAGGGACTGCAGGTGGCAGTGCCACAGCTACGGCGGCATAAAGGGACTGCAGTGGCAGTGCTGCAGCATAAAGACACTACAGTGGCAGTTCCGCAGCTACGGCGGCATAAAAGGACTGCAGTGGCAGTGCCGCAGCTACAGCAGCATAAAGGGACTGCAGTGGCAGTAAGGTCTGATGTTGATTTCCTACAAGCAGGCAATGGAAATAAATCTTATTACTTATTACTTATATTAATAAGGCTATGATACTGTCAAATGCCACTGTCGGGAGCAGTCCGAGAGAAGTACGTCCGAAGACATTACGGACAATGGGGTAACATCCCCAGAGTAGTTAGGTTTCTGTGGTACTCTTGAGTAAAGTATTTTGGAAAAAATGATACCCATCTGAGTACAAAACTATGCTAAAATGTATGAGATATGTGTCAATAAAGTTATCCAAGTTATGGTCTTCTCCATGCCTCCATGCACATCTGGTGGAAATGCGTGTGCAGTTAAATGCTCTGCAGTTTCCTTGGGTAAAATGTTTTAATGCTGTTTGTTGGTCCTGTGAGGGTCCTATCTCTGTCCTTGGCTTTGCCTGAGGAGGTGTCACCTTCCATGCAATGTCGCAGCACACAATGTGATGTCTGACAAGATTTTCAAAACTCATCTAACCATTGTCTAACTGTTTATGCTGGTCAGGGTTACAGGGGGGGCTATCCCAGGAAGCACAGGGCACTAGGCTGGGGGGGGTCACTCTGGTTGGGGCATATACATGCCCAGAGCAGAAGTCTGATCCAAACCCCCCAGCCATGCGGGCTACAGCACCAGTGTGAGCCACAGTGCCACGTTCCATTAAATTCCACAGAGAACACGAATATTAGACCTATTATACTAGTTTGCATAAGGTTGCTTTCCTTAGATTTAAGGCTTGATTAGAATCAAGCAGCTGCTTTGCAGAGGCTGTGCAGGGCTGGCATGGGGGGGCTTTGCCTTCCCGGGTTTACATGCAACCATAAAGGGGAGAGCAGCGTGCAGGGGTGGGCCAGAGGGGGGAGTGCCTACAGCAGACTCACAAAGCACACGCTCCTGGAATGTAAGAAGGAACCCAGCTTGTACTCCACGTCAACAGGCTCCCCGGTGAGATTTAAAGGGCGAGGGACCATAGAACCCCAACGGAACCGAATTCGGCAAAAGTAGCAAGAGCGGAGGCATGGATCTTGGACCTTTCACTTTAAGGAGATTATTTCTCATTTGCCCATTAATATCCACAAAACCTATAGAGCAGGGGTCCCAGGTTTTTTGAGCTTCAACCGTATTTGTGTTGTGAAACTCAAACAGAATTCCAAGGGCTTATTGTCATTTGTACTAGTCCAGGCTCTGAGTACAAATAGCTGCTTTGCTGGAAAAATCTAGAGGTTTACTTAAGTGGTAAAGTGCTGACTTAGACTAAAGGGAGAGAAGCAGCTGCCCGTGCCACATTCTTATTCATAATAAGTGTTTGAGCACCATTTACTTTTTTTTTTTTTTAATTTTTAAGGACATCAGTCATTTAACATTTTTATTGTAACAGATCATTTGTTTGATTGGCTATTTCGCAGACAAAGGGCTTTTACCTTCAAACATTACACTAACATTAAGTAAGAGAAAGCAGAAAATAAGTGTTTTTTTATATAATTACTCATACTGTATTACATTACATGTATGGTGTGAGAATGAAAACATTGCTGGGAGTTATGCATGTGAAAATGGTTTCGTACTGTGCATAGATTCAGAGGTTTTAGTTTCTTGGTCTGTCATGCACAGGTAATTATGTTATGTATGCCAGATATGGTTTATGATTGGGAAGGAAATACATTTATCTTTTATGTAAAACAAGGGACTGAATAAAATGTTGGTTTCCTTGAACTCCTTTCACCTAGATCTGCAGGTTCTATAGACTCCTAGTCAGTGTCACTCTTACGGAACTTCAGACATGCATAGGGAATGTCGGGCCTGATTATGACACAGACTTTCAAGCTTTATATAGATTAGGAATGTAGAAGACGTGAGCAAAGCTTTTTATATTCTGAGGAGCTTTGGGCTTGGAACTGGGCTTAGCCAGTGAGATTTGAGAGTAATAATCTCCACCATAGTCCCCTAATCTAGAACTTTTGACAGTGGATTTTTATTTGTAATCTGCTGACAATATAGTACTGTCTGCTTGTAATATATACATATATATATAATAGCAGTTAAAGAGTGACCCCAGATTACTATAAGTAGGCAAGGCAGTTGTGTGGCATGGTGGTACAGTGGTTAGCAGTGGTGCCTCACATCTCTGGGACCTGTGTTTAAGTCTCCAGCCAGGTTCCACATGTGAGGCGTTTGCATGCTCCCCCCCCCCCATGTTGTTATGGGATGTCCTGCAGGTACTCTGGTTTCCCGCCACTGTCCAAAAACATTTTGAGGTTAATTGGACTTGCCAAATTGCCCATAGGTGTGAGTTTGACGTGTGATGTGTTGGTGCCCCATCCCGGGTTGTTCCCTGCCTTGTGCCCGTAGGCTCGGGACCCACCAAACCTAAACAGGATAAGTGGTTACAGAAAATGGATGGAGAGTATGGCAGTTAACCTGTTTAGCAATCCTGTAAAAGGAAGGAAGATACTTTGGATGAAAGTGCCAGTGAAGAACTGCATAAATGCATGATGCTCAGCTGTAGAGGACGAAGATGAATGACTTCAGCTCATTGAGAAGGTTGCATGGGTTTCCTTTTTCGCATCTTCCCATTGAAAGTCCTCAGTTTGCCCTAGTTGTCTGACTTGGCATTGCCTCCAGAATCCAGCAGAAGCTTCAGGAGGTCCAGGAAGCAATAAAGCACTTCCACATGGCTTCTGTATTTAGCAGGTTCCTGTATTAGTTTAGTTTCCCTTGGCATAAGCTGTAGCTAAAAGCTTTCAAGTGTACTCTAGATGGTTATTCAGAGAGGAGAAGAATAAAGAGCCTGTTTCTGCTGAAGGCGAAGGTCTGCTGAAGACCGTTGAATGTGATGATGCACGAGGTCGCATGGTGCAGGGTAGTGAGTGCTGCACAGTGCGTGCCTCAGCACTGATGCTGGGCTTTGGAAAGCGTAGGCCTTAATATCGTAATTCTGCTTTATTTCTTTAGAATGATGTTTGGAAAAATCTGATTCCAAATGAAAATCAGGTGGAATTACATTCTAAATAATGGTCCAAAGGGAGGTGGAGACCATTGGAGAACATGTTTAAGTATTAGCTGTCGTTGTCCAGGCAGGGTGACAGTGGTACCAGTGACCCCTTGGACAGATTTTCGGTCTGAGATTTACCAGCAGATTAATGGGGCAGATTAAAGGACAGATTAAAGAGAGGATTTCACTTTAAATTTGTGTGGGGTTCCTCATGGCCTAAACGCAGCGAGAACATGTGTTGCCGTGGAGACCACTCCTGTCAACAGGATCTTTCTGGGGGTCATGGGGCTTTGACACATCAGGTGGCCTGTCATTCTGCAGGACGCGCTACTTCCTATATCTTTTATTAGAGTTCTCCATGTTGGTATCTGACAAGAATGCTTTAATAAAGTCAATCTACTGCTGGTTTTATTCACCCCCAAACGGGTTGTTTGATTTGATGAGAAACCAGACTGCCACCGATGGCATGACAGGGGGACATGAAGCAGGGCATGAGGTAAGAGCAAGGAAAGGAAAAGTGGTCCAGGCAGGAAAAACCATGAGAGGCAGAGGGTCAGGGTTAGGGGTGCAGGACTGGTGGTGGTGGCGTGGCCAGAGCATGGGGGGGGCCTATCGGGCAGGTGGAGACATGCAAGCCCGCTGAGATCCTGGCCTCTGTCTGTAATGCTGAGTGAGGGAGGGAATGTGCCCAGGGCAAGGCGGGCCTTATTTAAGAGAGAAATTAAATTCCCTGTTGAGTTTTGTTTCTTTAACGGTCATTCAGTTTCATGTGGCCGTGAATGTTTCTTTTTACCCGGAGGTGTGCAGTAACTGATCCCCAGAGCAGTGTATGTAACAGAAGAGAGTGTGTCTATCGACATGCTCGTATTTGCCAAATCCAGGAGGTGTGTCTATAAATGGAAAGAATATTATTTATTTACGTTGGCTTTAATATTCACAATTTAGTTTTACCCTTGAACTTGTCTGATTTCCTCATGCATATATTTTTCGCATTACCCTCTGCCCAGGTTATTCATTCTAGCAGTCTAACATAATCCAGCAGCCGTGTAGCATCAATGGAAGCAGGCACTTGGCATTAAGCTGCTTCTTTGCTGGTGTTTTGTAGATGTTCCACGAGTGACAGTATGATTACAGGAACACTGCGGCTCTCACCGGTCAGACACCTGTAGTGTATTACACGCCTGGATTTAGCTTTCAGGTGTTGTGTAGATTGTCCAAAAATAGCTTTGGCTATGGGGGTTTAGCTCAGCGGACGAGCATTTGACTGCAGATCAAGAGGTCCCTGATTTAAATCTGGGTGCCCCCTGTATAACTTAGTTTCAAATTTTACTTGGGATTACTAAGGTTTATCTTAGCTCTGTAAATTTAATCTTTATGGTTTTTTAGTAGATGCCTTAGTCCAAAGTATTACCTATCTTAAATTTGCATATAGGTTTCTACAGAAAATAAAGGTTTTGTGTGCAAAGGTACAGAACACGTACAGTACCTTGATGTCACATCAAATTTTGTGACACCGATTTTTTTTTCTTTTAACCAATAAGAATTGCAAATATCTTTTTTATAAGATGCGTTATTTAGCTCGCATTGCAAAATTAAGAATTTTATTTCAGTTGGAAGTGTAGTAACCTGGTGATTTTTATGTAAAGAGAAAAAGCTTTTTCAGTTTCTAGTTCTCGTAAATAAAAAAAAGAATCAAAGTGTAAACCTTTAAGTAAGGAGATTTCACACACAGAGAATGAAGAGAAATATTTTATCGAAAACAAAAGTGATATAAAAGTATGCATTTCCACAAGGAAGCTACCCCTCTGGAGACAGCAGTGCATTCTGGGTCGCGTTCTCGCTGTCGAATACCAAAGGGCTGATTTTCAAGTCTGTCTCGGTGTGTTTGTTCCCCACAGAGAGGCTTCTTCAGCCTCCCAGAGGGGCATTATTTTATCGAGCCTGTGCGGGGGTACGAAGGGGATGTCCAGCCCCATGCGATCTATCAGTCCACCCCGCCCAGCAGGACCCGACGCAGCCCCCGGAGGCAGGGAGGGCCCAGCTCATGCGGGCTGAGAGGTGGGGGCCACATCAGGCATTCACATCAGCATTACATGGAACCTGAAGCTTAGCACCTGTGGTACATTCAGCCATAGACACAGCTGATGGGCGGGGCGTTCCTGACCAGCCAATCATTGGCACTTGTAGTCCAGTAAAATATTTGCTGTACTTTAATGTGTTTATGCATATTCATACCAACTCTGCATTTACAGTGAATTGGTAGGTACGTCACATAGAAGCCCCAACAGCCAAAGATTACAGAAGCTTACAAAGCTATTACATATTTTTGTCAAAATTGTATTAATGTGACAGTGGTCTTATATATAAGTTTCAAGGTTTAATTGTTTTACAGTGAAGTAATAAATTCTGTGGTGATTGCAAGAGTAATTTAATCACGAAAGTCATGAAACGGCAAAACATTCTTTTAACATCAACTGATGTTGGCTGAACCCTGTTATTCCTATGCATGATAAATCTGTAGGGTGCAAGAGAGAGGATAGTAGAACAGTTATCAGCCACTTGTGGGAGGCCGGCTTAAAGCGCTGTGATGTCATTGGCCCGTGTCCTGCAGACACCCCGACGGACGCGCTCTGCGTGGAGCGTGAGCGGGAGGCATGGGAGCGGGAGGGGCCAGGAGGGGCAAGCCCACGCAGAACGGCACCGCGCTCCGTCAGCCGTGAGCGCTGGGTGGAGACCATGGTGGTGGCCGACTCCAAGCTGATCGAGTACCACGGCATTGATAACGTGGAGTCCTACGTCTACACAATCATGAACATGGTGGGCAGGCCGCGATGGTGTGATGGCGTCAGGTTCCGGAGGCTGTGCGGTCATGTGTCCATGGCTTTCATCCTGGAATATACAATGCGAACAGAAGGTCTTGGGACGCTTGCTTAAGTTGGTAAAAAATTGCAAATTTATTGGTTTTATAACCAAAATCATGACTCATTTACAAATATATATATCACACTATAAACAACCAGTAGTTTTAAGCAAAACATTCATTCAAGTAGTAATAAATTGAAGCCCAAATTATAGTTCTAAAACAGCTGTCCTGAGTTAAAAAGTTGACAAGCACTCTCATTGGCCATTTTTAATTAGTCTTTGCAATAACATAAAACACCAAACATTTGTGACTGCAATTGAAATTAATAGCAAAATGGCAAGAAAAAAAACTGAATGTGTCATTCTAAAAAATGATCACACCTAAAAAGAAAATGTCTGTGTGGTAGGTATGTGCAGATATGATACACACTGCTTATCAGTGGGCTTCGGTTATGAAACAATTTATATGTTATGAAACATTTGGAGCATTTTTACAGAATTAAGTGTCCCAAGACTTGCTCTGAGCACTGTATGTATGCCAGGCCAAAATACCCTAAATATCCTTATAGAAAAAACGTCATCTGGAGCACAGATAAGTAGTGTGTAGATGCCTTTTTTAGACTTTATATTTGGAATGAGTTCTTGATATTACTGGAGTGGTTTTGAGCATAGATTGCGTTTTTGGATTGATATATTTAGAGCATGGGTTTTTTTAGTCTTGCAAAATATAATGGAAAATTTCATATAAAAAATATTATATTTTGGGAATATAATCATAAAATACTGTACACTGCTCTGTACACATATCCATGACTGCCCCTGCATGCTTACAGCTTTTATAGACCCATAAAATAGCCAAAATAATTATCTGAATATTAGCCCACATCATTTTCATAAGGTGGCTTACTTGCCTGCATGTCATTTTTGTGTTCACTATGTTGATGTGTTAATGCTGTTTTGTGTGTGATGGCAGGTGGCTGGAATTTTTCATGATGCGAGTATCGGGAATGCCATCCATGTCGTCCTGGTGAGGCTCGTTCTTTTGCAGGACAAAGAGGTAAAGCGCCCGTCTCTTCCCCCCCCCCGGCTGTTGGGATTTTCAGCACGTAGGAGGGGTCCTTCAAAGATACAGCTAAATGGGAAATCTGTTGGAAATATTCAGTGGTACTTTTACTGTTTCTGGGAAGAATCCTGGAGGGGTCTTTTTGCTCAGAAACTGCCTTGAGCATTAAAACATTAAATTGGCACCTATCCATTTCAAGTTCCCAAACATGACACTGATTGGATTCAGCCTCCACAAAATCCTGGACCTTCCTTTCTGGGTCTGGTGAGGCAGTAGCTATGTGGTCCCACCCTAGAGCCAAATTCAGCACGCCTTCCTGGAGAGGAAGTGCTTGAAGACTGCTTAGCTCCAAGGAGCATTGAGGAGCTTTACTGCTGTCCTCAGCTCTGCCTGCGTGTTCCCGTGCTCATCTGCCTTTCTGTAGAAGGGGCTGAAGATCACCCATCACGCCGACAGCACTCTCTCCAGCTTCTGCAACTGGCAGAAGAACATGAATCCCCAGAGCGACACCCATCCGGCTCACCACGATGTGGCCGTGCTCATCACCAGGCAGGCCCCCGCCTCTGCAGAACATACTGATCATTACATTCAAACCCAGTCTAACGAAGGCCCCCTTGCAGTTACACGGCCAGTGACCCGCTTATAGAGAAGCCAAAGAATGAGTAAGTACTAGGGACATGGTGATGGGCACTTCTCTGTGTGGCAGGAAGGACATTTGCGCGGGCATGAACCAGCCGTGTGAGACCCTCGGCCTCTCCCACCTCTCGGGCATGTGTCAGCCGCACCGTAGCTGCAACATCAACGAGGACTCTGGGCTCCCCGTGGCCTTTACTGTGGCCCATGAGCTGGGACACAGGTGTGTACGCATGAGGACGGGTGACCAGCACGTGACGGGGGACGGCTGTGTCGGTTGAATGGTCTTGTTGGTCAAAGTGAATGAATGGAAGACATACACAGTATGGACAGAAGTATTGGGACACCAGCTAGTCTACCGTCTCACTCTGTATCAAAGGGTGTTAATATAAGCTGGCTAACCCTTAGTTGCTATAATAGACTGTGCTTTTCTGGGAAGGCGTTCCATTATATGTTGGAACATTACTGGTGGATTTGCTGG
>JAODKN010000041.1:5158501-5170426 GCA_026774425.1 Petrocephalus zakoni
GCCGTCTCCATCCTCGCTGCTCGCTCCGCATCGCCGTTGGCTTGTCGCGCTCTCTACGTCGGCGATGCCCATGTGACACTGGGTGGTCTTGGCTCTGCCCCGCACAGTGCTCCCTGAGCTGTGGGGGAGGGGTGCAGCACCGTTTGGTGACGTGCGTGCACGAGGAGTCGGGTGGCGTGGAGAGCGGCCAGTGTGAACACGACAACCGGCCAGACGCTTTCCAGAGGTGCAGCCCACAGAAATGCAAGACCGGCCTGGATAAGGCCCCGCTCGGAGGTATCCACGGCACCATTCATTCTTTGTCTGCTAAGCGTATGCGTTTATGAAAAAGGAACTTGCTAATTTATCCCAGTTGGTTTCCAAAATATTTACATTTATGTTTATTTAGAAGATGCCTTAGTGAAGCAAATAGCACATTACAAACTTACAGCTGTCATGGAGCCACCTAGGCATACAGGCAGCTAGGCTGAGCTTCCAGTCAGTGCCCAATTATGAGTGTGAGCAGCGTCAGAGCAGGTGTTACGTGGCGCCTTTGGAGCACAGCAAGAAGCTAAGACAACAACTCAAATCAGCAGACAAAGTGCAACACCAGGAGCATTCAGGGAACATGGAGTGGTCTTTGTTAGGAGAGGTACAGGCTAATAGAGGTACAGGCTAGTTGAGGTAAATATTGAATACTGAAGGATTTTACAGAACGACAGTTTCTGAGACTTTGAGGTATTGAAACCTCAGCTACCTTCTGCCCTAAAATGTATCTTCTCAGGTGAGTCTTTTCGCATGGAGATGCTGATATGTTGCCTCTTCTCTTCTGCAGTACCCAGGTGTAGCAAGGACAGCATGTCCACACGATTCTGTGAAAGACTCAAACTCCTTGGTCGATGTTCCCTTGGCTCCATCCGGAAACAGTGCTGCATCACTTGTGGGGGTTAACTGTGATCACCCCACTGCCCCCACCAGTATAATACCTCTGTCATACTGGGACCCAGCAAGCGACTGAACCTCAGCAAACAACAGATAGGCCAGAGACACATGAGAGTCGGCAAACACCGGGGACACAAACACACTAGGAGCACACCCAAAATGGAAATACACACAAGATAGAACAAATGCTTAAAAACACGATTACGGCGTATCTTCAGTTTGCGGTGGGTAGTGCTGAATGTGTTCAGATTTTTATCATGCTATCAGTGTTACAGCCCCTCTGAGACATGAAGGCATTGCTGACACAATGAACCGAACACCTTGCTGCCGTGTGGTCCCATCCCTATCCCTACCTAGCTCTAAACTGGGACTTACTCCACCGGAGGAAAGAGACGTAACGGCCAGGCAGGTACCCAGAACATCCCGATGGTGCTTAATGCCAGTCTTACACTGTTCTGTTCAGTGACTTTCATTATGTGCTTCAATACTGGCAAATTATTTTTTAAATGATTTCTTTGATGAATTGGAAGAGAATTATGCATGCATGATCACTCTGTCACTGAAAAAGCCTTGGTGCTGGATTAGAAATAGTAAATTAGCTACATTTTTATTTTATTTTTTTTTACGGTGAGACCCACTGAGAGCTGTGTTGCGCCAAAGGAACAGTTGCTGGTTGACTCCAGAAATATGTCTGTGTTTCACAGCGAAATGCAATATGGTTCAACTTTAGGCCTTGTCCACATGTATGTGTATATTTAAGAACTGTGATCTCCATCCACATAAAAACACTAAGACATGCTGGCAAGAGCATACCAAACCAACAGGTGCCAATATAACTCTAACCGTAAAACCATGCTGGCCAATCAGAAGCCCTATTACCAGTTCTGCTAGGCTAGAAACAGCTAATGTAAACGATGAATGGTGCAAACTCTGATGTTATAGTAGATAACAGCACACACTGATGTTTTCCCTGTTTACCTGTCGACGTTGAAAATGCAGTTTTATACAACTGAAAAGCCAAAAGGCATAGAAAAAGCTACTTTTTTAAAAATACCTGTGTCCGTGTGGACAAGGCCTTAGTGTTAGCATAGTGTTTGGTCTGAGTGTTGGTTGGGGATAGGATATTAATCAATAATAAAGCAAACACATTCAACTGTATTTCAAGAAATATGTATAAGGGTATTATAGCAGAATTTAAATTCAACAGGATATTCAGACTGCTACATAATTGTATGGTAAACACTTAAAATGTATGGTAAAAATACAAAGTCCAAAAACCACAAGAGATGAATTTCCTGCTGACTCCTTTAGAAGCAGGGCAGTGATTTTGAGAACATGGTGCTGCGGGATACTGTGTATTTATCCAAATACTTCAGGAACCTTGAGGTGTCCTCCACAGTCAGCATATGGATGTGTCTAAATTATCCTGTGCCTACTGTGACTCCAGTTAGGTATCTTTTGGCCTCTCTGACTGCCTGCTCTTATGGTTTGGCAGACATTTATATGTTTTAACCCATAGATAACTGAAGCAATCTAAGTTAATGACTGAGTACAGCGAAACCAAATATACACAGAAATGTTGGGGTTATGTTCATAATCTCCCCACTGCCCATTCCTCAGTCACAATTCCAAAGGACTCACTGTATAAAAGGGCTCCTCTTTGTCATGTATGTTTTAATTGGTGTAGGGAATATGTTCAGAATAGACATGGGTCTGCTTGGATAATGTTTACAAGGAGGCTGACTGAAGTTTGCAATGTGAATTCTAAATGGCAATCGCTTGGCTGTATTTCATCCATTCATAAACGCAACCTCACGACTTTACTAAATGCAGGTAATTTTAATTAATGAAACTAGTCATGGTGCCAGCAAGACCAAATGAAAAATATTAAGCCAACAATGCTAGTGTAAATGTGGTCCCTAATTCAGAATGTTACTCTTTGGTCCTAATTTTGGCACACTGAGTGGTCTTTGGGCAAAGTGGTCATTCGTAAGATCTCAGTCTTTCACTTTTAAATCTGATTTCAAGTCACTTGACAAACTGTCTCAGTCAATAGTAAACTCGTGTACCAACCTTGTGGCCTTTGAGAACTGGAGTATAAATGGTGCAAGTATATTGTACGTCCAATTGGGGTGACCCCAAAATGTTCTCATTTTTTGGTTTTGATTTGTTCTGAAATCAATGTGGCTGTTTAAACTGTGGTGCTAGCATTTCAGTTAACATCTGAATGTGCGCGAGGTGTTGCTGGTCATCACTCTCAGGCCTTGATAATAGGTCTAAATATTTGATAATGTACGTGACTGACACTCCCTGTACCTCGAATATCTGCATTAATAAATGCCGTTATTGACTGTGTGCCTCGTCCTTCACTTTACACTGGTCTTCTCAAGTAACTAAGAAAATAACATCCAGCCTTTCTTATCATAAGCATCAAAAACTCTAAATCAATTTACAGATTGGGAAATCGCCAAATTAAATTGTCACTATCTATTATAATTATTCATTCAGTAGTCTTGCGGATGTTAATTCTTTTCCTTTGGACATTTAAGTTCTCCAGGAGATTGATCAATAAAATCTCGCGATATTGCGACGTCACGTGAGCGGGAAGTCCAAAAAGAAAATAAAACGCCGTGGCAACGCGAGCGCTGGCAGTTCGCCTTTACTTATTAGTAATATTAATATATTACGTATTACTAGCAAGTGACAGCAAAACATATCTTATATTTACAGGATCGCATCGCGTGCACGAGTCACATTAGGTAGCAAGCTTGCGATTTCTGAGCGGAATCTCGTCCAGTCTGGGATATGCAGCAGTAAGCGTAGCTGTCAGTGGCTAACTAGTTAGGGGTACCCGGGTAACCCGAGCGCGGCTCGCGGCACTGGTTAGGGGTACCCGGGTAACCCAAGGGCGCCTCGCGGCACTAGTTATAGGGATACCTAGGTAACCCGCGCACGCCTCGCCGCACGGTACCCCGGCTGGCCAGACCACCGGCCGCCTCGGGGTTAGCTCGGCCATGGCCGCCGTCTCCTGCATGCTCCTCTTCGAGGACGATGGCCTGGAGGTGAGCTACAGCGACGGCTGCCGTCTGCAGCTCTCCCCGTGCGGCTCCGACTGCCTGCTGGAGGACCCTGGGCAGAGCCCCCGCAGGGTCCGCCGGAGGACGCGCTTTGTCACCAGCGCCCACAGGGCAAGTACACCGCTTTCAGCAGCGTTAGGTAGCTGTGGGCTCCGCTGGGGGAAGGAAGGGCGCATGCTGCCGAATCCACGTCACAAAATGGTCATAATAAATACTGGTATAATAGTGCCGTGTTTCCCAATCCAGTCCTCGGGGAACACTTGACACTCCCCGTTTTTGCTCCCTCCCAGCTCCCAGCCAATCAGGAACACCGAATACCTGGTACAGGTGCGCTGGGAGCTGACAGGGAGCAAAAACATGGACTGTCTGGTATTCCCCGAGGACTGGGTTGGGAAACACTGTAATAGTGGATAAACCTGATATCAGTTATAGTACTTCACTGTATCTACTTTCTATAGGGCGGTTGGTGCAAAATAGTTCTCTTTTCCCATCAGGCAAAATAACGCAGCTTATTTAGTTAATCGTGAAATTATCGTCCATTTTCACCGATACCCCCCGTTTGATTTCTTTCTTGGGATCATCAGTGTGCGATGATGCCTATGGAAAAGCAGTTGAAAGGATGTTGCACTTGTTTTCAGGAGTTGATGGTGCAAGCCCTGGATTTCAGGAACAGGTTTGCCACGCGACCGTACCTGCCGGAGGACCTTGTCCCCGTAGACCGAAGAAAGGTAGCAGAGTTTCTCATGGTACCGTACTTGCAAAAACTGGATGCTCACATTTTTTTTCAATAGGCATTGATCATTAGTTTGCACAGAAAAGGCGGAAGCTTTTATCAAACAAATCTACGTTTGGAGTGAGATTCTTTACTCACCCACAATTTGAACCGGCCCCCTTTTAGTCGATGGGCTTAGCTACAGTGCCACCTACTGGCGTTTGTGTGTAAGGTGAGCGCTACTGCTGCGGTTTCTTCGCCATATACTGTAGTATTTGCACTTGTTGACGTTAATTTATTAGTTGCAAGATTTGTCACGATAATAACCCACAAGATTAGTATGCTAACCGTTCACCCTCTAATAGATGTTGTTTCATACTGTACATCTCATTGAGAAATCTTTCTGTATTTTAAAGCACTCCTTCACTGACATCTCCGAAGTGGAGTGGCCATCGCTTTCAGAATCTACTTCCAGTGACGGAAGGCGTGGCCCCAATGGGGAATTTGTAATCTGCTCTCTGGATGGGAATGCGCAGCTGCTCCTGTCGCCTTCAGGGGAGGACTTTTCTGTGGTGTTCCTCTGTAGGGTTAGTCAGGACAAGGCTGACGGTGACTGTCCACGTAGCCATCCGGCCAGCCAGTGTGAGATGAACAAGGGGAAGTCTAGGGAGAAACCGTCAGACCTCCACATGAGAACACCCAGAGTGAGTGGGGAGTGGGGTGCAGGCCGGCCTGGGTCCCAGGGCCATCCCAGCAGGAGCCCCACCGAGCCCCCCAGTGCCCCCCTGGGCAGGACGTATCTCTGCAGCTGGGTGACGCAGCAGCACTCCTGCTCGGCCTCGCCGCTGTTGTGGCATCACCCGCTGTCCCTCGCCATCCAGCTCCGGAATGCGGCGATGGGGGAGGAGCCGCCGCAAGGAGAGACGGCATCAGGCAGCAGGAAGGGCAGCCTTCCTCAGGCCCTGCCGCTGCGGTGCTTCTCACCACACCAGCACAGGTCTCCAGGCTTAGTAGCTCGGCGCTGATGCAAATTAAGCGGGAACTACTGCAGTAACAATAGATGTATAAGCTGTATTGGAGAAGTTACTTACACAAGTAATCCATTACACACAAGTTTCAATCCATAAAGTACAAATCCAGACCAAGATTTTGTTTCAACCAAACAGGTGAGTACTCTGTCTGTGACTCTTTATGCTCAAATGGTTGGTTGAAACAAAACCTTGTTCTGGACTTGTATTTTTTTGACCCAAACTTGTGTGTAATGATTATTTTTGTGAGTAACTTCCCCAACGCTGTGTATAAGTAGCAATTTCTGAGAGCATCAGTGTCTATATACAGTAGTACCTACTGCATCATATTTACTGTGGGTAGCATAAAATTTTCTTCCTGTCGCTCAAGCAACACATTTCTCTGGCAAGGTGGAGGTGCAAGGACTCTAGAGAAGCACAGGGGGCGCTAGAGTGTGGTCTGCAGGGCGAGCTGCTGAAGGTTATGTGGATCCAAGGTGTGGTCTATCGGTGAGTGACACACTGTGGGCATAGTGTGGATTACTCGTGCTGTGACTAATACTCCATTGTGTGGCCCTCTGCAGGGTCACTGACTTGGCTGTGACCACGATGGAGGTCTTTCCTGGTGACGGCTCAGTCATCCGTTCCAGCTCCACCCTCCCTGAATACTTCACCCATCGCACCGTCGGCCTCGAAGGCCAGGTTTGTCACAGGGGGGCGTTAAAGTGATTCCAGTAGTTAATATTAGAGATTCGACCCAAATCACTTGGTTACATCTAGGGCTGCTTTAGCCGATGAAAATGCATGAAGCATTAATATTTTTAATTGATGGATCTTTTTAAAAATTATTGTAATTAAATTTTTGATTCATAAAAGGCTTCTTTATAACAAATGTTTACCTTTAAGCAAAGATAAATCTCCATGTAATGTTAAGGACTTTTCCCACAATGTATTTTTTAACTGCGCCCCGTGGACTGTAGTTAATTCTGTTGAGGAATGAGTAGCAAATTGGCCTGTGGCCTGCTGAATCTCAGAGGGTCAGCCCCACGTTCCGTCCTTCAGGGCATAGAGAAGACCTACCTCCTCAGCAGCCCCCCGCCGGACATTCCGGGGCAGCCGTACTCGGTGAGGTCGCTTGTGGCTCGTGCCGGAAGGTGAGCTGCTTTGGGACTTTAAATCATAAAGAGATGCTTGTCACCCCTGCGCCTGGACAAGGTTTGTTTCCCTTGCCTTGTGTGTAGCTGACCCTGGCTGAACAGCATGAAGTGTGGCTCTGTAAGTGAGGAGTCTGTGCCGATGTCCAGGTGGTCGCCGGTTCGAATCTCCTGACCAGTAGAGTAATCCTATCTCTGTTAACCCCAGAAAATTGCCCCAGGGCTGCCCGCCAGAAAAGTGGCTGGCCCTGTGCTCTAACCCCAACAGTCATCCGCACTTATGTGTTTGTTCCTGTTCTATTATGTTGCGGGTCTGGCCTCTTTACCTTTTTGCACAGGAACCTAACATAAATGAGCACCCAAGCCTGCCTTGTTTTTCATATGACCTGCTGAGCATGTTCTGTTTGTGGAACACGGGCTTTCTGCAGGATCATGACGTACTGCAAGGAGGCCAAGTTCTCGCGGAAACGTCCCCTGTCCCTTTGCTGCTGGCAGGAGGTAAGACCAAGTCTCACTCTTTTCCCCTTTCCTACACCTGAGTACTTCTCCAAAGCTCATTCGGGGTTTCCTTGGTTAAGGCATAAAATAGAAGGACCATTTTTGGTACTATAACCACTAGCAGAAACCTATTTGTCTCGTTTACTAGTTTTATTATAGCCGTAGTTTTTTTGTCGGCAGAAACCAAAAGCCAACTGCATCATTTTCATGGTCTGGGGGTTTTGCACTTTGAGGGCTGGAGAACATCGTTGAGATCTAGCCACTGCCTAAATGCTGACTAAACATACATATGGCTTCTTTATGTCTATTGAGACTGTCCAGTAACTGTAACGCATGCATGTAGCTGTAAGAACCTGAACAGATTGTGATCTTGTCCCTGTGTAGGAGAGCAGTTGTTCAGAAGCCTCTGTTGTGACCCCGGACCCTCGAGCTTTCGGTGGTCCCGGCCATCAGTCTCCTCTGTATAGTGCGTTCCAGTCCTGTGTGTCGGTGCAGAGCTGGTAAGAGGGCAGTTCTGAGGAACGCCGTTCTGTGTCACTGTTGTCCATCCCAAGCTGAGATGATGTGCTCCTTGTTCTGCCATGCCTTACAAACGTCCACGCCCATTCTCTGCGATTCTCTGTAATACTGAGATAAGCATTCACGTTTGCCTTTTCTGTTGCAGGTCTGTAGAGGCAGAGCTGGAGAAGATCCGAAGGTTTAATTGTATCCCTTCAGTTGTTTTGGTGGGCGGGTGGGCCGGGTATCTGCTGCGTGGAAACAGTGGATAAATCAGCATTCGCCTTTAACCCAGAACCTTCAGACTTGCTGGATCAGAGCAGGCTTCTCAGGTCCACTGGGGTCTCCTCCGGGCCCGGTGGGGCATTCCTCGGCAACCCCGCCACGACCCCCCAGGAGACGAGTGAGAGTGGAGTTGAGGCGTCGCTGCGCCGCACCTCAAACGCCATCCGCGACATCGAAGCACTTCTGTCAGGCGGCACGGCGCATCATGGTGTGCTGTGAGGGAGGCCTGCCAGCCCGCAGCCCCCATGCCCCCATGCCCAGTGGCAGTGCGCGGCACTGCTTACTTCCCATCTCCTGGAGTAAAATAAGGAGGAAACGTTTTTCCTTTGATAGGTACTTCATTAGTTACCAAACAGCGGCACCTCAAGCAATATTCACACATGGAAAAACTGCCACATAGCAAGACTTCCATTTTTCTCCGTTTGCTGTGCATCTTGACAGCTTCCTGGTACATATGTATACAGTCATGTTACAGGCGTATATTGTACAGCATCCTGTGTGAAGGTCTATTATAAGCAGTTTCACTGCTAGCATGAACTTCCCCATCTGAAGCGAACGAGCGAATAAGGCTATACAATAAAGTCTTCTGGAAAGAGTAAGTGTGTCGTTTGCTTTTATCTCTGAGAACATAGCACTAGCAATTTGATCAGTGTTAATGTGTTTTCTACTGCTGAAAACTTTTAATTTAAAGTGACTATTTTTTTGTAAGTTCTGGTATTTTTGTCAAGAAAAGGTATATTTACCCATTCAAATGGAAAACTTTGCTCTTAAAAATGCTTCACATTCTTGAATTGGTATGACTCTAAATGTATTATTTCCAAAATGATTTTAAATGAGTAAAAGGCCATATCCTGTATTCATGGTCTGAAAGAACAAAAGCACATTAACATTTACTTAATTTGCCAAACCTTTGTCTTTTTATTTCTGCCATTATGGCAGCATGGTCCTGTTTGACATCCTTTATTAAAATAGTTTGATTCTCATATTCAGTGCTCGGACAGTTCTGTTTATCAGATTGTGGCGATGTGACACTGTGCCACTTCTGACCCTCGGCTAATCATTATTCTCATGGCTGATATAGTTCTCTTCAGGACACATTCTTCTCTGGCCTGTGGCTCTACAGACTTCAGTTACACGTTGGATGTGAGGCCGCCATGGCGAACATCAGCTCGGTGCAGGCACGCCGAGTGGCCCTTGAGAGTGCCCTAGGGGGGAGCACTGGAAGCACCTCGGAACCCCCCAAGCCTGCCTTTAAAGCTAAGCTTACAGAGATCCAAAGCAGTGGCAGCCCTCCCAAGACACCATCTCAGTTCATTAAGCCGCCCATGCCGAAGTCATCCCTGGAAGGTGACAGACCGACCCCCAAGGTGTCGTCGTTTCTTCCAAAGCCCTATCAGGTCCCCGAATGGCCAAAAAATGAGAACAACCACATAGCATTTTCCAAACCGATCCAGGGGCCCGGTGCTGGCCAGGCCGCGGTGCCTGAGCCCGAGATAGAGGCTGTCAACCCCCTAAAGATGAAGAGCAGCGTCAAGGGTAGCAACAAGTTCGGCAACTTAACCCCCCTGAGCCCAACACCAAAAACGCTGTCAAGTAAGCCACTGCCGACCCCATCTGCCCTAAAACCCAGCTCACACTCCAACTCCCAGGCCCAGGAAGGTGATCCCTCCTCTCCCAAGAAGAAACCCCTGCCAAATATTTTCAGTCTGGGAAACGCACCCCCAAAACCTAACAGGCCCCCCAGGGTCAATCTGGAGATGTTTACAGAGGACAGAACACCCCAGAAAAACAGTGAGTCGTCATCTGTTCTTGTTACATGCTAATGCCTATGTATGTGTTTTTATCGCTTTCATTTTACCCTTTTCATTTAAGTAATGTTGGATTCTGTGGGACCTGATAACTTTTTTTATTATAAAAAAGCAGAAATAGTTTCAATATACATTATAAGATGTGCAGTACTACAAAGGCTTATCTGTAGGCAGCAAGTAAGAGAATATCAGAATTTCTGTGCTCCAGTATAGTTTAAGGGGGTGAGTTTTAGTCACTTTTGAACAGTACCTTTAACCATTTATTGCATTTCGATTGCCAGCTGTGCTATTTGTAGGGCTGCACGATATCACATCACGATTATGTGGTGCATGTGCTATAATCACCAGGACTTCACCAGATAACGGGTGTAAACATTTGTCCAGACGCCGGCTTTTTGGTACTACACAAACATTTATTTACGCCCACAATTTGGAGAGCAGATTAGCAGCATGCCTAAAATACTGACTAGAGGCTTATTGTGGCACCCACAAATTAGTTATGTGTATAAATTCTGACTATCTGGTATCACAATTTGCCTCTCATTAATATTTTAGGCGTACTACTAATTTGCCGTCCGTAAAATGTGCATATAGAACTGAAAGGCTGGCGTCCGGACAAATGTTAATCTAAGTGTCTAAAGCCATGGTAATCATTGCACATGTGATATTGGGCAGCCCTATATTTTGTTGCTTTGTATAAATGCAAAATCTTGTATTTTATTTGATTATTTATGGTTAAGTTTAGGGCTTTTTTTCCCCATAGAAATGAATGGAGAATCTCCACAATGATTTGAGTACAAATGTGTGTGTGTGTGTGTGTGTGTGTGTGTGTGAGAGTGATGGACGGGAAGCCCATCCCAGATGCGCCCCAGCCTTGTTCCTCTGACAGCATTAGAGATAATGGCCTGACGAGCTAAAGACTCTGATTATAGGCAGTACTGACCTCTGCGTAAAAGCTAGACCCGAATAATAGGCCTGGCCCGCAGCAGCAGAAGAATGTGCTTCCCCGTTAGAAAGGCTGCTTCCTTTTCTAGTTTCTCGTTTTACTAAAAGCACCCGGCATGCTTCTGAGCTTGAGACCGTGGGAGCCACGGTACTGTGGGATGGCAGCACAAATGTAGTCAAGGTGAGATTGTTCACTAATGCTTTATTTTCTGAAACAGACGCCGAACAGAAGATCGGGGGAGCTTCATGCAGTCAGCTAGTGGCGCCCCCTCCTGCCTCCAGCCTCCCCCCGCGAGCCCCAGTGGCTAAGTGAGCATCGAAGATCATTTGGCAGACCCGCGGCCTGCCTTTCCTACAGAGCTATGTGCTATTTCACACACACACACACACACACACACAAACACAAACACACACACAGACAGATCATGGGCCCCCCACCCCTCAGACGTTCTGGGTAAGTTTCTCACAGGAAGTCACACATACTTTGTCTTAAAAAAAATGATGATGATGATCTGTGCAAAACTGTAGAAGCATCAGAGCTCATAAATCTTGGATACACAGCGGCTCCTCTGTAACCCGGAGGGACTGCAGGAAGAGGAGCCAAAGAATACCTGCTCTGGATCTGCATCACATTTTCGTATTTCTATGCCTGCTGGTACAGGAGGTTAACAATGAGCAAGATCTAAGTTTAACAGGTGCACCACAATTAGAAAGCGGTGGCTGTCCACAGGCCCGTGTGTCATGACGGATGTGAAATCACACCTGACAGTGTGGCCTAGCCATGGCGAGTTATGCTGAGTCCCATTCCCAGCTCGCATTAGTGTTAGATGGCCGCTGCCCTAACACCATGGCGAGTTACGCTGAGTCCCATTCCTGCCTCGCATTAGTATTAGATGGCCGCTGCCCTAACACCATGGCGAGTTATGCTGAGTCCCATTCACAGCTCGCATTAGTATTAGATGGCCGCTGCCCTAACACCATGGCGAGTTACGCTGAGTCCCATTCCCAGCTCGCATTAGT
>JAODKN010000041.1:5197578-5208058 GCA_026774425.1 Petrocephalus zakoni
GGGCCATGGAGGTATAATCTGGTCTGTGTCAGTCAGTCTCTGCCACTGGGAGGCCTGCAGTGCCGGTAAGATGACAATCTGGGCCGTAGAGGTTAAATCTGGTCTGTGTCAGTCAGTCTCTGCCACTGGGAGGCCTACAGTGCCGGTAAGATGACCATCGGGGCCATGGTGGATTATAATCTGGTCTGTGTCAGTCAGTCTCTGCCACTGGGAGGCCTGTAGTGCCGGTAAAAGGGAATCTGCTTGTCTCTGGCACTAATTTCGCACCCCCCCTGACCCCGTTCAGCCTTGAAGAACCCAGAGGTGGTGGCCCAGAGGGGGGGTCTCAGTGCCATCCTTAAGAGTGTCATCGACTGTCAGTTGAGTCGCATCAACGAGGCGCTCATCACCACCATCCTGCACTTGCTAAACCACCCGCACACGCGGCAGTATGTCCGCTGCGACGTCGAGTTGGAGGTAGGCCTGCCTAGCCGCTGCACTGCACAGAAAATACTCTAATTGGGCCACACGAACCATGGAAGTTATTTTTCCCCCCAGTTAAAACCATCATTGAGGTGAGGTTGGTGTTTCCATAATTAGTTACATGCATTGCTACCCACAGTTGCCCCCCCTGGGGATTATGGGAAAGGTTTATGTTCCTCGAGGACTGGAGACAATCTGAGCATAGCATGGGATGACCTGGAACACAACCCACTTTGGAAGCGGAGGACTCTCGTGGATTAAATGAGGATGTGAGCCTCTGCTCTCTAGTAGAGATTAGGAAATGCCAGCTTGGAACTCGCAAGTCGCCCAAGTCGAGCCGGCGCTCTGTTCATTTATTGGAATGCAGGAATGAGACACTCATAACTGCTTGTCCCATGGTGATTGGTGATTTTTTTTATTAGGAATGAAAGGAATATGTAATTGTGTTTGTGTTTTCGTTTTGCAGCAAATCCTGGCACCTTACACCGACTCTCACTACAGGCACAACCCAGACACTGCAGAGGACCAGCTCAAGTGAGTGCATGTGACCTCAGCCAATCACACGTGACGTGTGTGGCCCACCGGCCACTCTCTGTGTGGCATGTGGTCTGCCGGGCGTGTGCGTGTCGGCAGGCTGGGTGGGCCCCGTGGGTGGTCGCTGGCTTTACCAAAGCATGAACTTGCACAGTCCTTTGAGCCAATGCTCCCTCCCCTTCACTTTTTCCCCAGGGAGGACAGAGAGGCGCGTTTTTTTGCCAGCAAGATGGCCATTGTGGCGGCCTTTCGCTCCTGGTCAGGTGAGCCGGCCTCCACAGTAACCGTAACGGCACTCCCTGGTGATGTTTGCAGTCACAACACATTTTTCTGTTACCTTCCAAGCATAAAGCATCCCACACTGAAGTTATACTCGTGATGGGAACCAAAACAACCTGCAATCTGATAAACCTGAGCCCTTAGTCGCTATATATAATATCTAGTTGTTTTCTGCTGTTAATTATGTTTCTCTGCCTGCTGGTCTGTTGGCAGGTTTTCAATAAAGACCTTTTCTAAAATTTGTAGCCCGTCAAAGGGAGTAATAATGAAGATGATGGACTGTACTGATTTTATGTTGCTCTCTCTGGCCCCAGGCATCATTAATTTGTGTAAATCGGGAAACTCCGGAATCCAGTCTCTGATTGGTCTGCTCTGTATACCAAATATGGAAGTGAGGGTAAGTACTCTAATGCTATGTGTTGGCTGTGTGGGAATTTGCCGGTAGGAACCTACATACTTGTGCTCTATGCATTTGCAATGCAAATGAATGTCAGACTCACCCGTTATCCTCCCACAGCGAGGCCTGTTGGAGGTCATGTATGAAATATTCCGCCTTCCCGTTCCCGTAGTGACGCATGATTTTATCGAAGCACTTCTCAGTGTTGGTAAGCCGAGATGCCAGCTTTTCCCATCTATGGTTCCTCTGTGGCATGGGGGTGGGGGAGAGTTTGTGAACTTGATCATTTTCATCTGTCCTCTGTAGACCCCAGTAGGTTTCAGGACAGCTGGAGACTGTCTGACGGCTTCGTGGCCTCAGAGGCTAAAGTGATCCTCCCACATCGAGCGAGGTCGAGGTGAGGGCGGCTTCTGGGAATGGAGGCCGGGCAGCTTGAGTCTCCCAGGTCCTCACGAGACACCGATTTCCGATTGGTCCACGCCCAGAGTGGCAGGTGCTGCTGCTTCCCGTCCAGATAACAAAAAACCAGAGGGACTGAAGATTTACCGTCCGCTCTGGAGCAACTCAGGAAGTCACAAAAGATTTCTCTAACCATAACAGAGCACTTCCTTTGTTATGGAGTAGCATGCAGCTGAGGGCAGTCATCCCCTGGCTGGAACTGGGTCTAATTCAGCTTTTTGCAGTCCTGGTCCTGGTCCTGGTGCTGGTGCTGGTGCAGGTTTTCAGCTAAGCTCTTCATTAATTTGGCGAGACTGGGATACTAATTATTTCACGTCATTCAAAACAAATGACAGAAGATTAAGTCATTTTAAGACCTGCAGTATATTTAGTCATGCTAAATGAGGAAACCGTTACAAACATTTGTCATAATAAACAGTCTGTTTGATTTTTAAGCTCATAAAACATTTGCTAATTTATCGCTCGTTCAGTTAATTGCCCAAAGAGTACAAAAACAGTGTTTGATTAACTGATTATGAATTAATAATGAATATTATTGTTATTACTTTAAAAGGGTAAACGAAAGATATTTAGTAGTTTCATATCTGTTTTGTAATTATGCCTGACAACAGTTTCATTTAATAGAAGCAGAAAATTATTTTTCAGGTTTTGTAACAAGTTGAATGTGGTTTTGATTTCGTTTAATTTAAAAAGCCTGGTGATTCTGTCATGCCTGTGATTAGGAAGCTGGCTGGCCTAAAACGGGACTTGGTATGGGTTAGCTTACCTAATTTCTGCCACTTGTCTCCGCAGACCGGACCTGATGGACAACTACCTTGCTTTGGTACTGTCGGCCTTCATCAACAGCGGGCTCCTGGAGGTATCCAGCATGTTTCTCATGTCGAGAAATAGCGCAATGTAGAATCCTGACCCCTTCTGTTTTAATGACGTCTACGGGCACCTGGATTTACACGGCTTTGGGGAAAATAGCTGCGCACTGAATAATAAAACATTAATCCGTAATTTTTTTTATAAATGTAATTATTACTTTTTTAAAATGACAGACTTTTGCTGCACCTTAGCCTTCAGCTTTAAGTTCAAATTGAAATCCCCCCCCCCCTCAGGGCCTGGTGGAGGTGATCACCAGCAGCGACGACCACATCTCTGTACGGGCCACCATCCTTCTCGGGGAGCTTCTGCACATGGTACCGCTGTCTGCTTCCCGTGTTTTGTGGTGGTGATTTCTGCTGTCTGTGGTGTGCAAATGTCTTGGGGGGTGATTATCATGTGAGTCCCTCGCTCCCTCTCAGGCCAACACCATCCTCCCGCACTCGCACAGCCACCATCTGCACTGCCTGCCCACCCTCATGAGCATGGCGGCCTCCTTCGACATCCCGCAGGAGAAACGGCTGTGAGTGCCCCCTTTCTGTGCGCCCCCGTTGGCCCCGGCTTCCTGCTCCAGATACGCCTCCTGGGGACAGGCCGCTTTTAGTGCCGATTCAGACACGTGACAGAGACCTTCTGTAGGTCTATCGCGTTCTGCTCCAGTAACACTAACCCTGCTCCAGCTCCTCCGCCCGATCCCCAGCTCACTGCTGGATCCTAATGGTTAAAAGACACCATTTAAAGCAGAGAATTCCAATATGGCCGTCAAAAGCTGGGCCTTACGTTGGCCGCGTTTTGGCCCCTGTGCTTCAGACGGGCAAGTGCTGCAGTGAACTACCTGAAACGCTTCCATGAGAAGAAGAAGCGTGGGCCCAAACCTCACAGCCTGTACCTGGACCACATCGTCCGCAAAGCCCTGGTGGCACACAGCCGACGGGAGCAGCACCTCCGCGTGCAGAAGGACATCTACATCATTAAGGTGGCCCTAGCCCTGCCTCTCACCCGCAGCAGTAACCATGTGACTTTGCTGATTGTAGTTACTCATTAAGGTTTGGTGCGCGTCGCCCTGATTGCGAAGCCATTTCGACTTTAAAGGCACCTCATGATATGGCAGATTTAGCCGATAGTACCTCCACAGTCTGTGTCTGTAACTCTGGCCTGGTTGTGTTGGCAGGACACAGAGGACGCTCTTCTGATGAACCTCCGTGACAGTCACATCCTCAATCACAAGCAGAATCTGGAGTGGAACTGGGTTCTTATCACCACCATCCTGAAGGTGCAGCAGCCTGGTGATGGCGGCGGGGGGCGGCTGATTTTAGGCCCTGTGGGGTTGGATTTTGTGTGCTGTGACTGAATAAATAGCTTGAGTTAAATGCAAACTGTTTTTACTCTGTTCATCTCCACAGTGGCCGAACGTGAACCTGAGGAACAAAGATGAGCAGATGCACAAGTAAGAGATGCTTCATACTGTGGGGGGGTTAATAGGAGACGGAGGTCTGTGTGTTGCTGCTAAATTATACTTTAGATTGCAGATAAAGTGTACTGTTTGTTCCAGAAAGTTCTATTTAGAAATTCTTCATAAAAGCGAAGTGGTTTGGTGGTAGGTGATCTTGTGGTGATTATAACATCTCAGCAATTACTCAAGGGTTCTTTTAAGTTTCATCATTAATGTCTTCTTGAGTCCTAACATAAATTTTATAAGTGAAATATTCAGGCTTGGTACATTGTGACCCATTCAGGGATAGAAAACCTGCATTTTTGCGCTCGGCGTGCCGGTCGGGTCACATGACTGCCCCCGTGTGGTCACATGACTGCCCCCGTGTGGTAGGTTTGTGCGCCGGCTACTGTACTTCTACAAGCCCAGCAGTAAGCTGTTCGCCAGCCTGGACCTGGAGCACAGCAAGGCAAGGCAGCTGACTGTGGCTGGGTGCCAGTTCATCGAGTTCCTGCTGGAGTCAGATGAGGTGAGGCGGAGTGAGGCGTAGCCGGGGCTCATGTTTCACACGCGCATATGGTCCCATGTGCGCTAGCACTCCCTCACCGCGGCCGGCTGGCCTCCCCGCCAATCACAGTGCTGCAGCTCACACCCTGTTAGCACCATGGCTGCCCTGCTCGCTGTGAGCGTGACTGGGCCTCACATCTGTTTTCAGCTCCGCAGTCCTTGAGCTTTCTCGTACAGTTTTATGATGGGTTCACCAGCAGCTCGGTCTTGGAGCCCCAAAGGAGTCTGTCTCCTCTCCTTCTTCTCCGTTAATTTTTTTCTGCTGTATCACATTAACTGCCTTCTTGGTACTGGTCTTGTTACATCTTTTAGGAACCATGTTGAAAAAGGGCTTTGTTTAAAAACAAGCAAAGAATGAAACTGCTGTACAAGCGCATACATGTGTATGTGTTCCTGATATATCATTTTGATCTCCCACCCAACAGGATGGGCAGGCCTACCTAGAGGAGCTGGTGAGGGACATCGAGCAATGGCTGTCTTCTTCCTCCGGACTTAAGCCAGACCGCAGCCTTCAAAGCAACGGCCTGCTGACCACGCTCAGCCAACACTACTTTCTCTTCCTGGGCACGCTTTCTGCCAACCCCAGCGGTGTCAAGATGCTGGAGAAGTGCAATGTCTTCCAATGGTGAGTCTCCCCCTGGTGGCAGGGAGGTCTTCCAGCAAGTGCACAGCCAGTCGTTTTAAATATTTAAGGACTTCTAACCATGCTTCTCCTAAGCAGCTGAATGGTAGGCCTCCAAGTCGGCACCTTGCGTGACTCTACTTGCTTTCTCTGTCTTCCAGTCTCCTTAACTTGTGCTCCCTGAAGAACCAGGACACCCTGTTGAAGTTGACGGTGTCCACGTTGGACTACAGCCGTGATGGCCTGGCTCGGGTCATTCTGTCCAAGATCCTTACGGCGTCCACAGATGTAAGTCTGTGCTGGGTGCTTGGTTAACGTAACGGGGACGCTTGAGCGATTTTCCAGAGGGGCCCATCAGCCTTTTCCTACCTCTGTCAAACATGCTGGGATCAAGATTCTGCTCTGGCATTCAGTTATTCACATCCATATTAATGTATGACAGGTGTGGCATTTCCCTGGAAATGTCTGCTTCCTTGAAACCAAACTTGTTACCATGTTACTACAGTGCATGTGCCATGTTAAATATGCTTTTACAGCTTGTGGTGTCATGTAACCATTTTTGGTGCCTTGACAGATTCCCCAGAGTTATGAGAAACTTTTCTTCCTCTCTCATTATGACTGTGAGCTAAATGTCACAGTTTGATAGGTCCGTTTCTTAGTGCCGCTCATGAGAGTATATGACCCTAGGCCTATACTCTCATATAATGATGCTTCTTTGCTCTTGTGGCATGTTTCAGAACTGCAGGCTATATGCCACGAAGCATCTGCGAGTGCTGCTGCGTGCCAATGTGGAATTTTTCAGCAACTGGGGCATCGAGCTGCTGGTCACACAGCTGCATGACCGCAGCAAGGTCGTCTCCATGGAGGCCCTGGACATCCTGGACGAGGCCTGCGAGGACAAGGTCAGCTCACATTTTGAAATGTAATGTTATTACTCATCTAAAGCCCACGGAAGGATCCTGACAGGTTATAGAGTAGACTGTCTGCCCTTGTTTGTTTTTGATGCCTTTGATCAGCTCATAGCTAGCTGAGAAGTTACTTGATCTGATCTGCCAGGTGTTATTCATATTATATTGAGCGGCGATATTTAATTCATTTGGTCCTTGAAGGTCATTGCCGTGATGTGACATTACCCCATGGTTTGAACATGAACTGACGTAAAATAAGATACAAAAATGAAATTAAGTACAAATTAATAAAAACAAAAACTGAAATTAAGTATAAACAGACCTCAACTGCTTAAACTGCACACTGACAGCTAATTAAAACAGAATTGAATTTCCAATGAAAGTTGAAAGTAATATAAACTTAATAAAAAAAAATCTAAACTATAATAACACTGTCTTCTTCTTGTGGTGCCCCCTCCAGGCCAACCTCCATGCTCTCATTCAGATGAAACCTGCCCTCACCCACCTGGGTGACAAGGGAGTCCTGCTGCTCCTACGGTGAGATGCATGCTGGGATACCAGTGCATATTGATAACATTTCAGTTTTTTTTTTTCGGTACTCCAATCCATCCGATATTTATATCTGCCCATTCTGAGTCCCAATCCAGTCTTGTCATAAATATTTGAATATACATACACATGCAGTAGGCATTGCATCGATGCAGTCTTTGTCTGAAGAAGCCTCATGATTACAGTTTTCTTCCTGTGTTGTTTCTGCAAGTACCTAATTAGATTTGTTGTATTAAAAAATACTCTGCTGCTATATCCTCCTATACAAATGGCACTGCCATCATTGCAGGTAGCTGTCGGCCCACTTAGAGTTTCCAGTTTGTAGAATTTCTGCATGGCTGACATCTCGATCGTTCCGAGTTTCAGGCCCCGTGCCTCAGGCTTACTGGAGCATGTGACGGAACCTTACAATCTACACAACTGACTTAAATTGGGTGGATGCAGGTAGATCATAGCAATCAATGCAAAAAGTGCTAGGATTGGCCTCGATACTGCTCTTCGATATGTTTGTGTTTTTCCTATGGTCTTGTTGAGAAGAGCATCCATCATTATGAGTCATGAAAAAGGTTATTAACTGCTCTTAAAGAATGCTGCTCTTACTCAGTGTAAACTTGTCTGTCACTAAGCTTTCTCTAAACTTCAGATCGAGACAGTTTTATAAACCTGTCTTCTGAGTATTTGAGTGTCTGGTGATTGGCTGGCTGTCCTGCTGTTGGTGTCCTTAAGAGAGTTTTCAGCTCACATGTCGCTCACATGGAGGATATCTGCATGACCCATCTGCCTGCCTGGCCTACAGGTTCCTGTCCATTCCAAAGGGCTTCTCCTACCTCAGCCAGAGGGGCTACGTCAACCGTCAGCTTGAGAAGTGGCAGAAGGTGAGTCAGCCCATGATACCTCTCTACTCAGTGGGTTAAGCTCTGTACCTGTAATCAGAAGATTGTCGGTTCAAGCCCAGCTTCGGCACGTCTGTGGGTCCTTGAGCAAGGCCCTTAAACCCCGGCTCCCTGGGCGCTGCTCTTGTGGCTGCCCTTCACGGCCAAGCTTACTCTCACGGAGAGCAAGGTTGGGGGAGGTAAAAAGAGAATTGCCCCACGGGGATCCGCATCTGCTTGCCTGAATCGGGGGCGATTCCGGCCAGTATGAAGGCAGAGGCTCTGGTCCTTTGCGGGAATCCGCTGCTATTTAGCCAAATTCTGTAGTAGTCAGTGACGTTTGCTGCCAGGAACTGAAATGAGATAGCGCTTTATAGTGTAAAATGAGCCGTTTCCTCTTCCCCATGCTTCCTGGCACATTGGAAAAAAAACACCTATTTTTATTTTTCCCCTTTTACAGCAGCAGGGTTCTGGGGAAAATGCAGAGTAGGAGCTGGAACTAGGAAGGCAGGAGTCCTGCTGTTCTTGTCAGTGTGGGAATCTGCAAATGTTCCTGTAAAATACAGATTCATAATCTGCAATATAGAAATTGTGGGCAGGGGGGCCACAATTCAGGCAGCTTTTAATCTCCGCATGTTCTGGTGACAGTGCAGGCTCCTCCCCAACATCACGTGAATATATAAGAAATAAACTGTATTTTGTGGCATGTTTTAAGAAGGTTGGCTTCCCTGCATCTCTGACCACAGGAACGGTGGTAGTTTTGTCAACAAGAATTTTGATGATAAGTATTTGTTGACGACCATTGAATTCACGACTAAATTGTAATGACTTGAACGAAAAAATGTTTGACAGCGAAAATTATGGTGAAATCGCCGTTCATTATGCTCTGACGAGTAAAGATGAGAGGAGATTGCTGGCTCTTTTTGGGCAGACATCCTAGATAACAGTAACCATCTCAAACCATTGGTTATTATCCTTTTTAACCAATCATTTACATGCATATATCTGCATGTGCACATACAAATTCTGACTGTCTCCATGCATCTTTCTCACTGGATGATTTTTTCCCCCTGCTTGGTGCATATCTGCACAAATGCCAGCTTCCACTTCCAGTATAACTAATTCACATTCACACTACACAGTTTTCTGCTCGCCGACAGTTTTTGGTGATTGCTGGCAAAACCCCCCAGATTGGTGCCAAATTGCCGTTTGATCGGCAAATCGGCAAACAAACGCTGTGTGTGAACTGTTCAAAGATGCAACCCGACGGAATCGCCCATGCACCACAGACGCCGCATAACTGGACAGTTCAAGAACGTGCTAGAGCTAACTGGAGTTACCAAATTTGCTGTCGTTGTGTCTACTCTGCGACGGGTTGGTGCCCCATTTAAGGATGTTCCCTGCCTTGCATTTGGAGCCTCTAGGATATACGCTGGACCCCCCCGACCCTGAATAGCACAAGCAGTTTCAGAAAATAAATGATGGGTGGATGCTGTCTATTTTTGAAGAAGGGTTATTGTAAATGGTGATGGCAGCTTTTGCACACAGTTAAATGGGTATTTTTTTGATGGGTGATGATGCCTTAATAGCAGAAATGAAATGGTGAGAAGTACGTACTATTGATTTATGCAGAAGATAAATATGACCTCTGACCTAAATCAATACAAAAACAAAAGACTGAAATGTGACTTTAATCCAAGAACAATTTTCAGTAAGTGACTAAGACTAACAGTAAATTAAAAATTCTTGCCCAAATTAACACTTCTCAGGAATACAACCTGACGTATGTCGATCTGGTGGAGGACCAGCTGAACGAAGCCCTCACCACGTACCGCAAGCCTGTCGATGGAGACAACTACGTGCGCCGAAGCAACCAAAGGTGAGGGCTGCTCAGGTGGACCAGACCTTCTCACCGGCCTTCAGAGCTGGTCATCCTCTTAGGCGACATTGTTGGCTGACTGTCATGGGGGGGCATGACTTATTAAATGTATTTCACTCTGGCCCCATATGGCGTGCAGGCCTTAAAACCCTCCTTGTGGGATCTGCACGCCTTTGAAATTGTAGTTTTACTTTTTCCTCCATCTTCTAGGTTACAAAGACCAAACGTTTACCTTCCCGTGCACCTGTATGGTCAACTGGTCCATGATAAGACTGGCTGCCACTTGCTGGAAGCTCAGGTACCAAGCGGGTGGCTGGTTATGAGATGACATCAACTAGTTTATAGCTTTGTCCCTTAAGTAACCTTTGGACCCCCCCATCCAGAACGTGGTTCCGGATCTGAGCTACACAGTTCGTTCCCCGACCCTAGATAACTGGGAAGGCGTTAAGCATCTGAAGGCGGCACTCTGGGCCCTGGTGAGTGTGTCAGTGTGCACCGCCATGTGTGTAAGCGCGGTCAGACGGGCCCTGGTGAGTGTGTCAGTGTGCACCGCCGTGTGTGTAAGCGTGGTCAGACGGGCCCTGGTGAGTGTGTCAGTGTGCACCGCCATGTGTGTAAGCGCGGTCAGACGGGCCCTGGTGAGTGTGTCAGTG
>JAODKN010000041.1:5208158-5225004 GCA_026774425.1 Petrocephalus zakoni
TGCACTGCCGTGTGTGTAAGTGCGGTCAGACATGGGCCCTGGTGAGTGTGTCAGTGTGCACCACCATATGTGTAAGCGCGGTCAGTCATGGGCATAACTGCTCAAGCTCCGGTGCTGAGAGAAAACCACCCTTTGCTTCCAGGGTAACATCGGCTCCTCCAACTGGGGTCTCAACCTGCTCCAGGAGGAGAACGTGATCCCAGACATCGTGGCCCTGGCCCATCAATGCGAGGTCCTGTCCATCCGCGGGTAACTTTCTGCTTAATGAGATTTGGAGGCTCTGGGGCGCTTTGCCTCGCTCCCCGTGTCCCCTCAGCCATCTTGGATCTCTGCCCCCGTGGGTCCTTCATCCGGCCCGATCCCTTTCTGTCTCCCGGCAGCACCTGCCTGTACGTCCTGGGCCTCATCTCCAAGACGAAGCAGGGCTGCGAGGTTCTGAAGCAGCAGGGCTGGGACGCGGTGCGGCATAGCCGGCGCCAGCCTTGGCCCGTAGTGCCGGATGAGGTGGAGCGCCAGCCGCCCGGAGAGCTGTCCTCCGGGCCCAGCACGCTCAGCCTCAACTCCGAGTCCACGGGGTCGCGGCACAACAGCGAGAGCGAGTCCACGCAGCCAGGTGAGCCAGTGGGCCGGCCCCGTCAAGCAACACACCCCTGGGGGGGGGAGACTGATTTGGAGGCACCAGCAGGAGGTGGAAACCCAGAGAAACCTGCAGACCAAAGAGTGCCCATCAGCCCATGTAAAACCCAATCTGGTGGTAGTCGGTCCTCATATCTGTACAAGGACTAGCATGATGGCAGGAATGAGCCTAGTTTACTGGTGATGGTCTGGCTTGTTTGGGAACTAACCATGAGCCTCTGGATTTCAGGCCTGTACATCCTGGATGATGAGAAGTGCGACCTGCTGGGCCTGCCGGAGGAGCTGCCACTGTGCATGCGCTCCAAGCCACAGAAGGACCGCGGCCCCTTCACCCTGCTGGCGTCTGGCAGCTCGGTGCGGCGTCGCCTCCTTAGCACCCTCACCCTGCCCAGCAAGAAGCTCCGAGGCACCGGCGACCCCAAGGCCGGCAAGCAGGGCGCTCCACGGCGCAGCCGCACCATCACGGAGCCCTCCGACATTTCCCCGGGCCGCAGCGAAGCCTTCCCCACCGTCTTCAATGGCGGCCGCCTGGCCACCAGCCCGTCCGTCAGCTTGGAGACCTCCTTTCTGGGCTGCCGTGACGACCGAGTGGGTGCGACTACCATCCTGGAGGTGGAGTCTAAACCTGGAAGGGGCGGGGCCGAGAGTCACCGGGAGCCCGGCAGCCGTGAGCGATTGGCTGGGGACGGCTCCTCCTCCTCGTTCTCGGGAGGGGGCGGGGCCCAGTTCAAGAGCCGCAGCCAGAGCTTCAACACCGATACGACGACCAGCGGCATCAGCTCCATGAGCTCCAGCCCGTCCCGCGAGACCGTGGCCGGTGTGGACTCGGCGGCAGGCGACACAGACTGTGTCAGCCTGGACACGGTGATCAGCGCGCGCACGGTGCGAACGTTGTGCTCACTTACGCCGCAGTCCAACCACCTGCCGCTGTCCAAGTCCAGCTCGGCGTCACTGGTGCCGCCCGGCTCCGCCCACACGCTTCCGCGCCGCGCCCAGTCGCTTAAGTCACCGTCGGTGGCGGCCATCCGCAGCCTGGCGGACTGCAGCTTTGCATACACCAGCCCGCGGGACGCGCTGGGCTACGCCACGCTCAAGCGGCTGCAACAGCAGCGCATCCACCCATCGCTGTCACACAGCGAGGCGCTGGCCTCCCCTGCCAAGGACGTGCTCTTCACCGACACCATCACCATGAAGGCTGGCAGCCTGGACTCCAGGCTTACGCCCCGCAGGTGAGCATTGTTCCTCCTGGCTCCACCCCCAGGGGGCCTTGTAATTGTCAGTAGCGACAGCCAAACTGGAGCTCCTAGACTGAGAGTGGGTGGGATTACAGTGTGCCATCCATCATCGGTGGATCCTGCCTTGTGGGACAGGCTCCTATTATCTGGCGCCCTAATTAGATAATATGTTATTAGGAACTGACAGATATAAAGGGGGCTCAGGGTTCATTTCTGGTCTAATGGCACAGAGGCAGTGCAGCTTGAAATCCTAATCTAACCCACAAGCCCTTTAGCAGTGTTTCCCGATCCAGTCTGCAGGGACCCACAGATAGTGCACATTTTTGCTCCCTCCTGGCTAAAATGTGGACTGTCTAGCAGGGAGATGGACGGGAGCAAAAACATGGACCGTCTGCAGGTCCCTGAGGACCGGAGTGGGTAACACTGCCTTTAGGTATCAACCTTCAGACATTAGAGACCCGATCATCTTGAGGATGTCACTCCTCTTGTCTTTGTCCTTTGTGTTTTCCCTGAAGTTCCTGCTCATTCTCACAGTTGTGGTGGATGTGGTGCAAACGGGCAGGTTTGAGTTTTCAGACTTACGGTCGAAGCGGCGGATAAGGTAGATGTTACCCAATCTGCTGCCTTGATGCAGGACGCCTACCAGTAAATACGATAGACGGACGCAAAGGAAATGTCTCGCGGAAGGCGACCTCTGACAGGCCTGGAAGCCGAGCTTGCCAGTGTCGCAACGCGATTTTTTTTCATCGTGTTTTCTTGCATTTCCTATCCCTTTCTTGTAAACGGCGAGCTCTTCGCTTCAGAGGAAGCTGGGGTTGAAAGAGCTTCGACGCTGTGGTCGGGCGGCTGTCCGCTTGCGGCCGCATGAGCTCAGCTCTGATGGCTGCTGGTATCGACTGCAATTACCATCAGCTGAGACGTTCCTAAAGATCTTTCAGACGGCTTTAGCTTGTGGACAGTCCCCCTAAACTGGCCTAATCCCCCAGCATCTGTGTGGCCTCATCCGGGGGGGCTGAACGTCCCCTGCACGCTCTTTGGGGGTCACTAGTCCAAACCCCATGTTCTTCCCTGTATCGAAGGTATCCCTATTCCCTCCAGCAGTGATCTGGAAGTAATCACCTTTTTTTGGTGCCCCCCCCTGCCTTCCCCCAGGATTTTACTAAAGAGATTCAGCTGTTCAGGCCCCATGGGGTCTCGTTGCAGGACCAGGTCACTCCTTCCACGGTGCGTGTTCATCTCCAGGGGCCGTCCCATTCCCTCCCTCTCTATCTCCACCCCCCTCCCACAATATACAAGCTGAAGGAAAATGTCTCTTCTGCTTCTAGACCTCTCCCCCATCCCACTCCACCAGACAGTGCGTAGTCTAGCATCCAGACAGTATTTCAAAAGGAGGGTGGTTGTGATTAGGGTTAGGGTTAGGGTTAGGGTATACTTGTATACTGGGTATACTTGGTTTTACTCTCACCCTCTCATCCCAGTTATTTACCAGCCAAAAGCTGGGCAGGCCTTTCTCAAACAGCATATCACCCACACTGCGTTGGCACACGCACACCCAGGTGAACACAGTGCAGGCTGGACCCCCATTCTGGGTGCCGTTAAGGCTCCCTAAATGTGCCTGTTCGTGCACGAGCTGGGCAAGCTTTTAGCGAGGCTGCAGCACTGTGCTGGTGGAAGGGGCTCTAGATTCGCTCTCCCAGCAAATCCCTTGCCCCCTCACCCCCCACTCCTGCATAAGCAGCCTGGTCTCCCATATGCCCCCCCCCCCCCGCCTGGCTACCCATTTTGGCATCGTGTTGCCCTTGCAGGCCTGCTGGCTGTTGTCCTTTCCTGTCTCTGGTGAATACTGGACATATATGCCCTGTCCAGGTTTGCTGCACTGTAGATATCCCTCTGGACCCTCTCAGGCTGTAGGTCCTGGATGAGGTTGGATGGTAGTAGTTCTGGATCCTGGAGCTGACTTTCTGAGCCTTTGGCCCAGTCCTTCTGTCCCTGTTGACCCCATCCCCCACCTTTCCTCACTCTCAACCCCCAGGTTCCTCAAGGCCCTGAGCTTTGCCTCCCTGGACAAGGAGGATCTCCTGAGCCCCATCAGCCAGACCACCCTGCACCGTTCCTCTTCCGTGCGCTCTATGGTCTCCAGCGCCACCTTCGGTTGCAACGATGACTACATTGGCCTGGCGCTGCCCATGGACGTCAATGACATGTTCCAGGTGTGCCCCGGGCCCCTGGTGACCTTACGTGTTGCTTCAAAGTAGCAGAACAGGAAGAGGGGTGTTTGGCCACCAGTTGGTACTGAGGCTCTGCCGTGTCTCCTCAGGTGAAGGAGACGCCATACTTTAAACAGAGCACCAGCCCCCCGTCAGAGGACAAGAGCCCCAAGTTCTTCTTCGGGGATGGGGACGGTAATGAGCCCGCCGGTGTGCATTGTGCTCCTAGGTCGGCCAGGCCAGCTTGGCCATAACGGTCTTAAGATCACTGTATCTCTCTGCGCGTGAGGAACCTACAATGGGGTGTTATGGCATATACATTACAGCAGTGTTTCTCAATCTTGTCCTGGGGGACCCACAAACAGTCCACCTTTTTGCTCCCTCCCAGCTCCAGCAAAAATATGGACCGTCTGGCAAGGAGCTTGGAGGGAGCAAAAATGTGAACCGGCTGTGGGTCCCCGAGGGCCGGATTGGGGAACACTGCTTTACAGTTATACTTTCCAGATCAGTATCCAAACCCCAATAGCTTGTGAAATAAAATGTCAAGATTTACTGAGGAATAATGATGACATAATGATTGATTATGTAAGTGATTGACTGATCAGTCAGTTTTATTTGCTACATACACAGTTGTAATTAGTGCAGTGTCGTGAACTGCTTCGTTGCCTAACTCTAAGACAGTATACAGAAGGCATAAATGTAAATAGATAAAAGTGAATGCTAAACAATAATCATAAATCACCACAAATAATGTGCAATTAGCAGTAATGTAGATGTCGTTGGAGGGATAATGAAATATTGGGAGGTCTACTTCCTCTGTGATACGTCTATGTTGGAAATTGTGTCTGTGTGTGGGTTCGCATAGATCACATTTGGGGTCCCCAGAGTGTGGTAAAACCTGAAACCTCCTTACTTTTGGGGACATTTTTTGAGGTCCCCATTTGGATAACATCAATTTTATAAAAATCTGTGAAGGCTATCAAAGAAGTAAAAACTCCAGTCTTGTATTTGGGTTGGTCACTCATGGTTAAGGTTAGAGCTAATTAGGGGTTAAGGGTTTCGTGACTGGGATTAGGGTTTTTCCCAGAGAAATGAATGGACGGTCCCCATTTAGATAGGTACGTGTGTGTGTGTGTGTGTGTGTGGATGCTCTCCCCTACAGGCTCCCGGTCGGGGGTCCCACCTCCACTGCGGCCCCAAATCAGCATCACAGAGCTGGTGAGTGGAGGCCGTGCCGGTCTGGAGGAGGAGACGGGCCTACAGGATCATCGTGATGATAACTGCCTGTACTGCGTGGGCATCCAGGTGCTGGGAGGCTGTGCCCACAGCCAGGCCGACGCCCCCCATAACCGCTCCGGTGAGAACTGTGCAAGGCGGGGCTTGGCGTATAAATGCAGTCAGAGTGTCAGAATGTGCACCCTGTGTTGCACCCTTACTGTTATTCCACTTGGGGTTTGCTGCAGTTGCCTCGTTTAGGTGAAAGATCAATATGTACGTACATTTGAGGGTGGCACAGTGGTTAGCCTTGTTACCTCACACTTCTTGGACTAGAGTTTGAGTCTCCACCCGGGATCCATGTCTGTGGAGTTAGCATGTTGTCCACATGTGGTTGTGGCTTTTCCTCCTGATATTCTGGTTTCTCCCAACAGTCCAAAAACATACTGAGGTTAATTAGAGCCAGTTTGCCAGTAGGTGTGCATGTGTGTGTGAGTGTGTCCTATGATGGGCTGGTGTCCTGCCCTGGGTTATTCCTCGTCTTGTGCTTGAAGCTTCCTGGATAGGCTCCAAACTAGCGGGTTATGAACAAAGGTGTTGGGACATCTGGCCATTACACCTACAGGCATCTTTATGACCTCCCATTCTAAATCCATGGTCCCCCCTTTGCAGCTATAACAGTTGCCAGTCTTCTGGGAAGGCTATCCACAGGATTTTGGGGTGTGTCTGTAGGAATTTTTGCCCATTCTTCCAGAGGGGCATGTGTGACGTCAGGCACTGATGTTGGACGAGAAGGCCTGGCCTGCAATCTCCAGTCTAGATCATCCCAAAGGTGTTCGATGGGGTTGAGGTCAGGGCGCCGTGCAGGCCGGTCAAGTTCTTCCACACTAAACACTAAACTGTGTCTTTATGTCTGAAGCATTAAGAGTTCCCTTCACTGGAACTAAGGGGTCTAGCCCAACCCCATACCATTATTCCTTCTCCACCAAACTTTTGCACAGTGCAGTCCGGCAGGTAACATTCCTTTGGCATCTGTCAAACGCAGACTCATTCATCAGACTGCCAGACAGAACAGTGTGATTCTTCACTCCACAGAACACGTTTCCACTGCTCCATAGTCCAGTGGCGGCCTTTTTTGCACCACTCCATCCAATGTGTGGCATTGCGCTTGGTGATGTGAGGCTTGCATGAAGCTGCTCGGCCATGGAAGCCCATTGCATGAAACTCCAGCTTTTGTGCTGGGGTTAATGCCAGAGGAAGTTTGGAACTCTGCAGTTGATTCTACAGAGTGTTGATGACTTTTACGCAGTGTGTGCATCAGCACTTGGTGACCCCACTCAGTCACGTCATGCCTGAGTTTCTGTTGTTCCTAAATGCTTACACTTTGCAAAAACACCACTTACAGGTGACCATGGGATTTCGAGTGCATGCTGATTTAATGCACCTGTAGCAATGGCTCTCAATGAAACACCTGAATTCAGTGATTGAGAGGTGTGTCCCAATACTTTTGTCCATATAGTGTATATATTGACATGTACAATACATATAACAAACGTGCCTTGTTAAATGACGTCTGTTTGGATTTGCTGTTGGTGAGCCTCTGGGAGGAGGTGGGTGGGCTTTGTCCTTTTCTTAAAGGATAATACCATGTGACCCTTCCTTTGACAGACTTCCCCGATGTGCCGTACTCCGATTGGTGCAGCCAGCCCATCCACAGCCACCTGGAGGTCACGCCCCAGTCCAAGTTCTCGGGCGTCTCCGGCTGCAGCGACATGTCCCAGGGTTCTGCGTGCGGCACGCCCAACCCTCAGCTGGTCTTAGGTGAGGAACAGCATGGGGGTAGTGGGTTTATGGGCAGGGCTGCAGATGTGTGTGCGCGTGGGCGGGAGGCGGCTGAAAGGGTAATCTGCTGCTTCTGCCCCACCCAGGCGGGAAGCCCATCTCGGAGGATGCACCAGCCTGCCGCGCCCTGCTGAGGAAGGAGGTGCTTCGGCTGGTGGTGAACCTCAGCTCCTCTGTGGGGACCAAGGGCTACGAGACGGGCCTGTTGACGTGAGCATCGCCACTCCGCGCTGCTCCTGGCCTGACCCCGCTCGGCAGGTGCCTGACCCACCTCCTCTTCTCCTCCGCAGAATCAAGGAGAAGTTCCCGTACGCCTTTGACGACGTCTGCCTGTACTCTGAGGTGTCCCACCTGCTGGCGCACTGTGTGTTCCGCCTGGCCTCCCGACGCTTCATCCAGGAGCTCTTCCAGGATGTCCAGTTCACCCCGGTGCTGATCTCTGGCCTCCCGCTATACTGCTTTATGGCGTTACAGTGACAAACGTACACCGTCCTCACGGCGAGGGTTATACAGCTAACGCGTCTTTTTTGACAGAGGGCTCCACATTACGCTCTGGGGTAACTCAGATGCAGGTTGCCTTTCTCTGCTAAATGGGATGCGAAATATAAGTAGTTGAATGTATGTATGGTAACACTATAGCATGGTATATTTTCTCTATATGGTCCTTAGTGCTCTGATTCTGTTATTATAGTAACACACTACAGTATGGTATATTTTCTATATATAGTCCTTAGGGCTGTGATTCTGTTACTATGGTAACAATACAGTATGGTATATTTTCTGTATACCATGGTTCTTAATGCTCTGATTCTGTTATTATAGTAACACACTACAGTATGGTATATTTTCTATATATAGTCCTTAGGGCTGTGATTCTGTTACTATGGTAACAATACAGTATGGTATATTTTCTGTATACCATGGTTCTTAATGCTCTGATTCTGTTATTATAGTAACACACTACAGTATGGTATATTTTCTATATATAGTCCTTAGGGCTGTGATTCTGTTACTATAGTAACACACTACAGCATGGTATATTTCTGTATACCATGGTCCTTAGTGCTCTGATTCTACTATTTTACTATTGATCCCGCCCATGCGAGTAAAACTGCCGCGCATTTTACTATTGATCTCGCCCATGCATACTAGCGTACCACTTATGTGCACTCCTGTATATAGTCCTTAGTGCTCTGATTCTGTTCCCTCTGGGTCTCTGCTGCTCCACAGGTGGCTTATTGTTTGATTGTAGGGACCCCCTTTCTCTCTTCCCCCCCCTTTCCATCTTCCCCCCTTCGCCCCTTTCTCTGTCATTGCCTCTCTCTGTCTCCCATTTATTTCCCCCTTTCACTCTCTCTCTGTCCCCCCTTTCTGTCTGTCCTCACCTCTCTGTCCCCCCTTTCTGTCTGTCCTCACCTCTCTGTTCCCCCTTTCTGTCTGTCCTCACCTCTCTGTTCCCCCTTTCTGTCTGTCCCCGCCTCTCTCTGTCCCCCCTTTCTGTCTGTCCTCACCTCTCTGTTCCCCCTTTCTGTCTGTCCTCACCTCTCTGTCCCCCCTTTCTGTCTGTCCCCGCCTCTCTCTATCCCTCCCCTTTGTGTGTCTCCCTCTCTTTCCCTCTCCCCCCTTTCACTCTGTCTGTCCCCCTTTTCTGTCTGTCCCCACCTCTCTCTGTCCCCCTTTCTGTCTGTCCCCACCTCTCTGTCCCCCCTTTCTGTCTGTCCCCACCTCTCTGTCCCCCCTTTCTGTCTGTCCTCACCTCTCTCTGTCCCCCCTTTCTGTCTGTCCTCACCTCTCTCTGTCCCCCCTTTCTGTCTGTCCCCGCCTCTCTCTGTCCCCCCTTTGTGTGTCTCCATCTCTGTCCCTCTTTCCCTCTCCCCCCCTTCACTCTCTCTGTCCCCCCTTTCTGTCTGTCCCCGCCTCTCTCTATCCCTCCGCTTTGTGTGTCTCCCTCTCTTTCCCTCTCCCCCCTTTCACTCTGTCTGTCCCACCTTTCTGTCTGTCCTCACCTCTCTCTGTCCCCCCTTTGTGTGTCTCCCTCTCTGTCCCTCTTCTCCTCGTTTCACTCTCTGTCCCCCCTTTCTCTCTCCATCACTCACTCTCAGCCTCCCCTCTCACCATTGCCTGACAGTATTTCTGTGCCCCTTGCAGATGTATGAGGAAGCTGATGTCGTCCTTTGCAACCCAAAGCAGGCCACTGCCAACTCGTCAGATTGCTGATCTTTCTGCACCTTCCTGTGACGCCCCCCTGCCACCTAAAACACAGACTCTTTTTGCACTCTTAGATTGCAAGCCCCACTTCCACCCCCCCCCCCCCCCATTGTTCTTGAGTGACGGGCCGTGTCGGCAGAGCAGACGTGGGATCAGCGAGAGTTTCTCGGAATGTCTTCCGCTTGTGCGCTCTGCTCCGTGTCCTGACTGGTTTTCACGGGTGGCTGCATTTTTCACCTAACGTCCCTACCAGCCGACACATACGGCTTGGACTCCGGACATGAAAGCGACCCGAGTGCACGGACCACATGGAGGGCCTGGTGTTGGCTTTCCACTGTGCTTTTCCAGCTTCTCATCCTGCAAGTTTGCATCCTGTAATAGGAAAGACTGACAAACAGAGGCATGCTGTTTCCCCCTCCCCATCCCCCAGGTAGCTTTGCTCTTGCTGTGTAACACTAACGGGCTGCCATTAACTGGGGGAAAACCCCATTCCCATTAACTGTGATGGGGGCGGGGCCTAACACCGCCAGTCTTGTGATCAAACAAGCACTGTACAGTATTTCTGTCTTCATGTTATTCAGACAATCAGGTGTCAGAGTCGTGGGCCCTCCTTGTCTCCCCTTGGGGGCGGAGCTGGAGGTGACGACAATGACAAATTGGCGAATTGGAAGTGTGAAGGGTGCTGGCTTCCGGTTACATTTTTATTCTCTGCTCTTTGGGAGCCAAATTTGCAAGCCAAATCTCATAATTAGGTTGTGGGAAATGCAGAGGGTAGGAGTGAAATGGATGCAGAAAAAGCAGTGGAAACGTTTGATTTTGGGCATCCGTCCTCTGTGTGTGCTCATGGGAATTTTACTTACACAAAAATAGTCTCAGGGTAAAACAGAAAATGAGAGAGAGAGAACCATTTAGATTATAGAGGAGGTGTGTCCAAGCAACTTTGGAGGTGGAACCAAGACATCTGATTGGTTGGTCTGACATCTGACATAATATCTGATTGGTTATCTCTTTGAACCAATCATTTTTCGGTCTGCCCTCAGAACATGTTTGTGTAAGTAAAATTCCCATGAGCTCTCCATGTGCAGGTTGGGTTTGTGTGTGTTTGCACATACGTGTATGTATGTATGCTTATATGTACATGCAGTGTGAGTGTATGAATTCTCACATTCTTACCCTCCAAATTTCTCCGGACTGGCATAAGACCTTGGCTGCGTTTGGTCTCATTGTTAATGCAGCTCTTGGGACCTTTGAGCGGAATCACACTGAGTTTCTAGTGACATTGTGACGTTATTGCTGAAAAGTTTGCTTGATGTCCTACTTAAACAAAGAGCGAAGAAGTTCAGATGAGGCAGAAGCACAGTGGGTCTTCACTTAAGTGGCTGGACCGTCATGCTTAAATCACTTTAATTTTATAGTTTTTTTTTAACAACCTTTTGTATTTTCCTTGGATCCTGTGGATGTGGAATCATTTGTGGAGTTTTAATTTATTTTAGTATCTAATGAATTTCCAAGTCACCGGTACTTCCAGGATCTGTCAGGGCTTTCGTGACATGCCGCTCTTGGCCCAGACCTTCCTGCCACATCTTCCTGCCCAGGATCAGTGTCGCTGGTGCCTGAGAAGCCACCTGCCATTTGGTCATTTCCTCCCATGCACACAAAAAGTTGCCCGCCGTGCATCCTCACCCACCCTGGATCATGACCACATGGGCTGGGACGTGCTTGGAAAACCCAGTGGATCTGTTACCAAGAAGTGGGTCGGCATGCTCTCCTGACCTATGCTTGGTTAATAATATTATCACCTAAGTGGATGAAATCTGTTTGTGTTGGTTGAACTGGAATCACTGGTCCCTGATATGGGTTCACTTGGTATCCTCGACGTGGCTGGCTGCTTTTTGTGGAGAGGATCTGGCAGTGGGATCGGATTTTAGGATTGGGAGAATAAAGCCAAAAGGGAGGGGCTGGATGCATCATGCTGATTGGATGCTTGCTACCATGTGACTGCAGAATAACCCCTCTGGGGGTCATGCCTGGCTGAGCAGAAGAGGAAGGCTCCTCTTTTTTTCCCCTGATCAGTGGTGAGGTGTACAGACAGCATGTGCTGATTGCATGGTAGATCTTGGTTCAGTTGACCCATTTTAAATGTGTTTACTTTTTTTTTTATTGAGAATAACATTTTATTCTTCCTGAAACCTTTAATAAATTGTTCCCATTAATGGTGAATATCATTAGGGAATACGATGGCAACTTTTAAAAGAGGAACAGAAATACATGGATATGTAATATTAAGAATTCAGTGTCCATCCATGCATAGCCAAGGCCAGGAGAGGGCTTGGTAATTGTTTTAGTATTGGGGAAAATTGCCCCCTTGTTTATTCGGTTATTTTATTGTTATTTTTATTTGTTAATATGCTGCTACACATGAGGGTTTGTAGTGAGTATTTCTAGATCTCTGAAGGGATGGTTGATGTGATTTAATATCTGTACCATAGCTGAGCGAAAGAGAAAGATAAAACTATTTATATTTTTTCCTTAAAATATTTCATGAAGCTGTGTATAATTTAATTTGTTTTGTTTTTGCCCAAGTTGTGGTTTTCCTTGTAAAATAAAATGTGTATAGTACGTTTTGGGGCATTACAAACCCCCAGAAGCATACAATCTTATTCAAGGGTAACAATGTTAATAAAATAAACGTCACCTTCCCAGAATCCCTTGTGCAGCGCATTTTGCCTCTGCTGGGGGACAGCAGGCAGCTGTTTGGCTCTTGCCAGTGCTCTGTGTTAGTCATGTTATTTTAAAAGGTGCAATCCATCCATCCCTCCCTTCCTCCATCCATCTTCTAAATGCTTAGCCTGGTCAGGCTTGGGGAGCATTAGAGCCCAACCCGAGCAGCATAAGGCACAGGGCAGAGATACAGTGGATATGAAATGTATACACCCCCCTCCCCCCATTGAAATGCCAGGTTTTCATTTAATTTTTCCACCCTTAATGTGACCCATAACCTGTACAATCAAACTGAAGAACAAATAAATCTGCTACGGGGAATCATATAAGAATAAAAAACATACAATAAGCTGGTTGCACACCCATCTCCATCCAAATCGACAAAAGAATGGCTTCACCAGAAGAGAATTAAAGTTTTGTAATGTCCCAGACGTAAATCCAATTGAAAATCTGTAGGGTGACCTGAAGAGGGCTATGCACAGGAGATGGTCTCACAATCTGACAGACCTGGAGCACTTTTGCAAGGGAGAGTGGCCAAATATTACTTATTCAAAATATGGTGATTCCTGCCCAAAAAGACTGAATGCTCTAATTAAATCAAAAGGTGCTTCGACAAAGTATTAGTTTAAGGGTGGGCACATTTCTACAACTAGCTTATTGCACGTTTTTAATTTTTTATATTTCCCCCCCCCAACAGATTTGTTTTTCAATTGAATTGTACAATTTATAGGTCACATTAGAGGTAGGAAAAGTTTTGAAATGATTCATTGTGATTGCATTTTTTTTTTACATCAGAAATACCTGGAATTTTACAGGGGTTTATACACTTTTTATATCCACTGTTCACCCTTACTGGGATGCCACTCCACAGAACACCTACCTGCATGGGCATGCTGCTGGGGAAACCCCACACACGCACACAATGCTGTCCCAGCGACTCTCAGTGTCCTGAAACGACTTGTTTGAAATTTGAGATGAATCTTTTTAAACTGGCACAGATCCCCGCAGGACGCAAACACTACTGACTAAGTGCAGAAATCAGAGCACAAAGAAAGGTTAATATGTGCCCCACTCTGTGTGTGAAAGTCATTAATATTGTGAACACACCACAATGTGTTTTTAACCCATATGTGACAGAAGAGGGCGGTACTTGGCTGGTCAGGAATTCAGATCAGCAGCCTTCCAATCACAAGTGTCTGCTTGTACTTGACCATTATACCACTACCCCAATGAGACATTTACCCAAACAGGAGCCTGAACCCTGGATCCACAGATTAAAAGTCTGATGTCCTACAGAATGAGATAGCCAGGCTCAGGTTGTAAAGATTTCCTAAAAGTTTCTTTCAAGGTCCAAAGAACATGACGCTAGGTTAACTTTCCTAAAGCAAAATCAATCAGACTGCTCCTTACAAAATTGCACAAAGTTAATGATGCTTTTATGAAACATTTTACCAGAAGAACAATGGCAAAGGTGGCAGGTGTATCAAGAAAAATGAGCAGATTATCTGTCTTTTTAAAGGGAAACAACTTGCACTTATACTTGCCACGCTCAGAGTGTCACCTGACACTGGGCTCTAACTGAATAAAATGAACTGGGTTAAAGCTGACAAAAGACTGACAGCTTGCGACATGGGACTCGCCTCCTTCTGCTTTGTGCGTGTCTCGTAGTGCGGCTCGTATTGCATCAGGTTTGTTTGTTTCTCTTTGTAACGTCTCCTTTCGTCTAAGAGGTTCTGCTCTTCCCAGCAGTGGGACTGTCACCACGAACGAAGAGGCGTCTCCCCTCCCATGGCTCCCGTGGCTTGTCTCACCAATACCATTGCGCAGCGAGGTTTTGTTCTGCCAGCTTCCTAATGAATCGTTAACTAAAGCTGGACTGTGTTGCTGCCAAATAGCCCCATTTCTCAACAGAGATGGAAGTACAGATGGGGCTGAAAGTTCTTCATCTTCTGACCCATGCAAGGAATCTCATAGTTTCTGTTTAAACTTTCCCCGTGCTGCCTGCCCAATTTGCAATTAGACATTCCTGGAATGAACCAATAGGTATGGCTTGGTATTATGCTTGGGATGTTGTCATGGTGATCTGTAAAGATGCAAAGCTGATGAATGACATATCATCAGACATTCAAATTCCATAGAGAGCAGCTGAATATTTAATTGAAAGTTGATACATTCAGATCAGGTAAGGTAAACCTTGACAGTGCATTTTACCATAGGGCAACGTACAGGACAAATAACACATTCATTCTATATAGATATGATTAACCATAGGAGAAAAAAAAAACTGAAAAACACAATTCACAAAAAATGAAAAAGTAATATTAATTCAAGAAATGTCATAATTGCCAGCTAGATTTTGGAGGAACTACAACTGGAAAGTGCTTATCTAGGAAAATCGCTTATCCAGCAATACGTTTCCTTAAGTACAGAGGTACAGTAGAGTAAGGCTGCACATTTTAAACACAGAACACGTTTCTTTTTGGACTGAGGTCTCTCCTACTGCCTCCCTTTAGGCCCCCATGAGTGCTGGATTTTCAGATATTCATTAATTGCTGAACCTTCATAATTAAAATATTACAGATAAAAACACTCCTTCAACCTAAAACCTCAATTTTCATGTATTTTATTATTCCACACAAGATGTCCTTTCAACATCACAATCATTCCTAGCAACAATTTGGCATAATACAATCGCAAATGTCAGCTAAAACTAGTTAGACATTTTAAGATGAGACGTATCCCATCTAGCTCATTTCCCAGCCTGCAAAGTATTTTTTCATTTAAAAATGCTATCACTAATTATGGATGGGAAGGCCTGTGGTTATATACACAAACACAATTTAGACTGATAATTTCATATCACAATGGGAAAGTCTCCTCTGAAACAGATTAAAATAAGTTCTACTCCTCTTTTACATCATGAACTAGAAATCACTTTTCTGAAGTAGTTTTTGCAATCAGCATTACAAGTAACTTGCTTCTGCATGTTTTTAGCCACAAAGCAAGACAAATGGTCCAGTTGAAACTGGGCTGTGGCTCAGACGGTTCCAGGTACAAATGGTCTTAGGAAAGCATGTCTGTAGTAGTGATGTATCCTGGAGTCCCTGATGGTGAATCTTCTAGCATAAAGATGTAGGGGTTTGGTGAGCCCTCAGGCGTGGGGAAGTATGTCATGTTGGTTATACCTGACATCCCTGAGTTCACAGGGTGACAAATAATACTAGGGGACTGAGGGCAGTACGGGATCTGGCTGCCCTGAATCTTGATCTCAATCATCTGATGCTTCTCCATGTTCCTCACCTCCAGCACATCAATGCTGGAACAGGGGCAGTCCTCAACTTTCAGAGCTTTGATCTTCTCGCTGAACTGAAGGTGAATGGTAGTTTAGTCATATGATGTCTGGGACCTAAACAGCATCACTTTTCAGTAGCTATATAAACGATTTCTTAAAAGGTACGTCACACATGGGGGAGGAGGCCACCGTAAGTTGTAATGTCATTCTTAGCTCAACATTTCAAGTGAGTAATCTTCAGTAGCGAAGCTCCTTCCCAGAGTGCTCCCCAAAAGCCAACGAAAGCAAGGGGCAAAGAACAGTCCTGTGCACATTTTTATATCTGACCCTAAAATAAATCCAATGTTAATTGCTTAATTAATTCAAGATACAAACCTGCCTAAAAGGACCTACTACAAATGTACTTTATAACCCCTATGACTCAATTGCTAATGTAGTGTCCCCTTTATTTTGGCGTTAATTATTTTTTAGTGTCCTCAATTATTTTGGCCGTGTTTTATGGCCTGAAACTTCTATACTACTGGACTGTCTTCACAGACACAGCTGTGATCTTTTCCTCATCTCCAGCAGAAAAGAACCAAAGAGCATCAATGAGAAGGAAGCTGCCTGTGGTCTTACCTCATAGAGAGAGCCGTTTAGTTCCAGCTTCGTAGCCATCGGCATCACCGGGGTGGGGAAAAAGAAGGCCTTAATCCTGGGGGTGGGCCACAGGAATGGGAGGGGTCAGCATGTATCGCAGGCATTTACAAAATACTGAACATCGTCTCATCTCGATTGCATAGACTTCCATCTATTCTCCATACACACTTTGTCCTACGCTGAGTCATGTGGGTCCAGAGCAGAAGCAAGGCAGAGAGTAACCCAGGAAGGGCCACCAAGTCCTTGCAGGGTTTGCACACACATACTGGAAACTAGAATTAGCCTCAGACTAGAGAACCCAGAGGAAACCTCACAACAACACAGGGAGAACTGCAAACCCCACACGCATGGAGCCATGGTGGAGACTCCAACCCTGGCCCTGGAGGTGTGAGGCAACAGTGCTAACCACTGCACCACCATGTCATCCCATTGAATAGACATTAATACGAAGATATTTCAAAAATTCAGAACACTACTTCACATTTAGATGTTTCAATTCATTTAGAATAAACGCCATAAAATTAAGCAGTAAGTAACATAAAAACTATATTTATATAAACCCTGAATATTTAATGCCTTGAATTTCTGTTTAGTTTTTTCCACTTTTTATTTGAATTTGCAGTAATACGTACAGTAAGTAAGACGACATGCCAAATAAATTGACAGTACATAATGCAAGTGGGCATAAAAAATAACACAGAACTAACATAAAGTATATAAAAAAAATATATATAGGGACACGCTATATACATTACATACATACATACATACATACAGTGGTATGCAAAAGTTTGGGCACCCCTGATAATTTTCATGATTTTTCTTTATAAATCATTGGTTGTTTGAATCAG
>JAODKN010000041.1:5230354-5240400 GCA_026774425.1 Petrocephalus zakoni
TTGGTTTTTTTTTTTAACATTTTATCTGTTGTTTTGAAGTGAAAAACGGTTGTGTTTCACACACCTGGTGAGCTAAAAAAAACCGGGGGTGGACCCCCCCCCCCCCCCCCCCCCAGGATTATGGCTGTCTGTCCTGAAAAAAGAATGTCCCAGAATCTAAGCCTTTTGTTTATGTGCATTAATAACACTCACACTCAGTCAGTGCTATAGCTGATTAATAGAAAGAGACTACACTGTACATTTGTAGCCAATGAAATAGACTCAAAGAATATATACTCTGTCTTCAGCCAATCAAACAATTTCATGAAAAGACATGCTCCAAACACGCCATGTGTAGTCGGTGATGATTGGAGCATCGTGCATTGCTGCCACGTTCAAAGATTAGGTTAGTAAGGAAAACTGAAGGTAATTTGAAAACGGGTGGCGAGACAGACGAGGAGGGCGATGAAATATAGAAATCCGGGGGAAAAATCGAAACGTCTTACATCATACAACAAAGAAAGAGAAGAGAATGCCCTGTCTGCTGAATGGATGTCTTTTGTACTAGAGGATCAGTACTCAGCCAAGTGTTTCCTTTGAACTTCCAAGTTTAGTGTCAAACGTTGAAGGAAGAGGGGCACTTGACAGTCGCTTGAACGGCAAGAAACAAACACTGGCTGTGTGACGCAAGACGACGGCCATGAGGAAGCTGAGAGGCATGGGAAGAGCGACACGTATGCGGACCCAGCCTTACACATCCAGGCTTGTCATGAAAACAAAAGCAAACGGAGATACCAAACCAGCCACTTACTAATATAACGAGTTGTTACATTATAGAAAAAGAGAATCAATGATCAATTTATTCAAAATACTGGAGATTATGCTGCCAAGTAGTATTATGATTTCCCTGTCAAACAGACCTAAACTTTGGAATGGTGTCATTATGTGCAATATGTTTGGGGCTCCGGGCATTTTACAGGACTGAGGAGGCACCCCAAGCCTGCCCATACACTCACCCCTCTCCTCTACATAGCCTGTGAGGTCCTCTACCAGCACATGCGTGTTCTCCTGGCAGCCAAAGACACGGAAGGTGTACCTGCACCCTGGCATGAGCCGCTCTGTGAAAGCAGAGGCAGAAATGGGTCTAACCCTGGGCGACAGGCTAAGAGAAGATCACAGCTCTACCACAATCAGGTCACCATCGGGGCTACTGAGCTTGAGTTTATCGAATCTATATACATAGTCAGAGTGTTACCTGCAGAAAGGGTGAGGCTGGTGGATCCCATAGGCACCTTAACCCAGTTGATAACCCGGTTGGGTTCAGTCGCCATGGACCAGTCCACGGTGTAGCCACAGGTAACCCAATCAAACACTCCCCATGACAGCTGTATGCCATGCACGGAATGGCCGCTCACCCTCTTAGGCCTCGCAGAAGCCACTGTTCAGATAAAAGCCACAATCGAGCTGTAATACTGTAGCTGTAATATAAATTCCATCAATGCCATCAGATTATTTAAAGCTGGTAAGCTATTGCTCGCCAACCCCCAAGAGCATAATGGGAAGGTAAGACTGTAGTTAATTGCTTTATCCTCACCACTTGCATCCCTAATTGAGGGGATGACAATGTAGGATGGGAGGGAGGAACCAGCTTCATTGACAGCTCTGACAGTAATGTTGCATGTGCTGAGACTAATGCTGATACTGGTGTGATTCGTGTCCCGACCAGATACAATTTGCTTTGAGTCCCCATACTGAACTTGGTATTCAGAAATGTCTGTTTTGGAGTTGTTGTTGTAAATCTAAAAAAAAAGACAGCAGGGGGAGAATCAGAAGTAATCTAGGCCTTCTTGGATGCTTCCATGTTCCTGTGTCAGTCCCTGCGACTGAAGTCTTCGGCTGGGATTTTTTGAGTTAGTGAAAAAACACCTGTGAAAATATTACATTTTCCTCTGCAACAGTACAGCTCCACAGCAGCATCTAATCTTGGGGGAAGGAGGGGAGGCATTTGGGAAGGACATGAAAACCTACTATCTTCCACATGACAGTCACATTGCGAGTACCACTGCACTGCCGTACAGTTCTCCAGAGGTCCAGCCTCACAGACGGGGCTGCGTAAAACGGGAGAAAGGTAGAGTAAGAAGGCATAAAGTATACACCCAGAGAGGCACAGTGAAGCGGGCACCGCAGAAAGGCAAGGTGACCAGAGGTCGGCTAAGGAGCACTGAGATATCTGTAGTGCACTGTGTTTAGTACAGGCCAGCGTTTCCCAATCCCATCCTCAGGGAGCTGTAGGCAGCCCACATGTTTGCTCTGGTAGGGAGCTGGGAGGGAGCGCAGTGTGAATTTCAGGGCTGATGTTGGGGGCTCCTGGTAGAGGAGCTTGTGGAGATCGGGACGACCTGATGTCACTCACACTCAGTGTGTGTTGTGAATTTTTGGGAGCTGCTCCATGGTCCAAACCGTCTGGCAGATCCTGCCAAGGAGCAGCGAACCTCCACAGTATATTCCTCCAAGGGCTGTAAACCATCCATGAACACTTGGTACCAGCTGTCAATCAGCCCCTTTAATGTTTCCTATAGAAAAAAAATTATTTGCACATTCTGTAGATATCGGGCTGAGTGAGAACAACTCAAACCAGGCCTGAAAAATGCCCCCTTGCTTCAGCAGAGGAACACAATCACAGCACGAGCCTTAAGAGCTGTGGGACACTCACGGGCTCCCTAATGACAGGTATCAGTGACAGTCCTCTGACACAAATTCTGGGATGATATCAATACCACTCACATTCATGAATAGGTGTCCATCACTGGTTTTGACTTGGCAAGAGAGGTTGAAGGTGGAGAAGTTCCCTTTTACATAGAAGGACACATTGACGTGGCGGGCTGCTTGTGTGACATGCAGAAGCTCGACTTTTGGAGACACTGCGAAAGGGAGTGTGTGGTTACAAGGTCAAAACAGCAACCCTATGAGCAGTAATGATGGTTAGAAAACTGCAACATGGCTCATGTTCCTATTGAACCTTTTGGTCACAGGTTCCACACTGCAATTTAGCCTCTATACCAACTTCTACTGCCTCAAGACCACAGTCAAGCTAAAATGCTGGTGCAGAACCTGAAGCTTGGGCTTCATCTTACCGATGTCAGTGATGACGAAGCTGAGGTTCTCGCTCTCCTCTCCCAGACTGTTGTTTGCCTTCACCGTGACACTGTATATCTTTTGGTTGGACACAGCTCGGAATGTGCAGTGGGTGTCTGATGTGGTCTTGATGGTGCTGTTCCTGCAAAGTCCAAGGGATGACTTGAAATGGTATACAGGAATTCAGGTGTTAATACTCACTGTGAAATCAGGGTGCAATACTTACTTTAAAATCAGGGTGTAGTCGAGACTAGTAGTGTAATACTCACTGTAAAATCAGGGTGTAATACTGTAAAATTAGGGTGTGGCTGAGACAAGTAGTGTAATACACACTGTAAATTAAGGGTTCAATACTCAATGTAAAATCAGGGTGTAGTCAAGTCTGGTAGTGTACTAATAATACAACCCGGTCTCACGACTTTTCGTGCAGCCATCATGACATAAAAGTCTATTCAAATGTGCTGCGATCACGCTTTAGGCCTTTTTTACGTGCTAGGACAATGCTTCACTACCCTATGTATTTTAATGCGCAGTGCGTAACACCGCCCCTATGAGCGCTAACTGGTGACCGAGGGATGCGATCTGATAACGCTGCAACAATGTGCGATGCGACTGTGCAAAGCAGCGCCTCGTTTTTACTTCTGTTGCATGAATGACTGAATCTATATAATCGTGTGAAAATATGCTACACATTTCCCACTAAAAGTGATATAAAAATGTGTTGATTCCTTGTCGTTTTTGTTTGCAAAGCAGTTGAAAGAGGCTGAAAGGTAGCAAGATGGGATAAAAGCATACAACCCCCAGAATGCTATGGTGTTTTTCGTGATCTGATAACGCTGTCAACAAGCGTTGTCCTAGCACGTAAAAAAGGGCTAAAGCATGATCGCAGCACTTCTGAATAGACTTTTATGTTGTGATGGCTGCACGAAAAATCGTGAGACCGCACTGAATAATAAGTAGGGCAGATGGTGGCGTAATTGAAACGTCGCCGGTTTGAGTCACCGACCCGCAAGTACTGCTGTGGTACCCTGAGCACGGTATCGCACCACTAAGCACTGCCCCCTGGGCACTCAAGTAGCTGGCCAATGCTATATCACATGGGTTAAATGCGAAGGACACATTTTGCTGTGGTGTGTCATCAATGACGATTAATCACCTGGAATACTCACTGTAAAATCAGGGTGTAGTGTGATACTCACTGTATAATTAGAATGAATCTCAGACCAAGTGGCCAGTACAATTACACTCACTGTAAAATCAGGGTGTAGTGTGATACTCACTGTATAATTAGAATGAATCTCAGACCAAGTGGCCAGTACAATTACACTCAGTGTGAAATCAGGGCTTAACAGGGACAGTGTGGCCAGTAGAGTCAAGCTCACTGTAAAATTTGGATGTAGATGAGCCTGTGTGGCTGGTAGAGTTATACTCACTGTAAAGTTTGGATGCAATGGTAGGTGATACTATAACTCAGGCTGAGAGGCCTGTCAGGGTCCCAGGAACAGTCCACATGCTCCATGTCATGGGTCTCACACTTGATGTTTTTTGGTTTCTCAGGAGGGTCTACATTATGGGAGGAATATAATATTGACAACAAAATTATAATTTTAATGCGGTTTGTGACAGAATGCTGCAGTGCTTTTGGACATGAACTGCAAAAGGAGTACTACAAAGTACTACAAAGTATTATAAAGTACGACCCAGGACACCACGACTCTGTACTGGATAAACAATAACAGAACATGGAAGGATATGAAAAAGAAAAAAATGTAGGACTTTTGTCTTTCCCGCAAGGAGACCAAAGTGTCATACTTACATGACACGTAGTTCACAGCATTTGTTTTCTGCGCACTGGAGTCCTCACACGTAGCGCTAATCCCATAACGATTGGTATGATTAAGCTTTTTCACAATGATTCCATAGACTCCCTCGTCAATTAAGGTAAGTGGGGGGGAGATTTTCTTGAAAGTGAAGCTTTCTATTTTTCTTCCTCTTGGAATGATACAGCAAAAATTACCGGAGGACTGCTCCTTAAGTAGCTGGGTAACAAGTGACACTGTTAAATGTTACTACTATGATTACTGCTGCTACTGTAATATTAATAATAATGATCGTAATGATAAGGATACCTGATGAACAGGGAATATCTCAGGCTTGTCATCTGGTGCTTGTACACCTGCAGGATTAAAGGAAAATGGATGTGAGAAATTACTCTGGATCTGTGTCTGGATAACCTGGGAAGTCGAGCACCCCACAGATGATCATGTATAACTGTTTCCTAACCTGCTCCATGGGGACCCCCAGACGGTCTATGTTTTCGCTCCCTCCCAGCTCACAGTCCACATTTTTGCTCCTGTGAGCTTGGAGGATGCAAAAATGTGGACCCGGGGGGTGGGGTCCCTGAGGACCATGTTGTACTCAGGACTCATAACAATCACATTAAATGTGGCCTGGTGTTCCGTCAGCACCCCCGTCCAGTATAATAATTTGATCAAGTTGCAAATTTGAATGACTAACTTTTTAAACTTTTTTTTTTTTACTTTTAAATATTAGGGTGTTCACTAAACTGACCGCTAACCATAACATCGTCCTTGTGTTCCAACTGAATGCTGCAAAGTTGGTCACAGTTGTTGGTCACAGTTGTTGGTCACAGTTGATGGTCACAGTTGATGTGGTTTCACGCCAGATGCCCTGATCTCCTATTAGTGCCTCCACCAGACTGTCAATTTGGCAGCTACTGGGCAGGCATGAGGCTTCCTGTCAAAAGGCTTTAAAGTTTGATTATGGGAACTGCAAGGAAGCCTAGAAAACTGCATATAATCTAGTGGTGGATAAAAAAAAATTGAGGTAAGAGGATAATACATGTTTCACAAATGTTACACAATTTTCCAAGTGAACAGAGAAAACATTTTTTTAAAGACAATCTAATTTTAGTGATTTTTTAAGTTTCCTAATTTAAAAATACAGAAGGTACTACTAAATAAATAAAATGAAAGTATAACCTGAAATGGGGCTGAATGGGTAGCACTTTTACCTGTGGAAGTTGAAAATGCCCAAGCCCCAAAAAGGCACTGACCCGACGTTTTTTTTTTTTTAATTCCTTTAGATCGAAGGAGGGAGATCCTGCACCTGTCATGGGAACAGCATCTCTCCCCAACTGACTTGGGCCCTGAGTCCTTGATTTCTCTTATTATCTGTTACCATCACCTAGTTACCCTTGACATGGTGCCAACACTGGTATTGTTCGTCAGAACCATCCCACCTCCCATGTCCCTCAACCTTAGTCAGATGACATTCGCTCCAGCAGGTATTCCCACCCGGCACAGCATGGTGGCTATCAGCAGCTGCTCTGGGTCACAATTACCCCACAAACCAAATAACAAAGCAACTTCCGGAACTTCACTTCCAACAAACTTATATTACCAGCATAAAATGGAGCAAACGTCAAGCTGAAAAATAAATTTGAAAAAAAAATGTAACCTAATCCACTAATATTGTATAAGCACCACTACTTAAAACACTAAACTGCTAACACGTACCACAGAGGATTTTTCTCTAACTACTTAAACTTACATAAAACTTCTACCACAATGGAATACAACAGATTTATTTTTTCTTCTCTCACATGTCTCACAGCTTCAGGGTTGGAGGTTCGAATCCTGCCCCTGCTTGTGGTGCATGTGCATACATGTGTGGAGTTCTCTCCCTGTTCTCCCCGTATCGCGTGGGTTTCCACCCGCCATCCAAAGATATGCTGAGATGTGAGATGTATTTTGAACCTGCCAGGAGTGCATGTCTGAGTGTGACTGTAATGGACTGGCATCCCACGCAGGTCTTGCATGTTAAACTGCCTGTGTCTCCAACACTGGATAAGGGGCTGGAGGAGGTACTGCGCAGAAGAGTCAAACAGCCAAAGAAAATCATGCTTAAATGATCTTCATATTGGTGTAGAACTGTGATATTTTGTCTGTCAAAGTGTGCAAGCATAGGCATTTCAAAAAAGTCACCCCATTGCTGTAACCATTGACTCGACCATTGCGGTAACCATTGACTCGATCACTAGCATGCCATGTTTGGCTCATTAATACCTGGCTGAGTTATTTGACTAATCTGGAGCGCAGATCGACAAAGTCCCCCGACCGACACTGCTTTAGAAAAAGGGCTAGGACTGCCCACCTCATTTACATACAGATGAATAAAAAACCGTTGCAAAAAAGATTATTAAAAAAATCCATGTGAATAAAAAAAAACAATTCAAAACTTTGGAATAGAAAATTAAATACATTTATTTTTCTACTGATTTATTTATTTATGATTATGTCACGTTTCGTCCTCCATAGAAAAGGTTTGACTGAAGCCGTCAAAAGTGTAGGAGCGCTTCACATTACAAAAATGTGAAAAATGGTGTGTGAGTGTGTTTTAGTCTTATTTCAGTTAAATGTTGTTTTTGTATAGCACTTGGTCAGCTTAAGCTGTGTTTAAATGTGCTGCATAAATAAACTTTACTTTGACATAAGGTCATAGTGAAGACACTGCGCTGTGACGCAGTAGCTCGTCAAGATTGCATACACACTAGGGGTCCCTTAATGGACGGGAAGGCTCAGACATGTTAGATCAAGGGCGTAGATTTGCTCTGGACATTGGTGGGGACCTATGACTCTAAATATAATTAAGATTAAGGTATTTACAAGGTATCCATCAACGCCGAAGATCCAGGTGAATATGACAGACGCTTAATAAGCGGTTCCTAACATCGATCCCCTCGCCTTTCAGTGTATTGCAGTGTATACGCAATCAACCTGTATGTCTATAGAATTTCTTCACTGATTAAAGAAAACGCGTACAGTATGTGTAATGCACTTATGATTAAAAGGTACACTGATCTGCACTTTTATAATGCTGCAAGTAAATCATCTGCAGCAAAATGAAATGCCAGCCATTAACTTCGGAACGATGCAGGTGCGTCTTACCGGAGTTTGTTCTCCACTCACTCCAGTGACCTTTGCCGAGGCGCCTTATCCTCACCGAATGGTCAGTGCACTGCAAAGGCCACTCCGAAATCCATTTCCACCGCAAGAGTCCATCGGTGAGGTTTCGATCGAAGTGTACTAAGGTCTGAGTTAATGAACAAACATGTCTTGCTCAGTATTGTACATGGGAAATACTCAGTTCTTAAGACGTTGGATCCGCGTTTATAACTCACCTCACGAGTTTTGTTGGAGTTCTTCCCACGAACAATCTGAATTTGAAACGTGACATTGCTTTCCGCGTCGCCGTCCAAGTTTATCCTCCACTTCAGCGAAAGTTCCTGCGTCGCGGTATTCGCGACTAGGTCATCGATGATCGGAGTCGAGTCTGGGCAACAAGAACCCAAAGATATCACCTCAGTACGTGTAAAATATGTCCCATATTTATATAGCAAACTATAAAGAAACAAGGAACGATTGTTTACCCTTACCTTGTGTTGAACTCATTTTATTTTCATATCCAGCACCCGGTGTCAGAAGAAAAAGAAACAGTCCCCAGTACATACCGAAAACACCTTATTTTCTACTTTAAATACGCAAAAAATAAAGTATCAGCGATGTAATAGGTGGAGTGACCAATGAATATCATTCATCTGAGTTCAAAGGGAAGCATTAGACACTCTAGTCTGGTGTCTGAAATACATGTAAAGTGGGTTGATTGCCTACTTCTCGGAAATTTCACACATTAAGCCGTGTAATCAGGAGTGTTGCATAGGAAAAATTGCCAAATACGATTTCCGTGCCTTGTATCTCTAACACAATGTCGCAATCTACGTATCTAGCTCAATCTAATGCCACAAACTTCTGTGGGTGTTTCGACGAAATATTGCGACATTTATTTGAAACGGTAGGCATACGTGCCAGAACCAATTAAACATTCTGCCTATGATATGAAAAAATATGAACAGTTACTGAGAAAATGCCAACTCCACATATATTATTATTAATATTATTATTATTCATAACCATAATAATGATGATAAAAAATAATGTTGTTGTTGATGTTCTTGATGTTACGACGGCGTTTTAGTGCCACATTAAAAAAAATAAGAAATAAAGTCGAAATATTACGAGAATAAAGTCGAAATGTTACGAGAATAAAGAAACTATGGATGTGGAGGATCTGGTTAAGTCCTACTTTCGGTTAGGATTTAGCAATGAGGAAATTCGTTGTCTTTTGGCCCATCAGCACGGACTTATAATTAGTAAAAGGACACTGCAGCGGTTATGGAGGAAACTTAATTTATTCAGAAGAAAAAAGAGGAAATTGCTTCTTTTGTGCAGTCTGAAATGGCAACCAGTGGTCGACTCCACTCCGTTGGTTTGCCGTGCTGCATCCATACATAAAACCTTTCTCTCCTGCATAACTGTCTGTGTGGTTTCTGCGCAGGTAACCCTGCATGTCTTTGACGTGTCCAGTTTCCGCTCCTGGGTCGGCGCGCAATCACTCTGGACAACCCCCGATGCGGGTTACAGTGGAAATGGCGCAGACGACGGGCTTGTACGGAATTTAACGTAAACATCGATCCACGTAAAAAGACTACTTTATTCTCGTAATATTTCGACTTTATTCTCATAATATTTCGACTTTTTTCTCGTAACATTTCGACTTTATTCTCGTAAACTTCCGACTTTATTCTCGTAGTTTCGAGTTTATTCTCGAAATATTACGAGTTTGATGTCGTAATCTTAGATTTTTTTTTTTTTTAAAGGTGGCACTAAAATATGGAAGCCCGTTTCCGCCAGTGTGATAAAAAAAATATTAATTTAAAAGTCGAAATTTCGACTTAATATTTCAAAATAATGACTTGGTTATCTCAAAATAATAAGAAACTCGCAGTCACGTGCGTTAATCAGCTTTCCCCGGAAATACGACATGGATTTGGAGTACTGAGCGCGAGCTAC
>JAODKN010000041.1:5251891-5265580 GCA_026774425.1 Petrocephalus zakoni
CCCTCCCCCCGTCACCCACCTTCAGGCCCCGACCCTGTGGATGTTTGGGTCCAGATGCACAGTGACCTGAACGGTTGCATCGTGTGGAAGGTTGGCGCTACAAAGTTATCTTCAGATAGATCCAAGCTACCAGATTTTGCTGTGTCAATCCCGTTTAACAGCGTAGCTACGTTTCTGTCCGCAGCCTCTGTCAAAGAGACAGAGTCACGGCCGACTCAAGGGCTATGAGGTTAGCTGGGGCAGTATGGGTAATGGAGTGCAGCAGACTTCTGTCCTCTCCACGGGGCCTTACCACGTCCCCATCAGCTTGGAAGGCTCTGGCAGCGATTATGTGGTCACAGTGACGGCTAGGAACGATGCAGGCGACTCCCCTGCCGACAGCATCACTGTTCCGAGCTCCTTGGCAGGTAAGCGGGCACAGCGGGTAGGAGACGTGGTGACACCTGTGAGAAATGTCCCGGAATAAGAAATTAAGATCATGCTTAAAAGGTTGCTCAAGCTTGCTACTGTAACTGTGGCTAGAGACCTCCGCTTGGGGGTAGCTCAGGTCAAGAAGTAAGCTAATAAGCCTGAAGGTGTGAGGGCAAATGATGATGGATCGCTCGGGTGTATCAGAATCGGCAAAATGGGAAATGCATGAAATGTGAGACAAAACTGCAGACTTATTTATATGTATTCTTGGGAAAATGTTGGCTGTCGAATGCTTAGAAGCTCTCAATATAGAATGCGAAAGAGGATGCCGAGATGTTCTAGAGAAACAGAGGAGGGGGGTCTGAAATAAAGGGGTATAAATGAGTCAGACTGAGCAGAACTGGAACGGCGACACTCAGCTTGTGAGAATCTTTGCTCCCGTTTTGTCTGAGCTCTTTCAAAGTATTAAAGGAGAACTCTGAAAGGGAAACTAGGCTCTTGTCTTTAATTCAGAATACACCTGTCTGAAAAATGTATTCCACACGGCCATAGAGCTGGCTCACGCATGTGCTCTTCATCAGTGTTTCCCAACCCGGTCCATGGAAATCCAGTCAGTCCATGTTTTTGCTCCCAACCAGATAATCCACATTTTAGGTTGTAGGTCTCCATGGACCAGATTGGGAAACACTGCTCTAGGCATATCTCTCAGATCAAGTTATATTTCACAGTATCTATCCTAAGACTGCTATAGACCCATTTATGTGATGGCCATTTCAGTGTTTGTGCTGGAAGCTGTGGATATACTTCCAACAGGTGGTCCTAAAGCTGGTGTTTATGAAACGTCTAACAAAAAAATCTTTATTAATGTACAAGAACATCTGAACTTTCCAGGATGTGAATTGGAGATACCTGGTTACATCAAACTTATGTGAGCAGGCCTGTTCAATCCTTTCGTAGGTAGTGACAATGCTCCTTCCACAACCATGAGCAGTGATGGGGTGTCCCCTCTGTCCTGGCCGGCGAGCCCCAATGCCACATGTGGCTACGTGGTAACCTGGTACCGTACTGGCTGGGGCCCAAACTGTAGCCTGGACTGGTTGAAACTACCTGGGGACAACAGCAGTGCCACGATCCCGTCGGGTAAGAGGTGGGCCGTAGAGAGCTCCTGGTCTTGTGAGGGAGAGGGTTCAGATTCTGGGGGAGGTGTTTCGATCACTTGCGTAAAAGTTGAAACACATAAGCACCGAGAGAACATTAGCTAAAATCAGCAGTCAGAAGAAGAGTACTCTGCTCTCCTCAAATATGTGTATCTGTCTTCCATCCATGATTTACTTCTTTGCATGTTCTCTTGGAATGTGCAGTTCACCTCTTCCTCAGTCTGTGTCTTAAGGGACCTCTAGAACAAATCAAATAAAATGAGACCGATACTGTCACCTGAGAACCTTCTTGTTTGGTGTGTCCTGTGTGAGCAGTCTGTCTCTGACCTTTCTGATCCCCTTTCAGAGAGCTTCATAGCTGGGGAGAGGTACACCTTCTCGGTATATGCCTGCACCCCTGGGGCTCCATTGCTGGTGGAGAAAAAGTTGGGATACATGGAGGAACAAGGTACGGCCAAGATGTCTATTCTACTCTTAGCCGTCTCTGTCTCTATGTGACTCCAGTATTGTCCATCTCACTAAGGTCTCTCTTCTTTCTAGCCCCGGTTGGGACAGTAACCGGGTTGATGGCAGATCAGAGAGACACCAGCGTTCATCTCTCCTGGAATCCTGTTCCCCTGGAAGGCAGAAGAGGATTCATTCGTGGATACCTGATCTATCTCTACAATGTCACCCAGCTTGAGCTCTTAGGTACCTGTGCATTCAGCTACCTTTGCACATTCACATGGTCTCTGGATATAGGATGGTCTGTGCACTAGGGTAGCCAGACTCACTCCTGGAGCTCCGTTAATTCATGAAACCTCTATATGCATTTTGTTAGCAGCTACCTTCTCTCCAATGGGACGTACATTTTTGCAAAATCAGGGTCAGTCCCTCCAGCAAATTGAAGTTAAGGGCCTGGCTGATGGACCCACTGATTAAATCACTATGCCTACCACAGGACTCAAACTGGTGACCACCAGATCATGGTCCAGAACTGGCAGAGCCAGACACTGCCCCACATCTAATAAACTGGAATGCAGTTTTGGGAGATTTTCGTTTTATGTACCTTAATTATGGTTTAGGTGCAGGGTCTAATCCCCAAAAGCAGTCATTAGCACTAAAAGTGCACCACAGCAGGCTGGTTTATGTTTGTAAATATCCCATATGTCCCATAACCAGCTGTTTATATTTGACTGCCTTTCCTGGGACTAATTATGCATTTTATATCATGTATATGCATGACTGTCACAGGTCTGCCTTTTATCCATTTTAGCTTACTATATTTCTTCAAGTAGTGGCTGGTGCCTTTATTTACCTAGGCTGCAGAAGTAGCTGGCATTTATTTGTGGCCAGCTTATGTTATAAAATGCTTTTATTTCTAATTCCCTGGCGGAATTAGTACAGTGTGCTTTCATCCCAAGCAGCTTACATATCTTCCTGTCTTTGTTTGATCATGGCTTGCCAGAGAGCATCACGGATCCTTCCATCATGAGCTTCACTGCCACGAAGCTGTCCTACACTACTTACAAGTTCACGGTGAAGGCGTATACCTCGGCAGGAGTTGGGAAAGCGGCCACTGTCTCCATCAAACTAGATCCTTTCAGTAAGGGGCCATTTCCGTATATTACCCCACCCGTACATTCCCCCCCCAGGATTGTAGGAACCAGTCACGTTGGTATATTTCCCTGCTCACTCATGCTTGGGTCTTATGCTGATTGCTATACTTTGTTTTTCTTCTCCAGCCGATATCCTGATAATGGAGATTCTCATCGCTGCGGGCTCGATGGCCGTCCTCCTGGTCCTTGTCACTGCACTCTGCTACAGCAAGAGGGAGTGGTAAGTTGCGGGTTCGCCATTTCCCGGTAATTTGGGTTTAATGCTTTCAGTCCTTCCAGAAAGTGCCCCGACTACAGAACAAGTCCCAGAGGAAAGGAGCTTGTGGCAAATCATTTAAAGGAACAAAGAAACCATTTATCAAATTATGGGAAATAATTTGACTGAGCTATTGATTTATTGAGAAATTAGTCATTGCTAATGTTTGGTGTAAATGATTATTTGCTCAGCCGATTTAGACTGACTGGAAGTACATAAAAAAACAAAATCGCAGAGATTATAGGAAGAATGGCACCTTGTGACCCCTAATAGGATTAGCAGTTTTAAGATGGATGGGAAAATGAATTGACTTCTATTATTATTTTAGTGCCTTAGGACTAGCCCCTTTTAGGCAAGCCATATGTTTCTGTGAATGACTTGTTGCACAGGAAGAGGAAGCATCCTGTCACAGATCATGCCATTATGTGTATTTGCAATAGGAAGTCGGTGCATCGTTGCCCGTTTCAATGCAGATTACACTTTGTATACGATGTGGGTCTCAGAAATCTAGGCCCCCCATACACAGATAGACAACGACGACGACAAGAAGGACCATGTATGTTTCCTTTTTTTTTTTTACACTTTGTTCTCTCATAGGATGAAGAAGACCTTCTACCCAGAAATTCCTGAGCCCAGGGTACCAGAGTGGACCTCAACACAGGTGAGCACCGGACTGCATGGTGTCCTGTAAACTTCTCCCTTCCTGGCCTGGCTGGGTTAGAATGAGCCTCTGCTTTCCTCAGGTGTTTGGCCCCCAGACCCTGGACATGACGCCGTGTGCCCCTAGCGCCGTGCACATTGTGGACAGACTGCGCGCCTCCGGCAAGGAAGAGTTAAAGGTGGTTCTGGAAGACTCTGAGGAGGATGAGCGGTGGGAAAATGAGCCCCCTGACATGGACTCAGATGAGCAGACATCCCTCCGGTATTATAATCAGGTGGTCGGGGGGGATCCCGGGCCGGCACCCCCTAGTACAGGTTCGTCTGGCTCATCCTCCAGGTCCACAGGCTCAGTTCGCACCGAGGTAACCTACAGTGGGATACAGATGTCGTCAACCTCTGCCTGCTCTTCTGTGGGTGCGCCTGGCACAATGGAGCCTTCCTGTGGCGGCTATAAGCCCCAGATGGATCCCATCCCTAATGCCACAGTTCAGGCTGAAGTGTCTGACGACCCCCAGCTAGATGTTGGCACAGGATACCAGCCTCAGTGTTCCTGGAAGCTGGACTCTCCAGAAGAGACTAGTTTGGACTGCTCCCTGGGCAGTCCTACGTCCGTCAACTCGTCTCAGTTTTTGCTTCCTGAGCCCTCGGGGGAAGAGGACTGCCGTCATGCACCTGCTACCACCTGGTTCCGCAATCTCCTCTCCGGCGCAGGCAAACCCTGATCTTGTCGAAATTGCCATGGTAGTTCTTGCAGTGCCCCCTAGTGGAATGGATTATTTTTTAGTTGATTTTAATAGAGACAATATTATTGCAGAACGTTGTTAATTCTGTTGCTTGTTTCTCCAGGTGAAAATGGAGAAGTACTGAACAATGACTGTTGGGGGGGGAAATGTTTGACAAGTGTGTTGGGGGCAGAAAAACAGCTAGGAGGTGTCTTTCCTCTGAGGTCTCACTGGAATGAAGTTATTTCTATGTTCTTAACCAAGCCAGTACTATTTTAAGTGTTTGTGCTCATGTAGGCTGTAACCTTTGTCTCTCCTCACTGAATACACAGCTAGTCAGTCCACAGAAACAAAACACAGACGCACACAATAGCCTCGGGATGAACATTATTATCCATTAATCCAATTTACAGTTAAATCTGTGTTTAAATGCTGTGGTATCACTAGCTTCTATTGGTTTATAAGCAGAAGTATGTACTGCTATTAAGTTTAAATGTAAAGTATAGTTTACAGAAATAACACCAAAAACCATGTTGGGTGAGGATCTATTATACAGAACACTAGAGTTTAATGCCTTTTAATTTCTTATCTGTCTGAATGCTTCATATTTGTATTTGAAATGTTCAGAGGTTGAATTTACTTTCAGGCTTGAAAGGGTTTTTATTAGTGATCAGTTTCTCTACTGGTCACAGATATCACTGTGTATGAAGGGCATGGTTGTTAATACCAAAGAGTAGCTTTTCTGACACATTTTTATTTTTTTAACAAACTACTGTGAATTTTTTTTTGTTACAAAGTACAAAATAACTAAATCGGTGATCTGTTTGAGTTGTCTCATCACAAACGATGTGCTTGAAGTCACACTAATAATGTGCTACAGATTCGGCCGTGGGGTAATGCTGGGACAGCCAGGGTCCCAGTGACTTCGGGAAACTGGAACTTGGCACTGGATGTGGTGCCCCTGTGCTTGCTTAGGAGCCGTGAATCTCTTGTTCAAGGAGGTATCCTGCTGTTACAGTTGGTAAGGTCTAGTGAATTATCTATATTAATCCCAGATAAAAAAAAATGTAAGTTTGTCCGTAAGCTATGCAATTTTCTTCAGATCAAAGGCCTCGCCAGTTAACCATTTTTTGAATAGGAATGGACTTATTAATGGACTGAGATTCTGTGGTGTTTGCCCATGTCTTAAATTTTCTAGAATGATAGAGGAACATTGAAAAATGCATTGGGCGTAATTCTCAGTGATCGTAGTGGTCATAAAGGGATCACTTTCTCTGCTGGGAGAAATAAGGTCAGGGAAGGCCACTGTCTGCAACTTGATCAGAAGATTCATCCATTGATATCATGATTCACATTGCGACAACTGACTGCTGACCATTTGGAGTTATGTTACCCAAAGGCAAAGTATTGTTGATTGGGTTTTATTTAGAACTTTGGAAATGCTAATACAGCTCTATTAAAGAATTGAAAGTTGAATTGGACTGCATAGTCCGGAATGTGCAATTTTGAATGGGACTTTTAAATTTAAATTCAGTTCCTCTTAATTCCACTAGTTGTCAGACATTTTCAGCGATTCGTCAATGTATTCAAAAATAACCCCCACCCCTGCTGTATCCATGGGGGTTCCTCCATCCTGAGTGAGTGAGTGAGTGAGTGAATGAGTGAGTGAATGCGTGGAGAAGAGCTTCCTCAGCATTGAAATAAACTGCAGTTTTATATGGAGCTGACATAAGGGAGCACTTCTCTCATTACTGCGAGTGTCAGCTCACTGTTAACAATGGCTGCATTCCTGTTGAGCTTGCACTACATTACAGAGCAGCTAGATTTAAGCTAGATCCATAGTTATATTGTGGACAAAACCATGAAATGTGATGTCTAAAATAATTGTGGCCTCACTGGAGAATGAAGGAGTTCTTTTGTAAAGTGTAAAGTGGTGGTGGTGTTCTGCTAATCTGACTTTCAGGGTTTTTACCTGTTAAACCTTTTTTGACTTTTCTGTTGTAGAAACCTTTCAAGCCAACAGACATGTATTTACACTGAATTATATGAATATGTAAACGCAATGGTATTATACTGACTGCCTAAATATGCATGATAAATTTTCTGATCGTGTGTGGGGGCAAGATAGTCCTGAAAGTATTTTAGAACGGTATTTGTGTACGACTGTGACACTAATGCAGTTATGGCTGGGAGGGACGCTTTGCTTAATGTACAACGTACTAACTTGTCTCATGTAGCCACATCCCGAAATCGCGCTTACAGCAACACTGGGCTTTATATCAAAATAAAAAAAAAATACACTTCCTGGATTAATAGTCTTTGTTTTAGTGTTTTTTTTTTCCATCCAACCATCCATATTCAGACTAGTTTTCCTGATGATGCTTGAGGTGAGTTTTTCCCTTTAGTTACAAACACCTCAGGTAATAAACCTTTTTGCAGTGACTATAGCCTCTCCTACAGACTCACGTTACATAATGTATAACTTGGAATATAAAATCTTGGAAGCATTTGTATAACTGCGTAATGTATATACTAGAGGGAGTGCAGGACCAGAAAGTAAAGAGGCCAAGATTTTGTTTCAACCCAGTTGAGTACTCTATGGCTTTATACTGAAATAATGTATAATTTTTATATATATATAGGTCCCATTCTGCTTGGATAAGGGATCCATGGTTTAACTGTACATCCAGCAAGAGTTTAGAAGAACTGACAGATCACGCCAAATTGTCAACGACTTCATCTGGCTAAACGAATAATCCACGTACGCAGAACGGCCCCCCGAACTATCCTCCTCTGCACACAAAAGATAATCTGCGGTTCTTGAAGAGAATGAGTTTTGTATATTTGTGTCCACACAGTGATCGATACTTGGGCACCGTTAAAATGTTTAAATATATTGTAGATAAGTGTTGCCAGCAATCATAAAAGAATCACGAATTACAACTAATTAGAGATGCATCATATACCGAAGTTCACGGGACCTAGCTTCCGCCTCGAAGCCGTCGCCAAGCCAACCGGTTGCCAGGGCAACGGCACGCCAGCGACCTTAAAATGCCTTTTAGTTAGCTCACACATTTCTTCAAGGTTTTAAAGGATTTTCAAAAACAGCATGTCTGACATTTTGTGCAGGTGGATCAATTCAGAGCTCATGCTGTCAAAATGTGTCGGTGAGTCTTTTTTTCCATAAAACGCAAAAAGCGCGACTATCGGTAACTTCACAAGATACATGTGTGTCTTAGAGCCGGGCAGACGGCACACTGCGGCTGTGCTTAAACACGTAGTTACAGATAACCGGAGGATGTGTCACGTTTTTGCAGATCCGAAAACACTTTCAGCAGATTTCGCGAATGGATACTTGATCGGCGAAATCTTGCACAAATACCAGCTTCAGGACGATTTCGGCCAGTTTTCCAAAGGCAGGTAAGTGAAGCAGCGCCGCCAACCGAAGCGGCTCCATCGGGGGCGGCTGCTGATCGCACCTCATTTATCAGGGATTTCTTCTATGCATCCGTCGTCTAACGGCTCAGGCTGGTCAAGGTCAGGGAGGTCACCTGAAACAGAAAGGGCACAGGGCACAAGGCAGGGTACACTCCGGGTTCCAATTCATCACCAGATGAAGATTAATTGCCATCTCTTATAACTTTACTGCATTCGTTTTGTTTAATTAATCTGCATAGATCTTACAAGAAAGGTGTGTTGGTGCTCCCCAGTGAGCTCTTCATTGTTCTTAATTGAGCTGTTGATAGAACAGAGTTAGACACATTTCTAAAAGCTATTCGTTTCTGTGTGTGTGTGTTTATGTATTTATTTATAAAGAATACATCATATTCATAAAGGTTACTAAAATTCTTTCCAAATATGCACTCCTATATGCTTTCCTCCCTTAATGAATGAATGTGTTCTTTGCTTAAAGTAGCTAGCAATCCATATATCACTCCTGGTTATTTCTATATATTTGGGTTTCTTTGGATTTCAGTAAGAGTGTAGTTATACCCCCTTGCAAGGGCCAGGATCTCCCACACCTGCTTTAAGCATAATACAGTTAAACCTCCCTTATCCGAACCTCCAATATACAGGCACCTACCTCTACTAGACAGCTCTAGGCACGCGCAAATTAATTTTACACAACCAGCAGCTGTTGTTACGAGCCCCAGTCTAGGGTTGGGGCGTAACAGAGTGAAAAGGAAAGGGGACGTGGAGTAAGGGAAAGACAGGGTGCGATGGACAAGGGGACACACGTAGACAAAGGGCTATTTTTTTCTACATTTTCCTGTTTTTATTGACTCTGGTGCAAAAGGACTCAGGATTGACTATAGCAAAAACAATAACCAAAACTCAGCTTCCGAACGCAACCCAAAGCTAACTTACATAAGTGCAGAGAAAACACAAACACAACAACAAATTCTACACCTTACCCTCTATCCAAACAACAGTATACAACATAAGCTTGCATAACCAAAATTGCAGTCATTCCCTATGCACCTGATACACACACAGAGCATACACAGAGATCAAAGCGCCAAAGTCCGAGGGGCGTGTGAAGACAGTAACCAAAAACAGCGCGACAGTTCAAACAAGTACAGACAAGTGCAAAGCGAAAATCAGAAATCCAATAAACCAAATAAATCATACACAATAATATCCAAGAATAAAACAGGATGATTTGCTAGCTCAGACTGAAATAACATCCTATTATAAGCATTGCACCTGATAAATATGTAGTTTGCATATGATCATGTCACGCTTCCGGCGGGAGGAACGACCCATGGTAGCAGCTGTGGGGTTGAACCCTTCAAAAAGGCATTTATTCGGGGTATACAACGGGAGAAAGTGCGATAGCGATTACAAACATGCATCGACAAAGACCAACAGGGGAGACTGGACTAGGGCAGACTAAAATAGGGCAGCACATTAAGGGTCAAACAAGAGGCAGCTGGTCAGGGGAAACAAGCGGAGCAGATTACACTGGGCAAACACAACGAGGGTCAGGTGCGGCAAATTAAGCCCTGCCAGAGGGCAAAACAGGGGACCAAACATGAAGGGCGGGGCTGAGCGTAACAGTAAACATATATGTTGTACTGTACTGTTCATGTTTTACTTTACGGGCATTTCTTACTTACGGGCACCCCTTGGTCCCATTCTGCCTGGATAAGGGAGGTTTGACTGTAAGTCTACAATCTTTATTTTTGTCTGCTACCTCCTGGGCTTGTAGGACCGCAAACTCCAAGCTGAACAACTACACCCGGTTAGAGCCCACGCTGCAGCTGCTCGGAGTGCCCTTTGATGCAGGCTTTGCCCAGGCGCTGATGCAGGAGTGTCCTGGCGCTGCCACACGGCTGCTCTACCAGCTCTACGTCTTGTTGGAGAAGAAAAGGCGGGCGGGTCTGACCGGCGCTGCCATGGAAACGATGCAGCCTGCCGCCACGGCACGCCGGCATCGCATGGAGAGGGAGGTCTACAATGAGGTGGGGAAGCTTTCAGGCTCCCCCCCTTCCATTTTACTTCCACAGGGGAACTATTTTGTCTTCATTCACTCAACAGTAACCAATTCATGCATCTCATGGTTTCAGCTTAGCTAGCTGGTCTTATTTATAGGAACCATTTAGCTGAGTTCTCCGTATGATCTCGACAGCGCCTCAGGACTGTGGTGAAGCGTGAGGCGGACAAACAGCTTCAGAGTATCTCCCGGAGGTATGAGCTCCAAGGGCGTGAGCTGTTCCGGAGGTCCACTGTGGCACAACACGAGAGGCAGCAGGAGATGCAGAAGGTCCGCAAGGATATGCGTCTTAAGGAGATTGAGGAGGTATCACAACTTGCCTGGTCCTGTTGTGTGAAAGTAAAATGTTTTCTTTCAGGGATGCTCATTGCCCTGGAACTAACTTGCCCAGTGCCATCCGGAGGAGGATGGGTTTCCCCTTGAGTCTAGTTCCTCCTGAGGTTTTTTCCATTCCCTGGGGGAGATTTCTCTGCAACTGTTGCCTCAGCCTTACTCTCTGGGGGAAGATAATACTCCTTGTTAAAAGCAATATGTAAATAAAATATGTACAAAATCAGTTCTTTACCTATCAGTCTTGAGTGCAGTTTGGTATCTACTGCAGCCCCTTAGTCCCTGTGGTCCGCCTGGCCCTTGCCACCCTTCTGGTGCAGATACATTTTTCTCTGGTTGTTTTAGCGCCGACTGGCTCACAAGAAGCAGCATGAGATCATGGTCCAACTCAAAAACAGGGCTGCCCAGTCCCCCAAGGACCCGACCAAGCAGACCCTACGACCTTTGGAGCACCAGGGGCAGAAGGGAAAGCAGACGGAGGCTCAGGTAGGACGCGGCTTGGAATACTGTCAGGGCTCCGTGACCTTTGTGTTTAAACGTGTTTAAAATTAGAATTACAGAACTACTATGATGAAATAAGTGAGACACTGAATTCCATTCCATGGAAATTAAAAGCTTTCTAGGTATCGCTGATAATGCTGATAATGTGGCATCTGAGTGAAAAAAAAAACGAATGTTTCTGTTGAAATGCTTGGGCTGAGCAGGCTGGTAAAATGAAGTCATACTTTGGCTGCTCTGTCACTGTAGGACGTTCAAAGAGAGATTGCTCAGTTTGAGAGGAACTTGAAAAAGCAACTTCCTGTAGAGACCCTCTCTTCAAGGTGGGTCGTCTGTGATCAAATGTACAGCATTGCATGAAAGTGCGAATGCTTCATTTAGGCCTAACGGAAGAGGTCAGTCTACAGTAAGACAAATTATATACACATGGAGGTTATTAACCACAGCAATTCAGCCTAGAAGTGGACAATCTTATAAAATATTGGCAAGAGCCAGAACAAATATGATAAAGTTAAAGACAAAGTGAAGGTCATATCCTGACATGTACCCGTCTCCCATGCTGCAGCTGGTGTCTTTGTGCATCCATGAACCTTAAGATTAGTGGCTAAAGGTCAGACAGAAATGAGCTCCAGCTATCTACAGAGACCTAAGCCAGAGAGCCCCAGAATTCTGTTCCTTGTATAGATGAGTCTGATACCTTTTCAAACGTTTTTGTTCAATGACAAACCACTGACTGACACCATGTTAACCCTATCACCCATAAGATCGCTATAATGATATAGCAACACCCTTGTGCATTGTCTGTGTTGCCAGTTCAGGCAAACACAGCTTGTCTACACTCAGCACATACCTCGCTGCAACAAACATACATACCGACCGATCTTATAGTGGGTTATCTTAAATAATTGCTAAATATGTTTCCATCTTGGACGGAATCCCTTAAGAATGGGACCTACTCCGGATGATGACTGTTCCAAAAAACGGTTAAAGCTGCTGGTGTGAATTTGCCATCCCATGTGCTCGCCGGACCCCATCTGCTCTCTGCCCATAGCACGTCGTATGGTTTCCCCAGTGAGGGCCTATGGCCCGAGGAGGTGGCCCTGACCAACAATGAGTACGTCCTGAGGATCCGGCAGCAGCTGGAGCAGGACGCGGCGGCCCGGGAGCAGCGGGAGAGACGGCGGAAGCTGGCGCTCATCAGGCAGCTGCAGGCCCACCAAGAGCAGCAGGTGGCCGAGGGCTTTTTGCAGAGCATGTTAGCATGACGCTAACTTCCATTGTATTTTACTCACCTCAATGGCAACTGTCGCAGTTCTTTGCATAATAATATTAGCTCTTATTGAAAGTGATGGATAATGCAGCAGACCCACCCAGGATATCGGTCAAGTCCTTATGCTTAGTTCTTCTTGTTGACAGATGCTTAGCCCATCTCGCTTTATACCCCCGCCATCCCATCTCGCCCCACTCCATAACCAAAAGAACTATGCAAACCCTTACTGCAGGAGGCGCTCCGTGACGAGCAGCTGGTGGCCCGCCTGACCCGGCACACCAAGCAGGAGAGACGCATCGTCGTCCAGCTCATGCAGATTCGGCAGCAGAAGGAGGTCCTGCGGCAGAATCGGATTTTCCGGGAGAGGCAGTACCAGGAGCAGCGCCTGCGGGACTTCCAGAATGCTCTGGACCGAGAGGCGGTGAGGGCCTCAGCACTGGGGTCAAAGGTCACTGTGGGGGGAAATATGGAGTAATACAGCACTATTGAATTGTTTTTGATGGCCGTGGTTGTAGTTGTTGCAGTTTCGTCCAGTGTGCAGTACAGAAAGTGTTTCCCCCCAAGGCCACATTGCTGTCTTTGACTTTTCTGTATCCTGTCGCAACCGTTGTAGGCTCTGGCCCGACAGGCCCGTTTGGAGCACGCAGACGAGCTGCGCAGGGAGAAGGAGATGCATGAGCGCATAGCAGCCGAGAGGGCCCAGGCGAGACACAGGAAGCACTTTGATGCCTGCCGAGACGTCCTCGGGCAGATGGTGGAGCTGGCCACCAGGGTTGGGGAATACCGCTTGTTCACTGGAAAGTGGGTATTATCTATCTATCTATCTGTCTGTCTGTCTGTCTGTCTGTCTGTCAGTCAGTCAGTCACAGCCGTGGCTCCATGTATGTGTAGTTTGTGTCTCCCCGTGTCGTTGTGGGGTTTGCTCTTGGTACACCAGTTTCTCCCCACAGTCCAAAAACATGCTGATGTTAACTGGAGTTACCAAATTCCCCGTAGGTGTGAGTGTCTGGTGTGTGAGTGTGCCCTGCAATGGGTCGGTGCCCCTGCCTTACGCTCATAGCCTCTGGGATCGGCTCCCCCTGTAACCCTGAATGGTGTGTGAGTGTGCCTTGCGATGGGTCGGTGCCCCTGCCTTGCGCCCATAGGCTCCCCCTGTAACCCTGAATGGTGTGTGAGTGTGCCCTGCGATGGGTCGGTGCCCCTGCCTTGCACTCATAGCCTCTGGGATAGGCTCCCCCTGTAACCCTGAATGGTGTGTGAGTGTGCCCTGCGATGGGTCGGTGCCCCTGC
>JAODKN010000041.1:5271183-5289695 GCA_026774425.1 Petrocephalus zakoni
CAAGATCAGGTAGGCCATCCTGGATAGGTGTGGATCAGGATCAGATAGGTCATCCTGGATTGGTGTGGATCAGGATCAGATAGGTCATCCTGGATTGGTGTGGATCAGGATCAGGTAGGCCATCCTGGATAGGTGTAGATCAAGATTAGGTAGGCCATCCTGGATAGGTGTAGATCAAGATTAGGTAGGCCATCCTGGATAGCTGTGGATAGGCCATACTGGATAGGTGTGGATCAGGATCAGATAGATCATCCTGGATAGGTGTGGATCTGGATCAGGTAGGCCATCCTGGATAGGTGTGGATCAGGTAGGCCATCCTTCTTTACATGGATACTCCATTATTGTGAGAGTTTGAGGTGCCTTTTGTATGTTTGTGCAAGTTTCTTCCCCCATCCAAAGTCATCCAAAGTTCAAGAAATCCTAATGACTTATTGTGTAGTTCTGCATGTAATTGTATGTGATTGACAAATATCCCTGTTCTGTGGTTCCTGCTTTGATTGTCAGAATAGGGTCTGCATCACCATGGTCAGTTGTGGTCAGTTACTGGAAATGGATGAGTAGATGGGGGATTAATGTATTACGTTATAACATATATCATGTTGTGCATTTAGGAACTATTAACTATTGTCATCCTATGTTGTTATAAGAAACAATATAGTAGAACAGAAAAGGGCTGTGATATTTTCTGTGTGACATGTGACATGCAGGAGGGAACCAGGCTCAAGGTGTCACATCACTGTCTGCCCCCGAGGATCCTCACGACAGGAGCTCCGGAACCACTGATCTTCCTGCTAACCCACCTGTGGATGTGGGTTATGTGGATGAGCCACTACCTAAGGTACCGGCCCCACCTTTCCTGTGGCAGGCTGGGTTAACATGCCAGTGCTTACTGCACCCATGATACTGCTCCCCACTTTAAACTTTTGCCATGTGTGTGGCTGAGCAAAGCTTGTTTCAGTGTGAGGATGATGATTAACTGCATCATTGCCTATCACTGCTGACACATAACAATGGATTTTTATGTATTTCTGTGGCGATCCTTCACCAGGAAATCCCAGAATACCTTGCTCCCCACTGGCGGAATGTGTGCACTTCATATGTGACCAACATCAAGACTGTGATGCAGAATCTACGTGCCCAACGCTGCCTGATCATCCAACACCTGTACAACATCAGGTATGAGATGTGTAAACACCAGGACCCTATAATAAATTCACCTCCATTTCTGGTTGACCTGTTGGGAAATATCTTAATCCCCTGTCTTTTTCTGTGAGGGCTCACTGTTATAGATGGCATTCACTGGCACCATTCATCACCTCTTGAGTTTCCAATCAGACATACATCCCTATGGAGTCCTTCACCTATCATCGTAGCAAAAAGTAAAAATAACTTAAGAGCTCAGAGTACTACATGATAATGTTTTTCTCTACCACGACACCTGAAGAGCTCCATACATTGTACCATTGGTGAAAAAAATATCTTGTCCAAAGCTAGTTCAGCTTTTAGGAAATGGTTGTCGTCCTGTATGCTTTATCATACTGGACTTAAAGAGGGCACACTTGGTTGGTTTTCGGCAAGTGGTGGCCTAATGGCTAGAGAAATGCACTTGTGATTGATAGACTGCTGGTTCATTTCCCCGACTAGCAAGGTACCACTGAGGTAGCCCGAAAAAGGTACCACCACATGCACTGCTCCTTGGGCACTGAATTAGCTGTCCATGATACTGATACATTTTGTTGTTGTGTGTTTGCTGTCTGTATTGGGTGAGTGACATGTGAGTACGATGGCCTTAGACAGCATATCTGAAATGTGGGCAAATACCACTCCTGCCTGTGCCATGGTGCCAGAGAGGAGTTCCAACAGTACCTGAAGAGGCCAGACCTGAAGCAGGAGTTTGTGGTCCAGTGGCAGCAGGAGTACAACAACATCGCACAGGACATGAGATCTGATGTGGAAACCAAGGCGGAGATTCACCTCCGTCTCAACGTGAGAGAACCGTGCTGAAAGCCATTAATAGTGCAGACACGGAGTGGTATGCATGTAATGGATCTGTGAGCAACATGTTTAACCAAAGCATCTTCCGTAGAACTGACATTGAAATAGATATTTACTCAGGCACTTTAGGGCCTCAGACTGAATTCAGCTTCCATACTCCGTACTTTCATGTTCAGTGTTGGGAAGGATGTTGGGATTTGAGCCTGTAGCTGTTTGCTAATGCGTACATTTTTTTATTGGTGGGATATTTTTCATTTATGCCCGTGACCCACCCTCACAGGAGCTTAGGGAGCGACTTTGGGACATCTGTGACCAGCGCAGGGAGGAGGCGCAGCGAGAGCGGGCAGCTATCGAGGGAGACGGCTGGAATGAGGACCACACGGCTATGCTCATCAATCACTACGCTGCCCTCATGCAGGTATGCGCAGCCTTGGGGGGGGAGCGGTGGCCAGACCCCCCCCCACGGCGCCCCGAGAGGCTAGCATTTTGTAGCAGATATTCGGGAAAAACAAATATTTAGTGTCCAGGCAAACATTGCCCAGTACTTTTCCCGTCACTCGCTTGCAGTGTCACTATGCCTCCCATATTTCCCAGTCATCTGTTAAACCTCTCCTTCTCATGTGATTGTACCTGTTTCATCAGCTCCGCATCACCGGGTGGGGGGGGGGCTCTGTATGCTCTCGTTAGCTGCACTGCCACTTCCCCGTCATTCGTCCTGCAGGTGGAGCTGGACCGGTTCCAGGACACCATTTTACTGCTGAGGGACTATTACGGCGGGATGTCGGGTCAGATCCGCCCGGAGATGGCCATGCAGTTTTCACACGTCCCTATGCTGGATGTCACTGAGGACAAAGGAGCTGTCCAAAATGACAAGTAAGGAAAGAGCCTGTGTCGCCACTGAGCTAGGATAAGCCAGTCATTTCACTGAGGACTTGTTAATAGCATGACTGCAGAACCCAGCAGCAATAGAGTGGGCGGAGCCAGTAGCACCGTGTGGAATAACAGCTTGCTAATTGCTAACTGATATTCAGATGTGCAGCTCAGAGCTCATCTTTTCGTTTTTCACTAACCACCCAATGACCCCCAGCCCCCTGCTTGCTGGCACTGCACCGTCTGGACAAAGGCTTGGAGAAGAAAAGAGGACACAACTGTGAGAGACGGCCCTTCTTTCAGCGTGACTACCGAGCAGGCACTATTTTGCAGGACATGACAGTGTCTGACTCCCTTGCAGAATCCCCCTGATCTCGCAGAGGCCTTCGTCAGCAGAGGCAGTCGCGAAGCAGAGGGGCCAGACGGATGGACACCCCAGTGAGAAGCTTTTGGACTCCATAAGGCACACTGCGCTGACAGCTATCGATGGCCTGGTAATATGGCTGTGGGACTCATGGCTTAATAAATGTTAGTGCATGGGGATTGGTCCAAGCAGCCTTGTGTGCATGTGAGTCACGTCGGTCTTCTGCTTCTATAGGTGGCCATGGAGATTCAGCTCAGGGACGCTGAAGAGAAGGAGGAGACCCAGCAGCGGATGGAGCAGGGGCACCAGCGGAGGGAATCCCAGGCCTCAGTTACCTCCCACAGCATAAAAGACAAAAGGAAGTCTAGTAAGAAGAAAGGTCTGTCTGTGCTGATGTCTGTGCTGATGTCTGTGCTGATGTCTGCTGGTGTCTGGGGTCAGACTGCTAATGGACAGCTGCTATTGTGCTGGGTCCCACTTCTTCATTATGTAAATAAATGAATTCATTGTATCTGCACCTGTATAAATCAAGCTCTCATTAAATGTTATCATGCTGTTGTACATGCTCCTGGAGTTTCATGAAAGATCACTGGCAGTATTTCACTGCCCTGAACCACAGCTTGTCGCTGATGGTGCAGTTTCTCCAGTGAAGTAGTGTCTCTCTGCTTATCCCAGATGCTCAGTCTCCAGTGCGAGAGCCCAGTCCCTGCCCCCCCACCGAGGAGGACGAAGAGGAGGTGCACAGGCGGGCAGTGAGAGCCCAAATCTGCCAGGAGCACGCCATGGCACTTGATGTTGAAGGTAGCTGGGGGCCGTCGGTCTCGTGCTGGGATTACACCAGGAACCAGAGCAGGTCCCAGTGTAGCTTCTGCACATGGTCGCATGGGTTACCCAGACCTCCCTGTAACACATGGACATTAAAGCCACTTCTCTGAGGTTGTGTGAGCTCTGGGTGAGGGTCGGCAATGCCTCATGTTTCAGACCGCAGGGTGAGAGCACGTCTCGAGCTGGTCTGGGCCCGGGCCCGGTCCGTGGTGCGAGACCTCCAGCTCCAGGCTCAGCAGATCCACCAGGCCATGCGGGATGAGCTGAGTGGCCGCTTTCTGGCAGAAATGACCAGGTGAGCAGGGCAACACCAACTGAACGTCATTAATGCCAGTTATCTGACGCTTACAAACAGCGACTAGCATGACCATTAAGTTAAAATAAAACGATGGTAAACAGAATTTAAATGGTAAGGAACTTGCCATCATGCAAGGTGTCTTTTTCACTGCATGGATATTGCCTGCGCAGTGGCTCATACAGGCTATGCAGGGTGTCTCCTGAAGCGTTATCAGTTACCCTAACTGATATGTTGGGCAGACCTCCTTGGCAGCAGTAAAAGGTTCCATTGAACTAAATGAATGCCTGCTGGCAGTTTCTCAAACAGAAACATAAGATAGCAGCAGAACAAAAAAGCCCTGTTTCACTGCGAATCATGGAGTTTTTGAGGGCTGCCAGGTGATGCATGTAACTTTAAGTTTACAGTGTTTGTCATTTTTAATATAATTTAGTTATTCTTTGCTGCTGCTTTTTCACTCTCGCTCCTCAAACCTCCCCCAGTATCGATATGCTGGTGGAGCTGGTGGGCCAGCACATCGAGTCTGGCTCTCAGATTAAGTACCAACTGGTCCTGGAGGGCCCTGACTTCTTCATGGACAGGGAGAAGCGTGTGGTGCCCTGCCCAGCACCCCCTCCACGCCCGCCCCCATGGGAGCTGTCACACGGCAGCACTCTCACCATCCTCCAATTGAGGGCGCTGCACACTCAGTTTTACAAGGTTGCCCCAACAGGTAGGACTATTGAGAAATTTAAGTGGGGTCAAAATGCAGTGCCATTGTGGTCATGAATTTGGCAGGTCTTGGGTAAAATGTCAGTTATTTGGTTTGGGTGGATGATTAACCATTAATAACCTTAGCTTGGAAAGCTATTAGCTTGTCTAAGAGAATCACCACAGTAACCAATGCAAAGAATATTTAGCTGCAACTCACAGGTCACGGGAGCCTGCCCGCCCGCCCGCCCGCTGTAGGTGTCCCATTTATTTATTGACTTGAAATTCTTACCTTGCACCATATTCTGGACATTATAGTGCCTACAGAAATGTTTCCAAATCTGGTCCTCGGGAACCCACAGACTGTACATGTTTTTGCTCTCTTACTGGGAGCTCGGAGGTAGCATAAACATGGGCAGACTGTACATGCAGGTGCCCGAGGACCAGATTTGGAAACACTGGCCTACAGTATTGATGTGTACTGTGAACAGCAAAGCTCCCCATGTCCCCAGGTCAGCTGTGCATTGTGGAGTTCTCAGAGATTCTTCGAGGGCTTGTCTCTCTGCACATGGGCAGTGATGCCTTGCCCAAGCCCTGGATGCACCTTTCTGAAGCTCAGGTAGAGCACCATTTAGTAGGCCATCTCCTGAATATAGCTCTAGATATGTTTTCACACCTGTGACGTTAAATGTCTCTTTGCACACGTCACAAACCATTTATTATTTAAAAAGAAAAGAAGAGTCACCTGCTGTGACAAATGTCAATTGATTTCATTCAGTTGGACAATTGAGTCAACTGTGAAGACATGTAAAATTACAATCTTAAATCATGTCCAAGTCTTGAGTGAGAATTACCAAACCCCAGTGGTTAGTGTTGAGTTCATCTTCAGATCCTGGACCTGGTATCAGCATTGAGCCCGGACTCGGAACTGCTGGACTGGCACAAGTTCCTGTTGAGTGCAGCAATGCCCTGGCCCGTCCCTACCCAGGCCCAGCTGTTGGAGGTTCTTGCCCGCTTCCGGGCAGCTGACCCCCAGGACACAGGCTTTGTTACTGAGGAGACATACCTGCAGGTTCAACTCCTTCCCCAATACATGCTTTTCCATTGGTTTTGTGATTGTGATGAGATTTGAGGGCTTGATTGATTACCTCAATGCTCTAGCCATAATAATGAATATAGTAGGTTTTTAGTCTGGGCAGCTGGCCGTGTAACAGACGAGGTACTACTGACTTTAGCCAACTACGTTAAGCTGTGCTAGTATTGGAGAAAGCAATGGGGCCAGTTTACTCAAGATCTCTTGCAATGACTGAAAAACAACTGTTTGGTCACGTCGATAGACTGAGCTGTGGTTCCCCAGTGAGAGGAATTTGCCCCCCCCAGATGACCCATCTGAACCCATGCCATATGATCGCTTGGCTAACTTGAGGAAGGTGAGCACTACTAACTGTGTAGAAATCTTCTTTTAAGTGCAAGTCAGCAGATGGTCAAAGTGCCAGGTTTCATAGCTGAGAAGCCTGGCTGCCTGCTTACGATGATCCTCACATGCAGAGAATGTCATGTGTCATCCCATGTAGTTCTTCTTCACTCTGTTTGCGGACCACACCCTCTCGCCTCCCCACCTCCATTATGAGACCATGCTGCTGTACTTTGCCATGCACCCTGATTGTGAGCAAGGCTGGGTCCGAGCCCTCAGCGTGGTGACGGGACAGCCGCTCAGATCCCGGCCCCGTAGAGCTCTGCTCCTGAAGGTGACACCACGCCTCACACACACACCAACCGAAAGGGGGAAACCCGGCACATTCATATTAATTTATTTAGCACAAGCTTACAAAGCTGCTTACAAGTGAGAGCAGAGTCAGTCGACATCCCTGGTTACAGACGGTGCTCTAGCGACCAACGGTTATATCAGACTTTGGGCGCTTTTCCACCGTATCAGGTACTGTACTTATGGTACGGCACTTCCAGTACTATCCCTTTTCCATTGACTTCTGATCGAGCGTCAGTACCATGAGTTCCAGTACCTAAAGTGCCAAACCAAATGGGCACTTCTTTGGTATTTCAGTACTTTGGGGTAGGACTTGCTTTGTCGATTTGTCGCTATGCAAATAACCTGCCTCTCAAACACAATTCAACTTCTGTTGCGAACACAGAAAACACAGATAAACTAAGTAAAAAAAAAAAAAAAGTAATAATAATGGATGTGTGGACAAATGAAAGATCGAAACCTAGATTTCAACATCAACATCAACAACAACATCAGGATGGCAGGGACAAGAAACGTATTTTGTAACAGTTTAACCTTCGTGAACTGTTGAAGGAACTACTGTAGGAAGTATTTTAGGAATAAATAATGAAGAACATGTAAAATACCGATCTATTCATCGTTAATTAATCATGACACATCTTATCTTACGCAAAAACAATTCAGTGAAACTTAAACTCCCTGCACTATAATGTCCATACAGAATTAAAAGTAAGAAAACACCTAATCTCAGTCTAACTCAGTGTTTCCCAACCCAGTCCTTGAGGAACTCCGGACAGTCCATGTTTTGGTTCCCTCCTGGCTCCCAGCCAATCAGGAACGCTGAATACCTGGAACAGGAAGCTGAGAGAATGCAAAAACGTGGACGCTCCGTGGTACCCCGGGGACTGGTTTGGGAAACACTGGTCTAGCTGACTAACGATGTGAGAATTTCATGTGCCGAACATGCAATATTGGTATTAATATCGCACACCATCGAGCCCTATAATATACTATAGTCAATTTTCAAATTCAGTACAAACATGTACCTCACGTTGTGATGTCATTCAGCGCTGGTACCGGTTTTTATACAAGTGGAAAACACCTTGAAATCCTTCCCTTTACCTGGTGCATTGGAAAAGCGCCCTTAGGCTCAGAATCACTTTATTCGCCAGCTATATCAAGCATGCTAGGAATTTTTTCTAGGCGTTACATTGTGTGTGGCACAGATCACAGATGTATGGCATCAGGTAACCTAGAATATATATAAAAAATGTATGTGAGGTGCGGTTCCACCGAAGGAGAGATAATGCTATGAGGAATGTGAGAAAAAGGAAGATGGTGCACTGTGGCAGTGGGATAGCACTAGTGCTAATGTGGGTGGCTGTGCTGGTTTAGGAGACACACTGCTGTAGGGAAGAAGCTTGGGCCAGGCTTTGTATCCTTGTCTTCAGGTCTGTAAGCCTTTTGTCAGAAGGGAGGGGCTGGAAGAGGTGATGAGCCGGGTGAGAAATGTCCCACATTATCTGCTGTTGTAGCTGTCCTGTAGGGAGGGCAGCTGCGGTTGTAGCTGTCCTGTAGGGAGGGCAGCTGCGGTTGTAGCTGTCCTGTAGGGAGGGCAGATTGTAGCTGATGATTTTTCCTGCTTCCTAATCACCTTTTATGGGAGGAGCAGAACCAAACTGTTAAACGAACCAAACCATGATATGATTAACGTCCTGCCTGAAATCAGAGTGTGTGAGCACACCTCTGTGGTGAGCAGAAACCCAGTGACACACCGTGCCTAACCCTGCCTCCTAGTCTGTGCCGTACATCGAGGAGGTGTCCGATTATGCGCAGCCAGAGGGGGAGCCAGAGTCTGCCGACTTGGAAGAGGGAGGGACGGTGACCATTCCTGCTCTCCTGAAAGTAGCCTGTCATGGAGGCCCGAGAAGCTCTACCTACAATCGGTTTCATACCAGCTGGAAGAAGAGGGAGGAGTATGAGGAGGTACACTCCGCACAAGGTCTCTGAAAGACCCCCTAGATCTAACATTATGAGGAGGTACACTCCGCACAAGGTCTCTGAAAGACCCGCTAGATCTAACATTATGAGGAGGTGTACTCCGCACAAGGTCTCTGAAAGACCCGCTAGATTTAACATTATGTGGAGGTGCACTCCCCACAGGGTCTCTGAAAGACCCGCTAGATCTAACATTATGAGGAGGTGCACTCCCCACAGGGTCTCTGAAAGACCCCCTAGATCTAACATTATGAGGAGGTACACTCCGCACAAGGTCTCTGAAAGACCCCCTAGATCTAACATTATGAGGAGTCCATGTTCCATGTCATTGTATTCTGTTTTTATTTATAATTTGCACAATATCCCAGCTTTTCTGGAATTTGGGTTGTATGAGTAACAAGACTCAAAACATTGTAGCTTATGTCAATAAGATATTACAACGAGTGCTAATGCTCTAATGGACATGTATCTGGCAGATTGCGGATTGATTGTGTGATGGAACAACTGTTAATCTGTATTCATTAAAATATGTACATCATCAACATTTTCAATTTGCATATTCCGTAGGATGCAGAAAATTGCTTCGGTCGTTAAACTCGTAAGTTTGTTTATTGGGTTGTGATCAGGATTTCAGGAAGATCTACAAAGAGCTTGGGTTTGGAGTCCTGGATGAGGCGCCCTTCTCCTTGTTGTCCCAGCTTCCTGAGGTGCAGGAGCAGATGGAGAGCTGCCTGCAGTACCAGCTAATTGTAAGTCAGAGTGGTCATGTCATGGTCCTGTGAAACAACCAATGAGATCACACCATCTTCAGGAAAGATCAATGATTTTGGATTGAACTCCTCTGTTAAACCTGATCTTCTTCCAACATTTTTCAGCTCAAGCTATTAAATATTGCTGCCTTACACTTTCCTGGGGTAAACTGGCAGGTTTTCAATGGCCAATCTGTAACACCTGCTTCCCTCTGAATGTTGCTCCTGTTGCACTCTCATTGACTGCATAGGGTTTCCCATGAGGTGACTTAAAGTGACCTATCAAATCCGATTGGCCATTCCACTGTAGATATAAATAGATGGATAGCCAATCAGGTTTGATATAGAGGGGACCAAAAATATGTCTCAGAATCAGAATCAAAATCAGGTTTATTGGCCAATTGTGCAAGTGGCACAAAAACAGTACAGCTTAAATACAATATAAGACATCTTATTTACAGACTGTACATAAAGTGCAACAGCATACAATGTGCAATCTTAGATACAGTGCAATGGTGGTATGAGTGGAACAGGGTGTGGCAGTCAGGGGAGCAGGTGTAGGTTGGTGATGCAGGTCAGGTGTTTGTAAGGGTGATGGCTTGGGGAAAGAAACTGTTCCTGTGGCGACTAGTCCTGGTCTGCAGACTTCTGAGTCACCTGCTGGAGGGGAGGAGTTCAAAAATACAGTGACCAGGGTGTGATGGTATTCACATTTCAACAAAAAAACAAACAAACCTGTATTATAGTTCTACAGATACTAAATTTCTACAGATATCACGCCAGCATTCATGCGAGTAACATTTTCTGAGATAACATCATACTACGCATTGTCGCCGTAATTCGAGTCCAGAGATAACAACTCTTACAGTGTGTGCACGTGTTTGCCCCCTTCTGTATATGAGACAGTGCTGGCCTAATGGTGTGGTGTTTTTATACGATCATTTGTCAAATATTTTTAGATTTTCAGAATGTAAAACTCTGACTCGTGCAATGCATGGATGTGCAAAAAGTTAGATTCCTTCACATTTGAAAACCAATTTAACCGATTCACAGAAAACAACCCATTCAAAAGAAGGATTAGTTTGCGAATTTGACATCACTATTGTTCACTTGGATTGTTGTGTGCAAGTAGTGTTTCTTGTGCTGTAGTTCAAGTAGTGCTTTTCTCTTCTACTGAAAATTGAGCAAATACAAATGTAATTCCACATTGTATTGGACTTGGATACTAATACATCAGTCGCGGAGTAGAAGAGAGACCACGCATTGTGGCAGGACTGACTGTATGTTTATAAGACCTTTTCTCGAGTATTAACCTCCTGGGGTATACTGCTCTTTAGGTCCAAATTGTTTATTATGTTTGCATCTCATCTCCATGTACAGATAACTGAGTGTGTGGATGACAGCTTTAATAAACTGTTTTGTTTTGTTTGACAGGATATACACTGTGTCCTACAGGCCCAGGTGGGTGAAAATGAGTCCCATTCCCAGTTTCCACTGTCTTAAACCTCAACTAGTCCCCTGCTTCATGGAAAAAAAGCATATATTAATCCTTGATTTACACAACACTCTGTTAACGCTTGTTGTAATATTTAGCACCTATATAAACATAGACTGGCCACTTTGTAAATAGCATTGGTGACACTGCATCTACAGTAGTTCTTCTACAATAAGACTTCATAGAATTCATAAGTTGCCATAACACCACATGTGATAATGTTTTACTGCAGCAGGTTTAATGTGTGCTGTCCTCACACTTACGGCCTAGTGCTACAACCTGCTTCTGACAATATTACTGTGCATTCTGGCTGCAATTTCCTGGGACAAACACAGCTGGAGGCTTCCTGTCTGCAGCCTTAGATTAATGAGCTGCAGTTTCATACAAAAATGCTGTTGCTTAACCACTATCGTGCCTGCTTTTCTGCTGAGAAAATACCATATGAAGGAAGAAACTGTTGATGTGTAGTTATCTATGTATCGACTGTGCAATGTGTGCAATGATAGACACACTGAATAAAATCTGCTAGAAGTTGGTGTAACAAGCTAGTGTTACAATATTATTTTCAATGTTAGCTGTGAAGGCGTTTTAGACGTCACAGTCCTTGACCTGAATGCTGGTTGTCTCTGGATCCTTCCATATTCTTAAACAGTGTAGTGTTGTCTATGGTCACAGAGGTGACATGATGCATGGGAACTTTATGCTCTAATTTCTATCCTTTATGGGGGGAGGTCTTGTTCATACTTGAACATTATAGTTTGTGAATATTTTGAATAATTTATAAAGAAATCCAAGCTAATGACCCTCCATGAGCACAAGATACCAATATATCTTTTATAATAGTAAGCTGCAACCTTTTTCAAAATCTCTATAGTACTGTATATTCTTTGTAAATGATTTCTACATAGAACAAAGGCATACCTAACATGTAGCATAATCACGTGGAATACCCAAGGAACCATCACAAAGATTTTACTCATATATACAAGGTACGCCTTGGTTTATCCTTCCCTCAGTTGTGTGTTGGGTCTGCAGAACTGAGTTTCAGCTCAGCTGGCAGAATGTCTCCTTCTAAGTGTCTGTCTTTGCAGTCTTTTTGGTTGCACTTCTGGGAAAAATCCATGTCAGGAAGTACTAGAGAAGACGCAGCAGTTAGCTGGAACTTTGAATCAGCATTCCACTAGGGCCTGGTTCCCACTACATAATAGACTAAAGCTTTCCCCTCCGGGGATAGAATGTAAAGAGTTCAAAGTAAATTTTACCTGTAGATGTGCCAGTAACTTGTAGATGTCCTTATACATTATCTGAGTCTGGCTGGTGGGGACAGAAGACCAGCCAAAGGAAGGTTTTCCTTTTAGATCCTAGGGTCTTTTTTAAACTAGAATAACGGAACATTTTCTTAAAGGTAGACCCACCTTGTTACTTTTATTTGTTTAATTCCTTATTGCATTTATTTGTCTCCATTTACTTTGAAATAGGCTGAAAGACATGAAAGTTTTAATACCGATGCTTGATTGGTATTATTACTGATGAAGGCCTTGTGGCCATTGTAGTCATTGCTCCATCTGCTGGTGCTGAGAGACATTGCAGCAGATACACGTCTCAGTTCTGCCAAGGCATTAACGACCTGTGTCAACCCTGATTTCTGCAGAAATGTAGCCATAATTATTTTCAGAAAATACAATTTTCATAACCTGGTTTAGAATAAATTGGATTGGCTTATTAAGTGACATTAATGAAAAGAAACATTTCTTTCCTGTGGATATGATAGGTAAATTGAAAACACATACATTGTCCCACATCTGCTCATGTTCTCAGTGATAGTAAACTGACCACAATTAATCTGTTTCCTCATTTAGCATGTGGCCACATTTAAAGGTCAAACACTTGCAGAGATGTGGCCATTTACGGAGCTTCTCAGTCAGGAGAAGTCACAGGTAGAAAGCACCACGCTGTGCTAATCTGAGATCTGAAGGTCATTTTATGTCTAAAAGTGGTCACTGCCTTGCTGTGGCCCAAGCCCTTTAGAACAAGGATATCTGCTTAATGAATAAGTGTAAACAATACCGTGAATGAGGACAGAAGCGCACTGGGAACACTTATACTAAAGTCTGTTCCACCAGGTTGTCAGGCAGGACTAAATCCATCACTGGGAATTCTCCCTTTCTGTGCAGGCTTAGATTCCCCTAGAATCTATCTGGAATTCCAGGTGATTTTCTCTCCTGCAGCTTCAGACAACCAAAGATTAATGGGTTCTAAAGCAAAAATAAATGCAAAACACAAAGTGGAAGATCAGCTGAAGTTTGAACGATATGTTTCACTTTCAGTCACAAAACAAAACCCAAACATGGAAAACCACAAAATCACCTTAGCCTTCAAGGCCGGTGGAAATGCTTGTACCCTGTGATCTGCTGGGAGATTCCCACATGTTCATTGTTAGGATTTGGTGTCATCTTGTGTATATTCTACTGACTCTGATCGCTGAGTCTGGAACCTGATTGAAATTCACCAGCACTCTGCTCAATATTATTGCAATGTTCTGAACAAATATAAGCAAGTACATAAGAACACAGGGGAAAAAAGTACACTTTTTCACAGATGATTTCCTTCAGCAGTCCAAAGTAAAGGTGATTTACTGCTGCCACACAACAACAAAATGTGTCCTCTGCATTTGACCCATAGCACCAGGTAGCTAATTCAGCGCCCAGGAGCCAATATCTTGCTGGGCAGGGATTTGAACCAGCCACCTTTCAATCACAAGTGTGCTTCTCTAACCATTAGGCACTGCAGTTAGGCAGACTGTGGGCTCCAAATTGCCTAGTGTATGTGTCTGGTTGTGTGCCCTGTGATGGACTGACATCCCGTCGAGGGTGTTTCCCTGCCTTGTGTCTGAGGTAGGTTTAAGGTTAAGGTTTAAGCTTCTCTTGTAACCCTGTCCTGGATATGCAGCTGGGTGACGGATGGATGTAAATATGTTAGCATCAATTAAAATAAAAGCTAACCCTTTTACTACATGAGTACTCCTATATGAAGCAGGCTTCCTCGTCTTATGAATACCATTTTCTCTCACTTAAGCACTGACTTAATTGCTCTGCTAGAGCTAATTTAGCTATCTCATTACTGGAAAAACCTCCCTGTGGGAAAGAAGTCACCTTTGTTATCTAGAGCATAACTGGTTAGTGGTGTGTCATTGGGGTGGGTGTGGGGGGCATTCGGTGTGTAAAATCTGAGGAACTATTATACATTTCTCTCTAATGTGGTGATAAGCGGGTGGCCAAAGGAGAGACCAGAATCACACAGAAAATGCTGATCATAAGGCTTCATCATTCGTACATTTACTGTGATGTCTGCACTGCTGAGGAAAAACATGACAAGTACCTTTGCTTAACTGTTCTTGGGGTTTAGTTTGCAGTTTTAGCCACAAGCATAGTTCCTGAATCATTGGACCTCCTGCTGTCTTAGAAGGGCTGTGCCTCTTGTCAGTCACAGTTATAAACATGGAACATTTTCTGGTCCTGCTAACAGTGATTTCTATAAACAGTCAGTAGACTGTGAATTTCTCAACCCCTTGCATGTGACAGTTGGAGGGCTGATCACAACAGGCACAAAAAAATCACAACTGTGTGAAAACTGTTCAGCTTCTAATTCCTTTAGATGTTGTTGTTTTACTCAGTTATCTTTTTACACTCGATTTGCTGTTTAGTTGGAGATAAGAATATCAAGGGAAAACAGAGAATTGTGCCAGAGAAATGCGGAGATAGTGGAAAGCAGAAGGTGAGCCTCAGTGAGCCGGAGAACGAGGCAGGTCTCCAAACAGCCAGAGCTGTGGCTTCTGCTCCGCGCGTCTGCTGCAGACCACACTTCCCTGGAACCTCCCAAAATCTAACAATGGACTCAGCTATTTTAATGCATTAGAAACACCCCCATTTTGTCCATGGGACGCCAGATTTTCATTGGCATGTCACAGTTAGCAGACTTGTGCTTCATTGATAGACCGTCACGCTTATCATGATACTGTTATTATCTTGTGTTTGACTTCTGGAACAGTCTCCCAGAATTGTGTTAAGGACAAATTTAATAAAGAAACGATAATGAAGAGAAGTAGGATTGGTGTGAAATGTCTCCTGGGGTAATGGAAGTAGGCCACTGGCAGTTTGTTTGGAGCTCTGAAAACATTTGAGCGAAACGTGTCAAACATCTGAAAACAGCCGCTAGGCTGCATGCGTGAACCTAAAGGGGTCCTCCTTGGTTACTGCTGGCTTTGCCTTCAATTTTGCTGTTATGAAGCATTTTCATGTATTTAACAGGAGAAAGATATTTAGGTGCTACACCTCACACTGAGCTTCCCCCTGAGATCTGAACTTGGATCTTTTTGGCCACAGGTCTTTGGTTTTTCTGATGGGCTCCATAGCCTGGAGATAGTGGTTCTGGTCTGCTGAGGTCATGGCTCACAGCAATTAGCCCACTCATCAGCTGGAGTAAGGAGCACTTGCATTCAAGGTGTTATCAGTCACAGCTTCTGACAGATGGTAACAATTCACTTGAGTTTACCTGACTTTGAGACATGCTTTTGATGGTATGTACTTTTAAACATATTCGGCACTCTGCCAGGTGAAAGAGTGGATTCTTATTTTGAGAAGAGCTGGCAGAAGGATATTTTCATCACTTGGGATTTGTTGGCTGAAGTCTGGACCATGGGCATCCATATAATGTAGTGATAATAGACCGAAACCTACAGCTAAAAAGCTATAGGATTAAATCCACGGAGGGGAGTGTTTTTCGACCTTTCGTATGTTTGGACAATTTAAAAAATTAGTTGGGGGTCCAAGTGGCGCTAAATTGTACTAAAACAGTACTGGAGGTGGGAGACTCATTGGCATTTGACTGCATTTAAACACTAGGGAATGGGTGTCAAACTGACACCCACTGAGCGGTATTTATCATGTGGGGTATTTTTAGAAAGATTTAGCGCCAATTTCATGACTTAATTTGTTAATTAGTATTTTTTATTAATTAGCATTTTGTTGTAGACTAACTCCCTGAGCCTTTTTCGCCTCGCGCTTTGCCAGCCTAGTTACCTCTCTCACGTCTGTCATGTTGATCTCTGTGTCCGATATAGTCACCAGCGAAAGGTACAGCCTTGGCCGGAGAAAGTAATTCCCGGTAAATTATCTCATGAGTTTCCCTGATTGCGGTTTTATTTTTAGAATCATTGTCACATTTGCCCCTTCCAGGCAAGTGTTGTTATCAACAGAATCCATGACCTAATTTTTAGGGTATTCTCTCTAATTATATTCGGTATTCCTTTAGAGAATCAACTTCCCCATATCCGAGTGACTCATTATAGCACGAGTTTTACTTTTTCCAATTTTAATTCACTCTCTCCTGTGCCAGTTACTGCCGGTCCAGTTTGAACATTAAATCTCGCAGCAGATGTCTTTGCCCTGGAAACTTGCTGCGAACATCATGCATGCATCCATCCCTTCTTCCATCCATCCATCCATCCAGCCATCCACCCATCTTCCAACTTCTTATCCTGGTCAGAGTTGCGGGGTGCCTGGAGTCTATCCCAGGCTCTATAGGGATTAAGGCAGGAGTAGACCCAGAAAGGGATGCCAGTCCTTTACATAGAACATAAACAGAATCATAGCCTGCTGGCAGTTTAGAGAAATAAATCATATAGACTTTGTCTATATGGGCAGTGAGCGACCTGCTTGTCTTTTGTGTCCTTAAAGCCAAATGCTGTATTACCTGCACAAGCATCACTAACCACTACCTGTTTGACTTGCTTTTCAGCAGTGTTTGCACCACCAGTCACTGTCCGGCTCTCTCTGGGTTTGGTGACAGTGTCACAGCTGCGCTGGAGATACAGCTGAAAATGTAATAAACTCATGTAATAAAGAATAGAATAGCCACAGGGACACCAATTAGACAGTGTAAATGCAGGGGCAGACCACGGCAGGACAGCGGGTGCGAAAGGCTCATCACGCCCTCTGCTGGCAGCCTCGGAGCCCCCCCTCACCTGTCAGTCAGAAATGTAAAGCAGCAGGTAAGCTTTTACACTGGGGTTACCACCTCCACAGCAGGACAGCGGGTGCGAAAGTCTCATCACGCCCTCTGCTGGCAGCCTCGGAGCCCCTCCTCACCTGTCAGTCAGAAATGTAAAGCAGCAGGTAAGCTTCTACACTGAGGTTACCACCTCCACGGCAGGGCGAAGAGTCAAGCTTCGACAGGATTGATAAGCTACCATTTCAACCATTTCAACTAAAAGGATCCAGATTTCACTTAAGCGCTGAGTTCTTGCTGTGTGCTGATTGGTCAGTCTCCTACAATCGCACATGTCACTAATATTAATGTGAAACAGCAGGATGAGCCTTTCAATCAGGGGAACAAACCAGTCAAAGTGCAAGAACAACTGAGCTTTCAGTTTTATACTAGTTTGTAAAACTTGAAGTAACTCATGTTGTACCTCAGATGGTCACCCTGTTTTACATAAGTTACCCGGTGGTTCCTGAGACTTCTCAAACTGATCACGTTAAATGATACACTGGCCAATGGGAGGCAATAGTGTAAAACTTTAAACCAACCAACGTAATTGACCCTGAGAAGCATGTGTGTATGGGATCATTCCGCAGATGACTGTCATCCTGCACACTGGGTCCTGGATGCACCCCCTCATTTATCGATCTATTCAGCCGTGGTCCAGCCACCGGTCCCAGTACTAGGCCATCCCAGTTACAGAGAGGTACATTTGTGAGGAAAAAGCAGGGTCAGGTAGTACTTGGAGCAGCTGGGGGTTGGGGGCCTCATTCGGAGGCCCACCTATAAAATTGCACTGCTATGTCTGGGATTTGAACCCATGACCTCCAAATCACAGGCACAACATCCTAAGACACCAAACCACATACTGCCCTGAAGCACTATGCTGGTCAGCCTCAGTAAAGCACGCAGCAGGACCCCAATCAGCATAGGGCCTGTCCCAGCTGAGTGGGGCCAACACCCTGATCCAGCCTCCTGTCCCAAACCATCAGCATCAGTTATGGCAGCCAGGTGGTGCTTGGGGCAGCCGGGAGAACAAACACAGGGGACTGGATTGCGGAACTTTCTGCGGCATGGAATGATTCCCCCATTCCTTAGACTCGTGGTGCCAGGTATAAAAAAATGTACATATTATGTTTTATCAAGCTAACTTGCCATCACAAAGACCTACAGCCTCATAACCTGTGTACTGCCTTTCTTCCCTGAAGATTTTTGAATATAAGAAAAATGTATGAATATATGAATAGAATTGTGAATTTTTGAATGCATTAATTAATTCATAGTTTTGTTGCCCGAAGAATCTCCTTTCCAGAAACATCTAGGACAGGGGTAGGGAACCTGATCCATGGAGAGCCGGTGTGAGTGCGGGCGTTTGGGATGACTTTTGAATCAGCCAATAAGACTGGGTCCCCAGGACAGGAGCTGACAACCAATGCTTTATTATTGGC
>JAODKN010000041.1:5295091-5315279 GCA_026774425.1 Petrocephalus zakoni
GCCCTATGAGACTTACATGAAAGCCCTATGAGAGCCCTATGAGACTTACATGAAAGCCCTATGAGAGCCCTATGAGAGCCACATGAGAGCCCTATGAGACTTACATGAGAGCCACATGAGAGCCCTATGAGAGCCCTGTGAGCGCCACATGAAAGCCCTATGAGAGCCCTATGAGAGCCACATGAAAGCCCTATGAGAGCCCTATGAGAGCCCTATGAGAGCCCTATGAGCGCCACATGAAAGCCCTATGAGAGCCCTATGAGAGCCCTATGAGAGCCCTATGAGAGCCCTATGAAAGCCCTATGAGAGCCCTATGAGAGCCCTATGAGCGCCACATGAGAGCCCTATGAGCGCCCTATGAGCGCCACATGAAAGCCCTATGAGAGCCCTATGAAAGCCCTATGAGAGCCACATCACACCGCTTCCCAAGTTGGGTTTTGCAGTGACTAGAGTAGGAAGAAGAAAGGTCACCAAATTAAACCCAGGGCTGGTCCCCGGGGGGCGGGGTGTAAACTAAGAACATGGCTGAGGACAAGTCAGATGTTATCACCTGCATTTTGGCTTTAAAAGAATAAACTGGTTTCATTAAACACATTTACATTCACAAAACATTCACATTTACAAAAAAGTAAAAAGAAAGTGTCAGAATTGAATTTTGTTGAGTTTTTTGGGAATGGCCTAGTTTCCCAGAAAGGGGCTACCTCCCCCTTAACTGAGGAAACCTTTGTTAGGCACTAAAACAAAGTGCCTAATTGCCTATCTGTATATGCTTGTGAAGTCAAGTCATCTTTATTTATATAGCACATTTGAAAGACATCAAGTGTCAACCAGAGTACTGCACAATAAACCAACTAAGGCAAGACAAAACTTAAAACAGTTAAAGGATAGAAAGAAATGTAAATAATGTAAGACTGAAAGTAAAACTGAGCTCACATCTTCCTGGGCCTTTCCCATTGCCCTGGGTTACACGCCATCTGAGAGAAACAGCAAGAACAAGCAAGGCTTTATGCTACGCTGTGCTACGTGTGGCTCACGGGCTGCTTTCTGTGAGCAGAACAGGGTCAGCGTTAGCACGTAGCTTTGTGTCATTATCTGGGGCACCATTAGTTAGTACAGAGACGTATTTAATACTGTGCATTATGCAACAAACTCACTAAGATGTTTCGAATTTCAATTACATAGTAAAAATGGAAAAAGTGGTGTGGATTTCAGTGAAGGTCTATTTAGTTGTTATGTTCCAGTAATGAAGGACTAGATGAGCATGTAATTGAGAGGACGCCCTCTAACAGTGCCAGAAACAAACCTGAAAGTATTGAGCCTGATATGTGATATCATAGGCATATACAGACAGGCAATTTGGCATTTTGTTTTAATGCTGAACGTTGTTTTTTCCAGTTAAGATGGAGGTGGTCCCTCTTTGGAAAAGTAGGCCATTCCCAAAACACTTGAAAAAATTCATTTCTGACACTTTTTACTTTTGAATGCCAGCGTGAGTCTTGTTAATGTCTGAGACAAGTATAATAACTCGGAAGTGGGTCTGAAAGCCACCATACCAATGCCAAGATCTTAATAATTTGCAAAGGACAAGCTGTTAAAATCATACAAGCTGGTGATTAGTGCCAGACAACCCAACATTGCAGCGCTGACAGTTCGACTGTAACCTTGGAAACTCCGTGTAAAGAATTTATAATTGTTGGTGCCTATAATCTTCAACTGGAACAATGGAGACAGAAAAGGTGGAGAAAGCCAAGGTCAGATCATTCTTCTGTGAGTAACTGGGACCATTCTCCAGTGAATGATTTGGAATATTGTCCAGTAAATTACCTAGGACCTTCTGTGAGCTGAATGCTGCCACTGTGAGATACAGGTACAAAGGCTGGGAAGTGCAGTTGGATTGCCATAGGGAGAAGGTCAGGCGGGCACCCTGGAGCACCACTGATTCCCAAGACAACAAAAATTCCTGATTAAGTAACAGCAGATGTTGGGCTTGGTGTTACAGACTGAAATTAAGTAAAAAGGCCAACTGGTTAATCGGGAGGTTAGAGAGTGGTGGAGGGTGGAGAAGGAGAGAGAGTGGGATTGGAGCAGCAGCAGAGGCCTGGTGGAAGTGTTTCACAGTGATTAGTGACTCTTTTTCTGAGTGAGTAATCAAGTGAGCTAAAAGGTCAGATTCCCTCGGGTTCCAGCTCGTATTGATGTAATCTTTCAGTCGCTGGACTTGTTTTTTTATACGTGGGTGGTTAAATGTCATTGGTTGCATCTACTGGGTTCCTAGTAGAGCGAAAAGAGCTGGTGTGTGTGTGTGTGTGTGTGGGGGGGGGGTGTTAAGCCATCTCAGGAGGGAAGGTGTCGATTTGTTCTGCCAGTTTTATGAAGAAGTGCAATGGCTGGTGTGGTTTGACCTAAAGCAACTTCTTTAGATCCGAAGCAGTACATTTCACTGGAGAAAATTCAGCACCACACTCGCAGGCAGAACAGCGAGAACCTCCCTGGAGCCTGACACAGCCAGACCCCCCCAGCCCGAGCACACAGACAGCCTAGGCGGCACACTGGCCAGTTTCTCACACTGCGCTTCCTACCAGGCATGGCGGCGCTGGACAGCCGGTCGTCGGGCAAGATGGGGGTGCGGGCCGTGGTGTACTACATGACCACCACGTTCGTGGCCGTCTTCATCGGCATCATCATGGTGCTCATCATCCACCCGGGGAAGGGCTCCAAGGCTGAGTTCGGCAAGCAGCAGAAGATCGAGCAAATCAGCCCTGCCGATGCCTTCCTGGACCTCATTAGGTACCAAACCCAGTTCCTGCTCCACCTCAGCCTCAGGCCAAGAGCTGCCCTCTTTGCTGGCCCATCTTTCGTTCAGATTTCTCATCTCCTTTCATCATTTGTAACCCCTTCCTCTGTAATCAATCCCCATCTGTCCCCTCCCCTGGTTAATTCCCCCTCGTATGATTCATTTACCACCCCACCTGTTAGATCTCCTTCCACCAGCCTGCCCTTTGCCATACTAGCTATGTACTTGTCTTGTTTTCCTACCTGTTCTGTTTTATATTTCAGAAACATGTTTCCCCCGAACCTGGTCCAAGCTTGTACTCAGCAGGTAAGAAAGCACGCTTTCCCCTTTTCTGCTTCACATTCACCTTCATCTTATTTCCCGTCTCCATCTCCTACCTGCCTGGTCCGGCTGGGCTTCGAAATAACTCGACCAATAAGAAGCCACGTGAAACCGGGGGGTTGTCTCCCAGTAAGGGCCTTGATAATTATAGACTGCAGTTAGTGCTCTTGTTTACTTTTAAAATGTATTTTAAGCTCTGAGTTGGAACAACCGAGCTTGTAAAATAGAAAAAAGGTCAGTATGTGTTCCAAAAATAGTAAAGTAAGCATTGAATTAAACAGACGAATATCAACCTCATAGTCTCATCTTTGTAGAGTGATGCCATGGCCAGTCACTGTACAGTACACCTCCATTAGTCAGAAAAAAAATAAAACACATCTAATGCTTTGTCTTTAATATGATTTTTTCTCTCTATTCTTCCAGTTTAAGACACAGTACGGGAAGAGGGTGGTGCACGTAAAGGTAACAGTGAATGACACCATCTTCAACATGACCAATGGTACACAGGAAGTGACACGGGAGGAGCTGGTGCCTCTTCCTGGCAGTGTGAACGGCCTGAATGCCCTGGGTTTGGTGGTCTTCTCCATGTGCTTTGGCCTGATCATCGGCAACATGAAGGAGCAGGGCCAAGGCCTCAGGGACTTCTTCAACTGCCTCAATGAGGCCATCATGAAGCTGGTGGCTATCATCATGTGGTGAGCCAATCGAGAGGCCTGATAAATCTATGTGGGAGGGACAGCCAGATGTTTGGGTAGCATTTGCATAGCAGGTGGCTGAGGAAATAAATCGGGAGCAGGTCGTAGCTTAATGACCCATGAATGGAGCCTGAACAAGTTTACTTCATTTAACTTCATAATCACATAAATGCCATCCATCCATTTTCTGTAAACACTTGTCATATCCCAGAGGCTACAGACACAAGGCAGTGAACAACCCAGGATGGGGCACCAACCCATCACAGCGTACACTCACACAGGCAATCTGGTGACTTAAATTAATCTCAGCAAGTTTCTGGACTGGGGGGGAACTGGAGTAGCCAGAGGACACCTCATGACAACACGGGGAAAACATGTGAACTCCATATACATGGAGCTTGGGGGGAGACATGAACCTGGATCACAGAGGTGTGAAACAACACTGCTAACCACTGCACCACCATGCCACATAGCATCAGTGCCATAATGAAAATGTGATGTTAAACTTTAGACAACTTGAGAGAGTCTGGATGAAGGCAAACTCAATGTTTTTCGGTCACTGTCATGCTGCAGACACTGATCTGGCATGATTCATTTCAACATCTGTCGCTGTTGCAACATACTTGAATGTTTGTCGTCGATTTGATGACATGACTTGCAGTTAGTGTAATCAGAGGAGTACATCCATCAGTGATTGAGGAAGCATGGTGTTGCGTATCTCCTGGAGGGAGAGATAATCTGAGGACATGCTGCCCACCTCCCACAGGTACGCCCCCATCGGCATCCTGTTTCTGATCGCTGGAAAGATCGTGGAGATGGACGACCTGACGTCTATGGGTGGCCAGCTGGGAATGTACACCATCACGGTCATCCTTGGCCTCTTGATCCACGGTGTCATGGTTCTGCCCACCTTGTACTTCCTAATCACGCGAAAGAACCCATTTATCTTCATTGCCGGACTGCTGCAGGCTCTCATCACTGCCCTGGGCACCTCATCCAGGTGGGTATCCCCATGCTGTCATCCAGGTGGGTATCCCCATGCTGTCATCCAGTTTGGTATCCCCATGCTGTCATCCAGGTGGGTATCCCCATGCTGTCATCCAGGTTGGCAGCCCCATGCTGTCATTCAGGTTGGTAGCCCCATGCTGTCATCCAGGTGGGTATCCCCATGCTGTCATCCAGGTGGGTATCCCCATGCTGTCATCCAAGTGGGTATCCCCATGCTGTCATCCAGGTGGGTATCCCCATGCTGTCATCCAGGTTGGTAGCCCCATGCTGTCATCCAGGTTGGTATCCCCATGCTGTCATCCAGGTTGGTATCCCATGCTGTCATCCAGGTGGGTATCCCCATGCTGTTATCCAGTTTGGTATCCCCATGCTGTCATCCAGGTGGGTATCCCCATGCTGTTATCCAGTTTGGTATCCCCATGCTATCATCCAGGTGGGTAACTCCATGGCCCAGTCCTGCCCTCACCCTCTTTTCAATTAACCCAAGTTCCAAGAAAAACATTCCCAATTCTCCCACAAAAGATAACTGGAAATCAAAACAGATTTGTGAGGAGTGGTTGTGTCAGGTAAAAAAAAGACAGGATTTCCTGGTCTCAGATCCCCAGTCAATCATCGCTGATGTACTACAGAATGTTAAAGGAACTGAACTGAGGTTCCTCTAGATTTGTTTTGTGTCTCTGAAAATTCTATCTTTGTACAGACAGCTAGAAGATGTGTTTTGGATGCTTATAACATGAGCCTCACCTGTCATGATTGGTACAGATTTGACCTCTAACCCTGGCCATCCTGTCATATGACCTTTGCACTGCTCAGCTCTGCCACCCTGCCCATCACTTTCAAGTGCTTGGAGGTGAACAACAACGTGGACAAGCGGGTGACACGCTTCGTGCTGCCAGTGGGCGCCACCATCAACATGGACGGCACAGCTCTCTACGAGGCCCTGGCCGCCATCTTCATCGCCCAGGTCAACAACGTGGAGATGAACTTTGGGCAGATCATCACTATCAGGTGCAGACCTTTATGAGCATTGCACAGACTTTAAAATCTCTTTGGTTTAAAATATTTGTCTCCTTCACATTTTAATTGCAGACTCTTAAGATATCTTACAGTATCAGATATTTTGATGTACCCATTTATGGCCCAATATTTGGACAACACTTTTGTCTCCTGGTGTGCAGTAGTCAGTTTGTTTTGGCTGGTCTGAGTGTTTGTTGCTGGTTTATTTGTTTGTTTGTTTGTTTGTTTGTTTATTGTTTGCATGTTCAGAGGTGTGGAGGAATGCATTGTGAATTATGGGAAGTTATTTGTAAGCGAGAGTCTTGCTGTCTGGTACTTTGGTGTAATAGTGAAATGTGAATGCAACAGTATAAAGGTGACGAGAGTGTGACAGACATTACGATGATCATGTAATTTGGCTGTAATGATAAGGTCATTGTAACATTATAATGACATGTTTTACAAACAGCGGTGCCACTAGAGATTATGGGCCCTGTGAAAGCATTTAGGGCCCCTGTCACTCTGGGGGAGGCTTGGAATCCTCCTAACTTTCCCCTCCTTTACGACGCCCCTGGTTATTAAAAACAGTATGACAATGATGTAATGGTGCCTGTAATGATGAGGTCATTGCAACAGTATAATGGTGACATAAGTGTTACAGACAGTACGAGGTTGATGTAAATGTGACCAAGAAACTATGCCAACGCTGGTGGTGAGCGTGTGACACTGTACATTTGAACGCGATGTGAACACCATGCCCCTGACTGAGCTTTTCATTGGCTAACAGTATTACAGCCACCGCAGCCAGCATTGGCGCAGCTGGAATTCCTCAGGCTGGACTGGTCACCATGGTGATTGTGCTGACCTCAGTGGGACTGCCCACAGATGACATCACCCTCATCATTGCAGTTGACTGGTTTTTGTGAGTGCACCGGCCTGTCCTCTTCCACATATGCAGAAAACTACACAATATACATAACGATGGTCAAAAAGGGGAAATCTCCACAAAGGAGCTTCTTATGTATTGGATATATGTAGTATTACCCGTTTCGATTGCAGTAACACAGAAATCAGCCTGAATCCAGCTGGCTGAGTGGCTGTGGCGTGCAGGCCTGAGAGAGGCTGGGTGTTCCCTCTGAGCACCATCCACACAGCTCCAATGACACACTTCTCCAGCAACCCCAGAGTCCTGCTCCATATTTTTCTTTTTTTCACGTTTGCATTTTAGCAATTTATGTTAGCACAGAAACATAATTAGCTGGCCCAAATTCATTAGTTCAATTATAATTCCCTTCCCCACATATTACAGGGATAATTAGAATAAGGGACAATATTGCTTACGTCTTTAAACTAGGATAGGCAGATTTCAGAGCACTTTTACATCAAACGCTGAAGAAAAACTCATTTCCTAATGTACCAGTTGCTATTTAATGTGCTACAATTATTTTGTCTCATGATACTTAAAAGCTTCAACCTAAAAAGATACACACTTCAATGGGCTTATTCAGCAAAAAGGTTAAATAAATGTTTGCAAATGTTTTGGCCTCTATTTTCCAGTAAAGCAGCCTACATGTCACGTGATTGTGCCACCAAGCCCCGGACAGTGTTATACACTGAGATTCTTCCATAACAAATATATGTGTCTTTGGGGTCACTGATCAGATGGTAGGCCTAAGTATTTCCTTTCACGGAAGCAATCTCACCTTCTTTCCAGGCTAGACTAGACTGAGACAGTGTTCTCTGTGTGCTCCCTGTGTTCTCACTACACCCTGTGTGCTCCCTGTGTTCTCACTGCACCCTGTGTGCTCCCTGTGTTCTCACTGTACTCTCAGTGTGCTCTCTGTGTGATCCCTGAGCTCTCTGTGTGCCCCCTGTGTTCTGGATGTTCCCATGGCTCCCTTTACTCCCTGTATTCTATGTGCTCTGTGTGTTCTCTGGCATCTCTGTGTCTTCCTTGTGTTCTGTGTGTTCCCTGCATCCTGTGTTCTCTTTGTGATCCCTGTGTTCTGTGTGTCCCCTGAGATCCTTATGTTCCATGTTCTATGTGTTCTATGTGTTCTCTGTGTACTACTTGTGTTCTGTGTGCCCCCTGGGTTCTGTGTGTTCCCTGGGTGCTGAGTGTTCAATGTGCTCCCTGTATTTTATGTGTTCTGTGAGTTCCCTGTGCTCTCTGTGTCTCCCTTGTGTTCTGTGTGTTCCATGTATCCTGGTGTTCTACAGTATGTTCTATGTTCTATTCCTTGTGTACCCACTCCATTCTGTGTAGTCTCTGGGTTCTCTGTGCTCAGTGTGCCCCCTGTTTTCCATGTGCCCTGCCTGATTTTCTTTGACTGATTTTCTTTGACTCCTTTCTCCATCCATCTCCCCATCCCTCCTCCCTCTCTCCATCACCGCCCTCTCCCTCCTCCTTTCTCCATCCATCTCCCATCCCTCTTCCCTCTCTCCATCACCACCCTCTCCCTCCTCCTTTCTCCATCCATGTACCATTCCTCTTCCCTCTCTCCATCACTGCCCTCTCCCTCCTCCTTTCTCCATCCATCTCCCCATCCCTCCTCCCTCTCTCCATCACCACCCTCTCCCTCCTCCTTTCTCCATCCATCTCCCCATCCCTCTTCCCTCTCTCCATCACTGCCCTCTCCCTCCTCCTTTCTCCATCCATCTCCCCATCCCTCCTCCCTCTCTCCTCCTCCTCCTCCCTGCATCCGTCCACAGGGACCGCTTGCGCACCACCACCAACGTGCTGGGGGACTCTATCGGGGCAGGCATTGTGGAGTACCTGTCCCGGGAGGAGCTGGAGGACAATGACGTGGAGATGGGCAACTCTGTGGTGGAGGAGCGCCAGGCACGGAAGCCGTACCGGCTCATCACTCAGGACGACTACACGAAAGCTCGCAGCAGCGACTCAAAGATGTAGTCCCGTCCACACCGTGAGCCACATTCCGCACTGTACACGTTTATGCAGTGTGCGCCCAGTCACATGCTTCTTCCCAAATCCAGGGTGTGCAGTGGTTGGGATTATTATGCATAATCACAATAAAAAACACTCATCCACCAAAAACGCACCTAAAATCAATTTCTGTGAGTCGACTTGCTGTAAAATTACCTAGAAAATTTTCAGCAGTAACATAACAGCGCCTGGAACCCTAAGAGAGGCTATCGGAATCCTGGGAGGTTTCTGAGAAAAGTGATTGCAGTGTTGTTGTGCAGATTTTGTTGTGTTCCTATACAGATTGTGTTTCTCTTTCCGAAAACACTTTTCTGCTTTCAGCGATTATCTAATGACGGGAAGGTAAATAAGGGATTTGTGCCCCAGCCTTAAGGGGAATTACGTGGGATGCTGTGTAGCAGTCATCTCAGTTATTTGTGGGTCGTTCTCGGTGACGCAGCGCGGGATTCACCTACGGGCCGTGACATATGTGACTATATCTGTCTTCGCAAGTCATGGATTTGAATAGACATTGGAGGATTTTCTTTTTAAATAGGTTCTGAGAAGTGAATTAGACTAATGCTGCATTTGCTAAAGGTTGTACAGTTTGTCAGTCTATCCCTGCAGTGGCTAGGCCTAAATGGTGTCATTATTTAGGGTTAATCTCCATCATTTTCTCTTGTATTTGCCAGTCGCATACCAGAGGTGAAGTGGACTTTTTATAGCGTGCACTTGAATTGTAATGTGACTTTATTGTGTCACGCGGATATTTAAAGACTCCGCTTGCGTTGCATCAAACTTCAAGTTGACCTTAATGGTTTTTTAATGTTCTTTTGGGCATCAGAGTGGTGTTACGCCTTCAAGACTGCAGGTGATGTAGGGGTTTCAGCTACCTAGGTGTTTTAACACCAAAACATTCTACCTGAAGACACTGTAACGATCTGGGTGCCAGGTTGGCCTGCAATCAAATGGGCCATTGGAAAAACCTGTGGAATTCAAGGCCCGGGAAGCATGCTGGCTCGCACGGTCCCGCTAAAGCACTGCTTTTTGGAAGCCCCACGTGCCTGAGACACATCCGCACATCTGTTTTGTTGGCGTGTCAGGGATATTTTGGCCTTGCTACTAACACAAGCAGGTGTAATCCAGAGAAATCCATGTGTCTTCCATGCTGTTGCACGTTGGGCTTCCTAGATGGTACGCTGCCTTCAATAAATGTCTCACTGAGGTGGCAGCAATTTCTAGGTCAGTTTTGACGGATTTTTGAAATTTTCTGTGTCTGTATTAAAGATAAGCAAGTGTTACGATGTATTTTTTAAAAGACTGCTTAATCATCTTTAAGCACCTTAATACACGGAACGATTAATTATTCCTAATTAAACAGAGCATTACTTAAAAAGGAGCAAAATAGACCAAATTAGGGTGTTATCTTGGTTTTGCATATGTAACATTTCTTAACAGGTCTTTAAATGTTAGTGTGGGATCAGGACTGAATATTTACATGAAAAGTGGTGATCAGTGTAACAGGGGCTTTCCCCTGCTGGTAAGAACATGCCTCTTGGAAAGTAAGAGGTAGCTGTTTGACCAACGTACCTCTGGATATACCTCGCAAAAGAAGATGGACAGTGGAACAAACTGTGAGGTGAAAGGTTATCATGGTGGCCAAGCCACAGTATTCACTGAACCAGGGGACCAGGAGATCTATGGCTCTACGTTCTATGGAAGGCACAGCGCTGGAGGTTCAGAGATGAATCCCTCACATACACAGCGTTTCCCACAATTCAGCTCTGCAGCATCGAGTCCTCACTATCCAAATGGACCAAGTGGCTTCTACCAGACAAGCATACAAGATGCAGAACCTCATCTACTCGTTAGTTGGTTCCCCTTTTGTCTTTTTCACCCTGTTATCTAGTTTGCTCCACTATTATCTAGTCTTATGCTGCATTAGATGGATTCGGTTCAGTTTAACGTGGATTCTGTGATGCTAAAATCTGTGTGCGAACATATTAATAAAAAAATGTTCAGTGTTTTATTATGTGAGTAAAGTAATGCTTTAAAAATCACGGATGTTAACATTTTATTGTCCTTTAATGTTTTGTTCTTTTGCAAATATTGTGGTGTATATGAATTGTGCTGGAATTGTTTATATAGATATTGTAGATACTTATGTACATAATATTTAAGAGTACATGAATAATGATTTACTTAAGAATGTGTGGCTGTAAATTTTAATGTCAAACATGGAGGATTGACACCTGCACATCAATTTCCTGGCACATCATCTCATGCCTGTATAAGACATAGTTAATGGACAGTGTAACACATTCTTTGTTTTTTTATTATGTTAATTGGATTCTGGCTATTTTGTCAATAGATATATATAAAAATATTAATAAAATGAAAACAAAAAAATCATGTTATAGTTGTCTCTGGTAAATTCACTTTTCATTAACTTTTTGCTCGGATGGATTTAGTTTCCAACCAAATTACCAGCACACTACGCATGTAAGAACACGTGTTATTTATTACGCTAGAATCGAAGGTTCCTTTGCTAACCCAACAAGTGCCAAGCAGTTGGATCACTGAATCAAAACTCACCTGGTTGGTTTCAACAAATGTTAAACAAATTTAAAAGCAAGTTAAGAGGCTGGTCAGAAACAAGCTGAGAGAATGAAACCGCTGCGCAGGTAATATGCCCTCAGATTTGATAAGGTTCTGCACAGACAATAGTGTGCTGGCTTCAAGATGCCCAGCCGACTGACTTTTTTTTCTACATCGTAGCAGTAAACATGCTGAGAGATTTGTGGTGGTCTTTCACGTTTTTCAACAAATGAAAACTATTCAAATTCTAAAAACCTATTGCATAGAAAAACTACAGAAAAAGGCTTCTGAGAGAAACGTTTATGTATCCAGTTCTTTATATAACAAACCAAAATAATAAAGAGCATCAGCTGCTATGTAGATTTAAATGATAAAACAAAGTTTTGTGCCTCTTTTGAAGTTCGTATTGTGAATCTCACGTGTTTTAAGATAAATCACTGCTACCGCACAAAGCAGCTCCATCCTTTAGCCCAATCCGGGCTACATCTGAAACTTAGGCTTTGGCTCCCTCTTCAGGACAATTTTGAAATTACACATTGCCGATTTGTTTAAAACATGTGGTTGCGTGACATAGGTATGCAGATTGATTTTTTTCTACCAGGCCTTTTCATTTTTCAGGAAAAAAATTATACAGTAGTAAGCAAGGTTCAGTTGCCATGCTAAGTATGGACAGTTACTTGCTATATAATGTAAACTTGACAAATTCATGAAAAACCCTCAAAACTCATTTTGGAATCCAGTCCACCAGCTTTAAGATGTACCATTCATATATTAGATGCTTTGATATGCAATGACATACTACTTGGATCAAATTACTTTTCTCCATTTCTTACAAAATAGGCTGATTAAATGGTAATTAGTATTTATTATAATAATCATTTATTTTGCAAATTATGTGTAGTTTATTTTCACAATTTAACCAACGCCTCTACACAACACCCAGCATTCTGCAGCCTGGTACAATACTGGCCACTGACTCCTACCCTACGCTAAAAGACCAGGGATTTTTCGTGTGAAGGCTGTAGATCATGTTTGATCACGAGGAGACCTGCTCAAACCCTTGCCAGTGTAAAGCCAGTGATTCCCAACTTAGGGACCACCAGACGGTCCACATTTTTGCTTCCTGCCAGAAAGTCCACATTTTTGCTCCCTTCCAGCTCCCTCCCAAAAACATGGACCGTCTGCAGTTATCCACGGGCCGGACTGGGAAACACTGATGCAGACTGATGCAGCTCTGTAGCAGTCAGCACCACATGCTGGAATTGGATTCTATAGGCATGAGCAGCAGGCATAGACTCAGATGCTTCACTTCCTCTTATGGAGTCATTTGAAGGATGAGTCATGCCCCCCTCACCCCCACAGTGTGACAAGTGCATGCAAATTCCATTTTCACAATGGCTCTCCTATGGGAGGAACAGAAAGCCTCACATGCAATGGTGACAAAAATACTACCATTTATTATGTTTCTCCTCGGGTTTCGTCATCTGTGAAGCTTCTGTCTTTAACCCGACAACCCTGACCATAAATCCATAGAAGCCGCTTTCATTGCATATCTTTGGTTGCATTCATCTTTCAAGGCTTTCATAGCTAAGCACATTACAAATCTACTACTACACAGACTCGCCACTAGGGGGCGGACTTCTTTTAGTAATAACTTTGTGCAGTTTGCGGTGAATTTTGCCCTCCAATTTTCAAACCTATCAGATGTGTGCAAAAAGAAATCCTTTATGAAAAAATCAATCTTTAAAGATTATGTTAAAAGGGAAGATAAAAGAAAAATCTGAGAAATATCTGCCTTCCCCTTAAATCGGGATTTTATAAATATCTAGAGAAAAGTGTTTTGATGTTCCATATAGCATTCCTTCTGGTCCATGGAAACTGTAGCATTCATTGTAGATGTACATAATCCCCCCCCCCGAGTTTTTTTCAGTGTTTATGGGTTTATGTTTTTCACAATAATCTAGATTCTTTTTTCTTTGTGTGTAACAAAGCATGTAATTCCTATCATTGAAATTAAATGATGAGGAAGAAACAGTAAAAGGAATGTCTCAGAATCCTTATGCCTAGCTCACAAAAAATCAGTAAAATACAAATAGAAATTAATGGGTCTTGATTATCTTTTCTACTAGACTAATAATATGTAGGTGTAAGGAATAATTATGCTGCTTATATCACAATCACTGGTTAGAATTTCTTTGACTTGCCAGGGTGTAAGGAGCAACATTTACACAATTACACAGCTGTATTGTCAGATACAAACTTTATCAGAGTGTAACATTCTTTAATTATTTCACCCATATTTAAAAAAAAAAAATCCTACAGCATGTATGACTCTCTAACTAATGCACCACATGCTCTGCCCAAGCACGAAACTTCGGGTTCACTTGTAGATGTAAATATCATTGAAGGGGATGTCTAGAGTTGTGGCTTTCCAACTTGTTTTGTAAACAGATAACCTGCTCAGTGCACTTTGTCAGTTTATCCGGCTGCACCTGGAGGTAGTGGTTTGCATGCTAGCGCGCACTTATCTTTCATTCATTGGTCTTTCAGTTGAATTGTGTCTGCCTGGCACAGTCTCAGTAAGGTTGGCTCCTAAACAAAAATGTACTCGGGTATTTATTGATATTCTACTGAACATTGTAACGCAAAAGATACCTGCTATGGGTTAGACAACAGCAAACATGTTCACGTTGGAAACAGAAACAGTCAGATCAGTACACAGACTATGGGGTAATATACATAATGATGGGAGTCCCATAACAAATGTGAATCATGCTTAAAAACTGAACTTACAAATTTTGTGCCTACTATGGGCAGCATGTCACTCAAATGCCAGCTTCAAATGTAGTATTTATTGATAGGAACGCAGCAACATTTCAGTTTCAAATTGCTTAACCTTAAGCTAGATAAGGATACAGTACAGCTTGGGAACAGGCAGAATAATAATTGCATACATCAACATTACATGACTTAAATAATAATCCTTAAAAAAGGTGTGCAGCTTTGCCTTTATACCCGCTTTTACCCGACATGTCGCAATGGCAGACGAAAAACAAAGGCAACTTCACACTCAATCGTCAAAAGCTGTGGCACAAAATACAAAACCTGCAGACACATAACAATTTTGCCCGGATCGTGTCCCAGAACGCATGAGGTTAGAAACTACATGATTAATAACATTAGAACTACATTTAAGGCATTTGGCAGGCTCCCTTACGTAAGTGCTACTACCAGAACTATTGGATTGTGAACAATAACAACCCAGACAACGACCTGCCTTATTAGCTGGGTGCACTTTCCCACTGTACACGGAAAAAGGCGAGCTCGTGAGCGGAAGCGGATTCTCCACACTCACAGCCGATTGGTCCATCGAGGGTGAGTGGGCGTTTGTCCCCCTGCAGCACTTCCGGTCGGCATTTTGTGCAGCGATAGAGGGGGGAGAGAGCGAGCGAGCGAGCGAGGGAGTGAATCTGAAGTAGATCCGTCTTGACCATCTCGGGTGTCGTCATATTTTTTTTTTCCTCCCCCAAAATACCCAACGATATTTTTCTCTCCCCGCCCCCTCTCGCCGTTTCCTTCCCCTTAGGCGTGAGAGAAATCGGCGAATGTAGCGGTCGGAGGAGTGAGTTCTCGCCTCGCTTGCCGCCGTTCGAGCCTACATGTCCTCGGCGAGGCTGCAGAGGGACGGAGCTGCCCGAGCCGGATTGTTGTTGTTGTTCTTCGCCGGTTTCCGCCGTTTCCGCGGAGCGGCCGCGGGAGCTGCGCGAGAGGCGGCGCGAGGAGCGGCGCAAGGAGCAGCGCGAGAGGCGGCGCGAGGCCGCACTGGCAGCGGGCTTTTTTCCTCCCGGTCTTTAATCCCCCACAGCCAGAGGTAAAGGGCCGGGCGCCCTCACCGCCGCCTGCCTTAGATGCCGTTTGAGGGAAAGCATCGCACTGGCGGGTCGGATTATGTCTTTTCCTCGCTGGTTGTTTTGCGTTTTGCCCGGTGGGAGGCGTCGGGCCGCTGGTACGCCTTATACGTGGAGTCCGAGGATTGCGACGACCTGGAGAGGCCAAATCAGGCCGCTAAGAAACCGCACAGACGCCCTTTAAAACCTTTATTTCTGCGGGTAAATAAGCGGTGGTGTTTCTTCACGCTTTTTTTGTGGCAGATTTATCGCCGGTGTTTGAATCCGGTCGATATTCCGACGGGCAACTTAGCCAGTTAGCGGTGCGCTTCTAGCTCGTTAGCCAGCTTCCCCGCAAAATGACTTTCACCAGGAGACTTAGATGTGTGAGGCAGCTGCAGAAGAGCAAGAAATGGTTTCCGTCGCGAATTATCTGTACCTATTGCAGGCATGTATATTTGAGCATGTTTAATTTCGTTTTTCGTCTGAGCAGCGGTGATTTTTTTTAATGTCACTTTGCCAGAACCTATGTCCTATTGCTGAATAAGCTAGCTGAGCTGCAAGGAAGCCCGTCCAGCAAATATCCTGCCAGCGATCGCGACCTTCCTCTGATTTTTTCATAATTATCAGTGGACTAGAGGATGGCGTGGGCCATTGGGTCTCAGTCCTTGACTATGAATAATTTAGAGTTTATTTACGGACCGGTAGTTGCGGCTTAGCATTGGAGCAGTGTAGCTACCTAGCCGCCCGGCTGACCTAACTGCTTTATTTATTTATTTTATAAAACAGTACGAGGAGGGAGAAAAACTTCCCTGAAAAGTTCCCGGTGTAAGAATCGTTGACGCTCGGTGGATGTGGCTTTTTAGGCGACGCAATCGGCGGCTAGCTGATGGGGGGGACACTGACATTTTGTTGTTTACAAGTCTGATATGTGTGGCTGGCACACACACAGAGTACGCTTTTAGTCAGTTCGCTGATCCGGAGGGACGGCACGACGAAGGATAAGGGGGAGAAAGAAAAATCACGGAGGATGCAAGGGCTGATGTACTTTGTTGGGAATCGACGATCTGATAATTGGAGATGCATTACCCGGCACCCTTAAAATAGTTTCGTCTTATATCACAGGGAATAATTTATGAAGGTGGATCATGGCCGGATACCAAGGCGGAAATCAGCGACTCGAGTGGCGTGTTCTCACGGCACGGCCCACATTCGCTAACGCGTGGGGATCTGCCGTGATAATTCCATCTTGATTTTAAAGGGAATTTCACTGGGTTTTCCCTGGCTTGATTTATCTTGATAACGGTGGTCACACTAAATTTAATTTACAGAGAAGCGTTTGTCAGTGTGTTGTGGCTGGATGGCTTATGGGGCGCCGTCGGACCGTGGCGATGTGTCAGTGTTTTGCCGTACTCTTATCCGAGTTATTGCTTTAAAAACCAATTACTGTTCATGTTAAGCGGTCAAATTTACTTCGACATCGCTTTAAGAGCGCAACATGTATTACCTCCAATACAAAATAGTGTTATGGGAACTGATACGCCGCCGTGCGATGTTTAGTGATGTATTTCCGTGTAACTGCGCCGCTGTGTGTTTTTCTGTGGGGTTACCGACGCCTTTATTTACTGAATTTAAATCGTATTTGTGTGTTGTGGACCAGCTAGGTAATAGGTAGCTGGCTTCATTTGGATTTAGTTCTTGGGGGAATCCATATATGTACGGCCCGTATTAGCTATGTTGTTGATCTAGAACTTGATACATACTTACATACATAGATATATACATACATATATCCGTTTATTAGTGAGTAGTCTTAGGGGGGTTGTGGACGAGGTCGCCCGCCTTACTTGGATAGCTTGCGAGTTCCGAGTCGTCCCACGGCCGGTACCTGGTCCGCCCGGCCTATATCTATGACAACCTGCCGCTCGATACGAGGGGCAGCCGATCGCAATCCGGGCACTCCCGTTTCCACTGCGTCTGGGGTTTCCCGGTAGCTTACGGGCAGGATGAATGGGAGTCAGACGGAACCGGTGGTAAATGCGGATTTTCAAGGGTCACCAAGCGAGCCTGGGGACGTGCTTGAGGATCGTTTTCATCAGTAACTAGACGAGGCAGCACAGGCTGGACAGCGGGCTAGCCAGGTAGCTAGCTTGCGGTTAGCCGCTGGTGCTTTCCTCTGCATGCAGGCTGGAGGCCTGGCTCAGGGTATTGTCATTCTATATAAATATCAAAAACTGCATTAAGGATACGTGTAAAAATCAGAATTTCTCCTGGTCATCGAGATTTCTGGTATCTTGCGGGTAGTGCGTTATAATGCGTTTTGCGGCTTGGGAATATAGAACAAACAAGCTTTACGACCAGGTAGCATTTAAAATCGGAAATTAAGTTTAGCTTCGTGTGGTCAGTAGAGTGCTATTTTTAAACCTGTACTGACACTTCGGAAGTAAAGTCTCTAAGGTACAGTAGTAGAACATTAAACGTATAGAAATGCACCCTGGGCTTTACGGCGACGCGCTGTATATATGCATTTGAAACTAAATTCTTTCCATTTTAACAGTTTGAACGCAGTCGATTATTGGCCTAGCCGAAACGCGAGGGATGCGTGTAATGCCGTCTGTATGGCATTGCGCTCTTGTGTAATTTGCAGCGTAATATGGTTGTAAGTTTGACTCGTTTACGCGCTGGTTGAATATTTAAGAATTTAATTGGATTGGCCGCACCGTTTATGCATCACTGTTTGTGGGCCAGTACATTCTCAGAGGGCTTTATGCTTTAGCGCAGCCTTGCTGGAGACAGACGTAGTTCCTGGCGGCCGTGCGTGTGTGCGCTACTTTTAGTTCCTCCATCAGTTACTTAACTCTTTAGTGCACCCTAAGATGGTTGTTTTCTGAAAACGTTTGCGATCCCTCGAAGGATCTTAAATATACCTACATGCACACAGCTCACCGGTCCTAAATAGTAGAATTTCAAACACCACCAGCAGATTTTTTTTATATCATGTCCTTAAAAACATTCAAAGCTCCGTAAATTGCCTTTTATATGCAATTCTTTTGTTTTAAAAGTGTGGGACACCTGCCATCTGGGATATGTCTCTGGTATTCAGAGAATTGACTGAATTTATAGGTAATGCTTGTTAATTAAAGGTAACGTCAAACTAAATCCCCTTTCATCACAAAATTGGGGGAGTGTGATGTTGCCTGCTAGTGCACACTCATTCATGAGGACTACTTTGTGCTGAGTTTGGCTTCACTTGAGCTCCTAATTGCTCTGTTTAGATGATTAGTCTCTTCACCTGGGGTTTCAGGTATAAATCCAACCCTAATTAAAATCTGTTCTGAAACTCACAGGACACCAGCCCTTGAAGACTGGAATTTGATATCCATGTTCTCATAGGACCTGGAAAAGCCTTGTGCCATTTTTCCTGAAACATAGAAATTTTGAACACTAATATTAAGAGAGAATTTTTAATTTTAAATAAATGTATTGCAGTAATTTAAACGCCAATTTACATGTGCAAATTTACTCCCTAAATTATCATTCTTTACATTTAATTTACAGTAGTTCATAGTCAATTTTAGCAGTGTTTCAGTTTAATACATAGAATTATTTTCTTCATTAAACTTTTTGTTGCTGATTGTTTAAAAAGGTGCCTTAGATTAGCACTTGAAAGTGTTAATTGCTGCCTTTTTGGTCCAGAAGTGCAGTTCATTTTCCATTGTGCTGCTTTTATTCGTATGAGTACTATCTGATTTGTTTTAATGAGTTTCAGCTTACTTAATGTGCATGATTGTGACCATTGCAAATGAAAATGCCTGTTAAGGAAATTGTATTAATAGGAAATATTATTAAACTGCTTCTTTACAGGGTGCAATTTCACTTAGTGTTTTGATTAGTTTCTTATGTTGTGAGGTATATAATTACACTATACAAGCACTTTGGAAAAAGGATGGGTGGAAATGGGTCTGTATGTTTTGTAATTTAATAAGTAAAAGCTTTATGAATATAAATCATCATTAACTCTGGTGGTAAAGTAGCTGCCTTTTACTCATTTGTAACATTGTTGCCTCTTTTTAGATTTGAGTTCTGGATACATGAAATGTAATTGAATGATACATGACAATTGTTTCATATAAGGGTGGTTAAAAAAAACATTGCAGAAGACAATTACTGACACAAATAATTCCATCTGTCCATCTTCTAACTGCTTATCTTTGCTGATTCTGGGGAAGATTGGAGACTATCCCAGGCAGCATAGGGCACATGGCAGAGATACTCCCCAGACAGGATGCCAGTCTTTGACAGGACAAGTACATTACAGGAAATTCAGAAATGCCAGAAATTCAGACTGTGTAAAGAAACTGGAGTACCTGGAGAGAACCTGTGCACCATGGGCAATAAGCACACTGGGCTGTAACAGTGCGCATACTCTTGTACTGTTCAGTACATCATTTTCAGTTTGGTAGGCACAGTGAAATGATTGAATGTTTATTGACTGGGTCGGAACTTCGGGATGATGTTTTACTTGAAAAACATTTTGCTGCAAAATGGTAAATGCTGGTTAGTCGGTTATAATCTGTGTTTTGGGAACATTTCGGTTCCCAGCAAAGTACACCATCACTGGAGAGCGTTGAAAAGACTAAGACTCTGTTATACTAAACTTGAATATGTTGCTGGAAACACATCCAACTGGCTTACTTCAGATGTATGTGTATGGCCAGAGGAACGGTGAAATAGCCTCTGCAAGTTGTCTTCCTATGGCATTTAAAGGTGTTTTTTCCCAGGAAATTCTGACCATGCTAAGAAGAAATTTGTTATAGGGGTGTTTATCACTACAGATATGCGACCATACTTTGTAGTAGAGTATGTACAAATAGTCACTCTTATGGTACGTTCACACTGCGAGCGGCGAGAGCGTCAAAGCGACCGGAAGTCATTCATTCTCTATGGGAGGGAGCGTCGGCAG
>JAODKN010000041.1:5325424-5350842 GCA_026774425.1 Petrocephalus zakoni
TGTTACACACTGAGAACTCAAATAGGGCTATTCTACACTGAGAGATCAAACAGGGCTGTTACACACTGAGAACTCAAATAGGGCTATTCTACACTGAGAGATCAAACAGGGCTGTTACACACTGAGAACTCAATCAGGGCCGTTACACACTAAACATTCTAACAGGTCTCACACACACTGAGAATGTGACTGCACTATTGGGTGTCATGCCTCTAGGTCTTTGAGGAATTATTCCCAAATATGGGAATGAGGGAATGACATTAAAATGATACATCTTGCCATTCTACCACCTGAATTGGCTAAATCCTAGTTGTTGGAGTTTTTACGTTTAGACAGTCCTATGGTCAAAACTGCTGACTGCAGACTTTGGTTTTTTGTTACAATGCTCACCATGAAGTCCACTCAGGAGGCTATCACTAACAACTTACATCACCCTGTGTGTGATCTGCAGGGGAACAAGTGGAGAGAAATCATGTAGACGCAAGAAGTGGATACATGCCTCCCAGAGACAGCTGGTACCCTGACACTACCATTGCACCCTACAGAAACACTAGTTCAGCCATTTATACCAGGGCCAAACAGGAGGATAGAGATCATGCTGTAGATCTATAGGTATATATAGTATCTATAAGGCTGAACAAGGTCTTGGGAAAATAATAATAAAATAAGCCAGTTTGAGGTTAAGTTGATTGTTCCTTGGCAAGGGTGCAGAGACACTTTAGACAACCGAACTGGATGTAGGCGTCTGCAGGGATCCCTCCCTTTTGTATATACTGGGGGTCGGGTGTGCGGTCCAGATTGTACTGTGTCTCGGTTCTGATCCGGATCCCAGTCTGCCATTTCAGTACTTTGAGCACCGCACCCGCGGCTTGGTCCACCTGTGTCCTTTCTCATGTCTTGGTTATTTACTTAGCAAGGAGTTCTACCTTACTTTCTGATAGATTCCTGATCCCCTTATAAAGTGAACGCGAGAGACCCCAAGGATTCGACAATATCACGTCCCTTTATAAAGACCCTTTATCCCTTTATAAAGACCCTTTATCAATATCAGAGTCCCTTTTTAAACACGTAGCAAACTAGCACGAAGGCTACAACAGGCTATTCACTTAGCTATATGAATTCATGTATAAGTGATGTATCTCTAGGCTTCAAGCCAAGCTCTCCAAATCCATTTTCTTTCTCATAGGGAGTTCCCTCTCTATTTGGGCCAGCTACTTTCATACTTTATGGCATCGTTTCTGCATAACCATCCCACTGACCTTCCTGGGTTTACTCTCTGCTCAACTAAGCGAAAGACCAGCTTTGACAAAGTACAGATGATGCTCCCTTTGAAGCCATTCCATAATTTCCCGGGTTTGGTCCTCATTCTGCCAGTCACTCAAGGTCCCTCAGCTGACCACAAGATGAACCAGCAACCCACACTCCTTACCTCATCAAGCATATAATTAAAAACTTAGTAGCACAAGCATTGATATATATCCATAGTGCGAGCACTGGTTAAATCTGGCATCCCTAAGTAGATATGACTTTCCCTCCCACAAAACTCATTCTAAGTCACCTGATCTTGTTTCATTCTACACGCTTATTATTGCTGGTATCACGTGGAAATGATGGTGCCTGTGGGGGGTGGATACCCTGTCAGATTCAGGGCACCAGTGATACCCGAGGGGGCATTTTTTCTGGGTGCCTGGGATTTCCAGCTGTTCTGCTGCATAAACAAAGAATGCATAAAGAATGTATTGGCTAGCCTGGTTTGGAGCTGTAGCACTTTTTCAGGAGCCCGTTGTGCCTAGAACATTGTAACATCTGTAGTATCATGTCCAGAAATACTAGGCTGTTTTATAGAGGCTTAGGTGTCTACACTAACACCTCTCCAGCATGATGGCACTTAGAGAGCATAACAAAACACTACCTGTCTGCTAAGATTGGGCAGCGGCCCTAAAACGAGACTTGGGGTTTTTTCTTATGGACAGCAAAGGTTCATTGGATGACATCAGATGCCGTAATCTGACTTAAACTGTTTTTAACAGCTTTTTATTTCCTCTTGTGCTTCAGGAAATCAGTTCAATTTGCTGCACCCCCCCCCCCATGCTTTTCATTTTAATTAAGCTGACACCCAGCAGCGTGCTCACTTTTCTGTTAATGTCTGTTTGCGGCTGAGTTTATTTCATCAGGCATTGTTGAAATTCTTATGTACGGTAGGAAATGTTATGTGTTTCACACTGTACCTGGCATATTTTGTCACGTGGCGCAACCAAAACACTGGGGAAAGTGATGTATGATGTTACTGGAAGATCATGAACATTATGCAGGGTGTCATGCCAATTACCACTCAGAAAGCTATTGAATAATACTTAGGTGAACCTGTTTTATATTGGATTATGTTGGATACTCGGGTGGCCACTCAGCTGCTGTTCTCAACTTTAGTTTAGATTGTTTCACCCAGTTTGTACTCTGGGTTTTATAAACCCATTTGGATTTCTGCGGTGGGTAGTGACTGAAGGGTAGCCTTAGCTATGGTGAACTAGACTGCTTGATTGGCATTGCAGTCATCAAGATGGTTTTTGGCGCTGGCCTTTATTTCAGTCTCTGTGCTTATTCTTCTTCATTGGTTGGTAATTAAAAGATCAGAATTTGCACCCAAGTCAAAATAAGTAGGTGTTAATTTAAATTTTAAAATCTGCTGCCACCCATCCTCCACAACTGCTTTTCCCATACTGGGTTGTGGTGAGTTAGGCTGTTTGAAGTTGCAAGGCACATGGCGGGTCACCCTGGAGGGGGTGGCACTGCCTCTCAGGGCAAACACACACATGCACATAACATAGAGGCACCTAAACTGCCTGTGTTTGCACTATGAAATGTATGCTTAAAATCCAGACAGTGTAAGGTGCCAACATAGTGAGCTGAAAAATGTATATGGACATTTAAATACAGAAGTTTGCAGAAGACTGAAAGTCTATAGAAACTGAATTGTAGTTGTAAAATAATAAGAAATAATTACACATTTCTTGGGTTTGTCAGAATGCTTAATGCCAGAGTGGGATTGAAAATACAGATACTCTTATTGTTGAGGATTTCTTAAATAGTTTTTTTCTGACACAGATTCCATTGAAGTTAATTGAAATGTAGTTCTGACTGTCTCTTGGCTTAGTGGAGTCTTAATTTCAGACGATTTGTGATGCTACCTTTTTGCTTTTAACTGAAGCAGTTTGAGTACACCATCAGGGCCACTCACAAAACCTTAACCTCTGCCTTTCCGTTTCTTTGCCCAGGGTGCTTTGTCGAGTCTTTGTTCCTCATCACTGTTTTCATGGGTGAAACTATTTAGGGAAAATATTTAAAGGGGTGTGGCTTGCTGCACCTTTTCCATGTCATTTTATTTTTGTTTTTTGTTTTATTACAGTTTAAACAACTTGCCACATTTAACCATTAAAAATGAAGTTTCTCTGTGTATTTGATGTTCTTCCAAGTAGGATATGGGTCCTGCATCGGCACTGCCTTTTTGTCTCCTTGCACAGAATGCTCCACTTTGGTTCCCTGTCTCAGCTGGTGTGCAGTTGTATGAGTGAGTGTATAACATACATTTGCAAGCTCTTTAGCTCATTTCCAATATGGGCATTTGCCGAATGCTGCAGGATGATATAGAGGGACCCGAGCCTGGACTGCAGTGTTGGGGCTGTTCATTTGCCCGTTACTGTTTAGTGCTGGCATAATGAATGGTGTTGCGTGAGGATGGCGCTCACCGGTTTTTCCCTTGGATATGCCCACAGCATGGTTTGGGGATGGCGTTTTACTTTTCTGAGGTTCATTGAGCAGGTTTGCACACTCAGCATTATTGTGTTTAACTTTGCAATGTCTCCCTAAAGCCTCAATTAACAAGGTCATTGAGAAATTTGTCTAGAGCCAGTCTGTTCTGCATAATCAGACTGCAGCTGTGAGTCTTTTCATACATCTGGGAAACAAGTAGACCAGATTTCCCTGGATGCTAATATATTAATTTGTCGAAGGCAGATTGCTTCTCTCGTCTTGTTGGCTGTTGCTTGCCCTTGTAACCTTTGCCCTTTTTCTGACTTATGCAAATGATTGTGTTCAGTACATGAGTCTTAAAGCCACCACTGGAGGGTGCCAAAGTCTTGGGATCGGCACAGATGAGTTCCAAAAAACTAGAGTTTCCTACAGTGTGGCAATAAGTGAAATCTTCATGAAGGGAAACCATCCATGATGGGTTGATTTTGGTTTCCATGAGCCTTGTTTCAAGAAGATTCTTGTGGACTTGCTTGGCCTGTGACAGTACTACTCATATATAGCCATGCTTTGGGTCTCTGAAGGTCTGAACCAAAGTCTTTGATCCCAGCATGCTGTGTTCTCCAGCCAAAACTGCCTTGGCTCTCCAATATGATCATGTCGCTTATTAACACAGCTTTGGCGGTGCTCTCTGGAGCCTCTCCTTTGCCATAAATGAATGCTTCCGCTTTCATGTGGTTAATAATGAGTGCAACAAAGTGTTTTTTTAGTGTTTGGAATACCGGCTGTAGCTATGACTACTGTTTTCATCAGCAAGTGTCAGGTGCTCACCGATTAATAACCATTGTCTGGAAAGACCTGGTTGTGGCCTTATCATGGCTGGCGTTTTGTTGTAAACTGCCCCATAAGTTATCCCTGGAGTCGAATGTATGTAGATGTTGGCTGTAATAATTTTTCTGAGTGATGTATAGTTTGGGGGAAAACGGTTTGTTCAATCTCCTAATATTGTTTGTGTGCATCTTCTCTGGGTGTCATTTTTTGCCTGTCCATTGATTATTGTCCATTGAAGCGTGTTGTATCACACAAGATGATGATGAGCTTGCCATATGGCCTCTGTCGAGTGCGGCTCAAGGTTACCCGTATATGGGTTTGCCAAGTTCATGTTAAGATGTCCTTGGACCTGCTGAAAAGATGCTTTGTGTTACCCTAATGTGTATCTTTGCGGATTCAGGGCTGTGGGAGTTGAGGCCATTGCAGATGTTCCCTCCTGTCTACCTTTGGTGCTTTTTTTTCTAATACTCCGACCCTGCCGTTCTGCCGTTTTTCCTAATACTCCCACCCTCATCTAGCTTTGTCTGGGTTCAACTGGGTCAGTCATTGAGTAAGCAGTGGCCTCTAATACTAATAAAATGAATGTATTAGAAGTATTTATTGCTGCCCATCAGGAAATGGGCTACTTGTTTTCCAAGCATGTGAATGTGTGATTAATTAGTGCTGGCTGTACACATTAGTGAGAGACTACGGGCCTGCCCCCATGGGTCACTTAGACTGGAGAACTGGGGGAATGTGGTTACTGAGGATGCGATTCAACATAATTATCTCAGGATTGACTGATCATAACAGTATGGAAAATATAATTCAAAAAATGATGGTTGGTTTTCTAAATCAGCAGAATAACAGGTCATGTGCAGGAGCTTCATAAATATGATTGGACAGAAATGAAATACAACCGCTTAATTTCCCAAATGATTCTGCCCCATTAACTGTCTATGTCTTAAATGAGATTTCAGCTAGTTTGTTCACGTCCAGCTAAATTGCTATCTGTATGTACTCTTAACAGCACTACAATTGCCAATTATCTCAGAGCTTTAAAAATGCTCTTAACAAATAGAAAGTAATTTTAATTTGTACCCTTGCCTACTGCAGGTGACATTTCTGTCTGCTGTCAGCTCATAAGCTGAAGTTCCTGTCACCTGCAGACAGGGAGCGTCTTTTGACATCGCTGAACAAACGCAGTCTTTGCTGTTGACATGGAGCTTCTCACTGTGCAGAAAAACATTTCTAAAAATCAGTGTGTTCAGCTGCTGCCTCAAAGCTGGCGTCTAAGAGCTACCAGCAGGCAGACAGCTCTGACTCAGCCCGACTCTTATCACATGCGTTACAGTGAAACTGTTTGCCTGGGGGTGAGCATTACTGTACTCTGCTGTGATGCAACTTGGATAATTCATCCTGGAAGAGAAAACAAATGTATACTGACATTGCTGGTAGCAGGCTCTGCTGGCTAGGAGTAGCAGTGTGATGAGCGCTGCCCCTGCTCCATACTTTCATACCACTTCCATTCTTCCTAAACTTTCTCGGCATTGCCCACTTTTGTGGATAAAATACTGCTGTTATGGACACACATTTTAACCATTATAAAGGTTATAACACAAAAAAATTGCGGTAATTATAAGACTGCTTTATATGAACTTTATCATTAAATAAAATATAAATAAAACCAAATTTCAGTCTCAAACAAAAGGCTTGCATATGATGCATCTTCATTCATGTTAAAAGAAAAACACCAGCACAGTGAACTTGCATAAAAAGAACTCAGGTGTCCTCTCATCAAAAACTTAAGTGTCGGACTACTGAAGACCAACTAGGTTGTGCTTATTTTTGCATTTAGTTCAGTCCATGGCAGTCAATTTTTATCGAGGCTGCTTGTACTGAGGCTTGTTTGCTTTTGCTTAAAATGTGAAACTCATCCATATGCCTACATTTTCCCTACCTAAAGCGGACTATGCCATAGACATAATGGTAAAACGGTTGTCAGAAACTTCAGACAAAACGGCATAATTTCGACTTGTCAGATGGATGCATGGTTTATGTGCTTGAAGCCAGCTAGATCAACATTATGCAATCATGAGTAACTACAACACTCACTAAAGATACTAGTTCTAATTGGATCAGTTTCAGATGGTGCTTTTTTATTTTTGTCTCATTTGTTAATGAAATTGTCAGCACAAGTTTTGTAGTCGTATTTTAATTTGTATTAATAGTCCTGTTTTCTTCAATGAAGAAACTTCTTGAATAATTTTCATCAACGGCTTTTGTTGAAGAAGTTTAACTGTTGGGACATGCCCCTTGCTTAGGGATTCTGTAGAGGGCCTTTGCTTGGCTTTTGGTGGGTAGCACTGCTCTTGGTGAGCATCTTCTTTATCTGTTGAGGTATTGTGTCCCATGAGCTCATCTTCATCAGCTGGAAGTGTATTTAATTGTGACAGTAACATTGCTGCTGGGAATGTTTGAGTGTGGGGTGGAGGGGTTATTCCTGTATTCTAGAACACTTACATTTATTTCTACCTATACATACAATATAGTATGTGTTTTATGTGTGATATGCAGAACATTAAAATGTAAACACAGGCTCATTTTTTTTCTCTCGTAGTGTTAAGGAGATGTGAAGTTCGGCCAGACGGTGGCGACACTGAGCAACCTGTGCATCGACACAATCCCCGCCCCCACCTTCAGCATGAATGGGGATATGCCTCATGTTCCGATCACCACTCTCGCTGGGATTGCTAGCCTCACTGACTGTAAGTATCCCCTGTGGTGCCTGCTCCCCTATGGGCTATGTCTCCCCATTCTGCTGGTGCCAGGCATGCACCCATGAGCCTTTCTTCTTTTCTTAACCATCTAACTGGCAGTCTGACAGCCTCTGCCAAATGTTGCTTTTCAGTAATGTGACTATAGCTGATGCTCTATATCGCTAAAAAGTGCCGTTGTCAGATTTGTCAGCAGTGTTCAGTATAACAAATATGATTAAAGATGTAAATGTTGATAATGTGATGCAAAACATAATGAATGTGTCTCCCATCTTTGCAGTGTTGAACCAGCTGCCTTTGCCCTCTCCCCTTCCTGCCACCACCACTAAGAGCCTGCTGTACAATGGGAGGATCGCGGAGGACGTCACCTGCCTGCTGGGCTGCAGGGATGAGAGCCTGGTGGCCCAGCTGGCCCAGAGCCTCAGCCAGGTCTCCACTGAGCACATGTGGGTATCCTCTTCCAGTCTGTCACTGGTCTCTGCTTAGGACCGAGACCCCTCCTCATACATTAGCTTTCATCCCAGGCAACCTGCCCTTCAGCTGCTGCTGTAATATTATTGCTCTCTTCCCTATACTCTGGGTTTCCTGCTACCCCTATCATAGCACCCTGGGCTCCATTGCTCATCTTTTGCCCATTCTTTCAATACCCATAATCGTCAGCCAAAAAAATTATACGAACTTGTGTTTTTCCTTTTATCAGTTGTCCAGCATTATTTGGTTGGTAGATGAGTGCCTCGGTGATAGTTCTTTTATTTTTTTAACCCATGTGTTTTCTGAACAGAGAACTGAAGGACAACCTAGGCAGCGATGACCCGGAGGGTGACGTTCCGGTGCTGCTACAGATTGTGCTGTCCAGGCACCCCAACATCTTCAGAGAAAAAAGTAGGTGTCTGAGCTGAGTATATCAGCGGTGAATGTGTTTTTCTGTAATTGCCAGGAATAAAACTGGATGGTTTGAGCTGATGATCAGGTCACACCTTTATTTAGCCAGTGGGCCAACCAACATCAGCACAACGCAGCATCCCGCTCGTGCCAGTTACACATGCTCATCTTGGAGAAGCTAGCAAAGTGAAAGCTGCTAAAACTGAAGCTAGCAGAGCATGTTCAGAGTGATCTACAAGCCAGGAGTCTCTCCTGTCTTTCGGTGGTATAAGCAGTGAAAAGAGCAAAGGGATTACGTGGAAAATTATGGTATTTATGGCACTGGATGACCAGCTGTTTTCCATATTTGAGGATAGAGGCCTCAGAAATATATTACCTCAGCCCGAAATACAGAATACCGAGTAGGCATTACTTTTCCAACGCTGAGCTATCGGAGTTGTTTAATTCATGCCACACATGTCTGCTGCAAGCGGATCCCAAAGTTTTACAGTTTTACAGCCAATTGCAATTTGGTTTATTACAAATAATCTGTAGTTGGAATTGGCCAAGAAAATTGCAATCGGTGCATCCGTACTTAAGAGTGATGTCATCACTGGGATCCTTGGGCAAGGCCCTTAACTGTTTCTGCTCCAGGAACACTGCTTGACCCTCCCATTCTTTTTCTCAGCTGTTTGAAACTTTGGCCAGTAAATAATAACAAAATAAATAAAGTAAATGTTAATGTAAATTGTCCTGCTTCTCTCTCTCGTAGGTATCATGCAACAGCCAATGATGCCGCAGTACAAAATCACTCAGAATTCCATGCATGGCAGCCCCGCGTCAAACTACCAGCAAGCTTCCATTTCGCATAGCCCTTCCAGGTGCAGACCAGAACTCTATTGCTATTTGAAGCCTTTTTTTGATACTGGTCGTCCTCTCCTGCTGATCAGATCCCTCTGTGGAACTGGTGCTGGGTTGATCACAACTGTTTTGTTTCAAAGTCATATCTGTAAGGCTGTCAGCCATCTGTGGAAGACTGTGCATCTGACTGCGGCAGCATTAGTGTGACTGTGACACTCCATCTCTGATCTCATTGCCCCGGCAGCCGCTTCGTCCCGCCGCAGACAAACGCGGGCAGCCGCTTCCTGCCGCAGCAGAGCAGCCCGGTGCCCAGCCCCTACGCCCCCCAGAGCCCCGCAGGCTATATGCCGTACCCGCACCCCCCCAGCTACACGCAGCACCAGCAGATCCAGCAAGGTGAGGGGTCGCGCCTTGTCCTCCCGACGCTCCCTGGCCGCGGTCCGGCTCCCCGCGTTTCATACCTGATACCTTTGGATCTGCAGTAGACCGACTTCAGCCTTCAAGACGCTCAGACATTCTTTACATATCGGGACCAAAGACTTGGGTCCCGAAACTGGTTTAATCCAGTTTGCACCCCCCCCCCCATGCACACACATGCAAAAAGCTTTGTCTGCCTCCCACCTATGTGTGCATGTTTTTTCACGTGAGTTATCTATCTGTTCCTCCACTATCCAGCACATGCATGCACGCGCACACACACACACACACTCTCTCACACATGCACAGTCTGTGAGTACTCTGACTCCGTGTGTGTGTGTGTGTGTGTGTGTCTGTCTGTCTGTGTGTGTGTGTGTCTCTCTCTCTCTCTCTCTCCCTTTCCTTCCCCTGTGCTCGTAGAGCTGCACGGCTCTCCTCTGGTTTCGGCCCCTGCTTACTCAGGAAGCCCCCAGCGGCCGGTTCAGCCGTGCCTGGGTGGGCAGCCTCACCCCTCCCCCCAGCAGAACCCCTCCACCCCGACGTTAGGTAGGGGGCGGGGCCTAACAGCCATCTTCCGTCTCTCATTAGTGGCTGTTACACAGCCCGGTGTCATACCCATCTGTCCGCCCCATCAGCCATCCTGTGGGATTCTAGGTGTTTTTACGTCCTCTTCTGAATATGCTTAGCAGGGCAGCTGAGCCAGGTAAGTGGTTAAGTCAGTAATGAAAACGATGAGGCTTTGAAAGCCTGTTTTAATCTCTTGAAAAGTGACAACCAGTGGGAACAGACAGGTCATGGATCTGCATCACGCAGCGGTCCTGCCCACAGTCAGCCGAAGCCCCCCCTACACCCATTCCGCCCTCAGGGACATGCTGCATTTCGGCAGAGATCATACACTGTGGTTAAATGGGCCGTGTCATGAAGGTGGGGGAGGCCCCGACAGGGGCTGGTTATAGCTGACCACCAGGGTGCGCAGTTCTTTTTTTTCTGGCCTCCTGTCGAAGTCTTGCTCAGTTGTGCTGCTCCCCACAGTGAACATCACCCCAGCCTGGTCTTTGTCCACATGACACCTTTATTATTGGCTTGTTTTCCCTCCACATCAGCCTGCTGTCTTTCAAAGCGTTTCATCCAAATCCATATGGCTATGTGTCTTGTGTCCTGGCCCTGCTGGGTTGAACTGCTGGAGATGAGCCTGGTCTCCCTCTCCCACCATGCCCTTCAGTGTCAGTTGCCAGTCCAATGGTCCCCGGAGGGCTGAGGAACATCCACGAGGCCAAGGCGCCCGGGCCAATGGCAGGCAGCACCTCCAACCACCACACGGACCGCCACGGCTCCGGCGACGACTACTTGAACATCGTCCATCGCGCTCTCGGCAGTGAGGTACAGTCACACGCACGGGGCCATTCTGGCATGATGGTGGAAAGGGTGCAAAAGGCTACTTTTTTTTTGTAGAAGAAACACTGATAATCTTGAGCTGCCTTTGAAAATAAGTAGCACCCCCCCATTCATTAATGAACTAATTTGGATGCTTTACTCAAGCAGCTATTAAGGGTTAAGGACCTGCCAGTCAAAAGCTGCCGCCATGACCTTTTTCTCTGTCCAGGATGACCCTTCCATGCGAAACGCCTCCTTCCCCCTGAGGTCCCCCCAGTCTGTGTGTTCCCCTGCAGGCAGTGAAGGAACCCCCAAAGGTAGGTCCCAGCCAGGCCACGCTCTCGTGAGCGTCCTCCGGGTGCTGTCCTGTGGTCTCTCTCCATCCCAAATCCGTCTCTCACCCTGGTAGGTAGCCTCGCTAAGCGCTCCTTTGTTCCCCAACATCAGCGTTTCTCTTGGCGAATGAGGTTCCTCTTTACTTTTTTTTTTTCTTTAATTTATTTTATTTATTTTTTTTAGCATTGCCACCAACGATAGCAATGGCTGGAGTGAAGGGTATTAATATCAGTGGCCGTGGGCTCGCGGCGTTAGGTTTTAAGTACGGCCCCTGTTTTCCAGCTGCGTCCCGGCCTCCACTCATCCTGCAGTCTCCGCCCCCCTACACCTCGCCCCGCCACGGCCCCCCGGACCTCCTCCTGGATTCCCCAGACCACAAGAAAAAGCAGAAGAAACTGAAGATGAGCAGAGAGGAGAGGGAGCAGGCTGACAAGGCGGCCATGTACGACATCGTCAGCTCGCCCTCCAAGGACTCCAGCAAGCTGACTCTGCGCCTGTCCCGCGTTCGCTCGTCTGAGCTGGAGCAGGCGGGCGAGCCTCTGTCGGCTGTGGGGCCCGGCTCCGACCTGGAGGGAGACGTCACCCTGAACAGCTTAGTGTGTGGCACGGCCCAGCCCCCGCGGACGCCCCAGGAGACCGGCGGGCCCCCGGCCCTAGCCCAGCAGGTTCCCGTGCTGCAGAATGCAGCGGCCCTCTCCTCCAAACAGCCGGCGCCTGGCAGCAGCACGCCCTATGACGAGGTGGAGATGGACGCGCTAGCCGAGATCGAGAGGATAGAGCGGGAGTCGGCCATTGAGCGGGAACGCTGCTCCAAGGAAGTTCAGGACAAAGGTACAGAGCTGGCCTGCCTTATGACTGCTTGCTTACTAAGTTAGATATAACTGTCAAATCCTGAATGTTTGGAGAGGAACTTCAGCTGCATGCTTAAATGCTCACTTTCTGCTTTGCAGATAAGCCACTGAAGAAGCGGAAGCAGGACTCGTTCCCATTGGAGCCTGGAGCCGGGGGCACGGCAGGGGCCACGGCAGCACCAGGTGGGGGCGGAGGGGGCAGCGCTGGGAACAAGCCGGCTCCCCAGGAGGCCAGCTCAGCAGGGAATGGGGCCAGTCGGCCGGCCCTGCTGGTGAGCATTGACCTGCAGCAGGCAGGCCGTGCTGAGGGCCAGCCAGACCCTCTGTGTGTCGCTGCCGCTGCCGCCATGCCGGCACTCGAGGCCCAGCGGTGGCCCGAGGAGCCGCGGGAAGGGCTCGGCACGGAGCACAGCGGCGGCAGGCAGCGGTCAGACGGACAAACCGATCGGAGGCCAGAGGTCATAAAGCAGCGAGTGGAGCCGCCACGGCACAAGGCCTCGGACGGTAGGCCGGACGGCGCCAAGCACAAGCACGAGCACCGGCGAGACTCCGCAGGCAAGCCCCTCCCCGGGGACAAACGACCGGACCCCTCCAAGCACCGACGCGACAGTGCGGCCGACGCGGCGAAGTCACGCTCAGAACCCAGGACCCCGGATGCTCGGCAAAGGCACCGGCCGGATGGACGGCCATCTTCGTCCTCGGAAGCGCACTGGCGGGAGGGCCACGAGGGCCACAAGGGTAACGGCAGCCGGGACACTGCAAGGATTCCGCGTCCGGAAACGCCCAAATCCGGGAGCAGGGGGGAGCATGACTCCAGACACGGGAAAGACCGGGATCGAGATCGGAAGCCAAAGGCTGAAGCTGGCGACGCAGTCAGGGAGCGGCGCTCTCCGGAAGACCGCTCTCGGCCTGACAGAAGTACGGTTGACCACTGTGGGCGTCTGCGGGGTGACCGGCCCGGCTTTAAGCCTCTTGGCGGTGATGGGAGCAGGAACCGCCCAGACAGTCAGGGCAAGCCTGGGGAGTTCCCCTCCTATCTGCTTGGGGGGAAATCTGAAGCACTGAGGAACTTTGTCATCCCCAAGATCAAGCGGGACACGGAGGCAGGTGTGCCGGCGGGCGCCAGCCGGCTGCCCGAGGGCTGGATTCAGCCACAGGTGAGACTGGAGCGTATGGACCTGTTGGAGATGGAGGAGCTGCACAGAGTACCCAAGCCTGTCGTGGTGCTGCAGAAGCTTACCTTGGATGAAGTGCAGAGGTTCCTCCGGGAGAAGGAGGACCGCAATGCACGGAGCTCCAAGTCCAGCAGGAACAGGCTGTCCTCAGGGAAATCGGGGAAAGGTAAGACGGGCCTGGGCCGGTGTTGCTGCCGGGGCCAAACGCACGTCATGCTTCCATTTACAGTGTTGGGTCTTTCAACATTCTTGGGTTCAGCCCCATACGGTGCCTCTAAACATCTAACAGGCAAAACATCTCTGTGCCATGGGATGAGTGGCTGGCTTTTACTACATGCTGCAAAGCATCCAGTAAAACGTGCGTCCATCACACTTGTGTGGATAGGTGGAAGGCTTTGTGTATAAGCTTATTATGTTATGGGGCAATCTCTCCGGGAACCGTAACAGCCATTGCTGAAATACAACATGTATTAATTTCCCTTCAAAACGCACTAAACACTGATGAAATAAAAATGATCATGATCTTGCATGATTGTGTGTGTGTGTGTATGTTGCCAATTCTCAATCCTCAGTTTGTCTTGATTTTGCTTCATCTAATTAAATGACACAAAATGGGATTTGAAAGAGGACATGATGTAAAGGACATTGCTTATTTCCCACTTGGATAAGTGTCCCCACATTCCCCATCCATTACCACTGCCATTGCATGTATGTAGACAATTATTTTTCTGTCACTATTTGCCCATTTCCATAGACATATTTCTTCTGAGCCTCTTGCTGTTTCCCTAATGATGGATGTTATAATTGGTGCCTGTCATTTGTTTCATTCTCTGGTTCTTTGATTCTCCATCTTCAGCAGAGTGAGGCCGCCTCTAGCTAGTGCTGAATTTGAGATCCCTAGAAAAAGCTGCTCTTGCAGAGGATACTCTGTTCTGCAAGCCAGTGCCAAGCAGGGGCTGAAAACCCAGTTGCTGTTTATCTGAGTACCGGTGGTTTGGAAGCAGAGGCCTCTGGGCAGCAGTTTGGTGCTCCCCCAGCCCAAGCTGAAGGTGTGAGCACTAAGCTGCTGTTTTTGGCTTAGAGATGGGGGCAATATAGTCAGCATGACCTGGTACAGCATTGCCATTAGGCAGCATACTTAATGGGACCGTGTCAAAACGGGATTTCCTGGATGTGGTGGCAGCTATAAACTGAAAGGCAGAATCCTAAAACAACACAAGGCTTTTAAAGAGCTGTAGAGAGAGACCGGTTAGGCCCTCTTCCTTATAGCTCTGTGCCGGGGCTCATCCATTGTCTCCATGCAGTCATATGTATGCTTCAGCCATGTTTTATCCCGATGGATATTTGTCTGTTTGAGCTGCTGGTGATGAGGTGGGACAGCTGGAGAGGCAGGCAGAGCACTGAGGTGAGCAGACTGTGGCTGCAGGCAGTGTGACCATTTAAGGATCTGGTTTTGTGGCTCAGCTGACTTATGTGTTCAAGCCCCTGTAGTTTGAACTATTAGCTCTGAGACCCAAAGGTAAATGGCTTCAGTCAGTAGGCCTGCGCCATTGGTGGACAGGCAAAGCTCGTGCAGTCAGCCCTGCTCTCTGTCGCAAGGTGCCTGTGGCTCCAGCTGCCCTCTCATGATCATGACGGGAAACCTGAAGAGTGTTACGTGTCTGTGGGTTGGTGCTTTGCGCTGGGCTGCGGTGGACGACAAGTCTGAATAGTTCTGCACTTGTTAAGATCATCATGCCATTGTTGCTGCTGCTGTGTTGTCAGTCTGCCAGATAAAGGTGACTCCTTAATCCAGGGAGGGCCAGTCTGTGAGGCGGTTTGCAGATTTCCCTGCTCAGCCACACCTAATAAATCTGGCAGTTAGCTGGTGAGCTGAATAAGTCGTATCTGAGCCGCGAAATCTGGGCTGCAGACTTGCCCTCCAGGGCTGGAATTGGGAAACCCTGCCCCTAATCAGTGATGCCCATTCTCACATGTAGCAGGCCAACAGTTTATCCAGCAAGGTGCCACCTTGGTCCCCCTCAGCTGCTTATGTCTTAGTTTGCACCAGTTGTTAATCACAGCGGCATCTGGCCCCTCCTCAGTTCATCTGTTTATAGAAACCGTTTATGCTGACCTTATGGCACAGAGGTTGTGCCATCTCTCCCATCAGGATGCAGAGCCCTTCTCTCAGATTCCCGTGTGCTGATGCACAGCAGCTGTGAATTGGCATGCTGGTCGCACGTGTCGCTTAGTCTGAAGCATACATAGAACACTGAATGTTCCATCTCGGTGGCAGTGCTGAGTTTATAGCATAAAGGGATTGCTCTGGTTGAGCAGCGCTGGAATAAAGCAAAGAATTCCTTTGCCCCAGGCTGAATGCTTCCTAGCAGGACCCTTCTTGGCACTTGTAATCTCCAGGTTTTCTGTTGCAGTCCATTTCCTTAAAGGCTGTGACTGTTATGTTTGCCACACATTGGATTACCTCTATATAGTCCTAATTTACAATCAGGGATCGCATTAACACTGAAAAATATTAAACCCCCAAAACTGAAATGCATGAATACTGCTAGAGCCATTTCAGTTTTCTCAGCTTTAGATTTGCTTTTATTTGAACTGCATGTTATGATTTTGAAGTAAACCATCTGAGGATGACTAGATCAGGTGTACTGGGGACGGTGAAATTTTCTGAGGAACCGGATACTCCGTGTGCTCACTGGCACTGGGATTTGCAGACTGCCAGAAGAATTTGAACTGGCATTTTGTTAATCCCATGTCATACTGTGAAGGGAGGCTTTTATCTAGTGTCGTCCTTTCATAATCATTTGTTCCAATTATTTTTTAAGCTGAAGATTAAAAGGAAGACCTGGGCCAGTTTGACATTAATTTTTCTAATAAAAGTGAGCTGTGGTGGACAGAATGGTCATTTACCCTAAAAATATTAGTTAACCCATCAGTTAACAGGCTGAAGAAATCTGGGCGCTTTGTGTGGGGGGGAAAAGTGCCTTTTGGAGGATACCAACAGAGTGTGAAGGGCTGACTTAAAATGTATGGCCTATATTTAAATTGTTATATTAAGAATTAACCTAAAAAGTCACTAGAGCAGTAGTAGGGACATGTTATTTTTATATGACCGTATAAAGCGCTCAGGTACTTAAGTCATTTAATCATTTTAATTTAATGTAGCGACTGTTTGCTCACTGTTCCACACACGGGTTAATTAAAATTTCCTACTAGTCTACTGCACAGCAACACAACACACTGGTTTTTTGCTTCTGAAAAATACATGGTTATGATTCCTGAGATGTCTGTAGTAAATCATGGGTTAATTTATCAAAGATATTTTGGTGGGTCAATTTCTGGATGTTAATGCGAGCTCTGATTGATTGGACTACATTCATGACCCAGTGTTGCATTTTTCTTTCCTAAATGTAGCAGCCGCTACATGACGCCAATGGTCTGTAGCCTCGCTGTTGCTGGGTATCCCGCTCTGTCAGATCGGCCAGCGATGTGGCCTAAGGTTCATGACCCACAGTCCTCCTTCCAGGTGGGATGGATCAATCTGTGCTGAAGGAGCTGCCCCCGGAGCTGCTGGCGGAGATCGAGTCCACCATGCCACTGTGCGAGAGGGTCAAGATGAGCAAGCGTAAACGCAGCACGGCCAAGTATGCGGAGGTCAGCTCTGAGGAAGAGGAGGAGGAGGAAGACAGCCAGGCGGGAGCAGAGTGTGAGTACCCACCGCAAGCTGGTGGTCACCTTGCTGCTCATAGCATGCTGCCCAGGGGGTGCTCCTCGTCTTGCCCTGATCCCAGCACTGCATTAAGACTCTTAGATTCCTACGCAAACTGGCTTGCCTCCTTAGCCAGCACTCTCAGGATCTGTTTATGGCTGTTAGATTTGATCTGTGAATTCGCCAGCTTTCCCTCAGGCAAGCAGATTTTTTATTTTTTTTTGGTCCCATTCAGTTAACTTATTTACACCTGCAGTGACAGCAGTGTTTTTATATATATAAATATACATATGTATATGTATATATGTGGGTGTATATGTGTATATGTAATCCAAATGGCTAGCAGCTGGAGGGCTGGTGAGGCCCTTGCGTCTCTGCTATGTTCAGTCAGTCACTATAGCTCCCCGTCTCCTCTGTTCTGCAGCCGCCCGGAAGAGACAGCGGCGGGACCGGGACAAGACATGGGAGAGTGAGGAGCGCGAGAGAAGGGGCTCCGGGGAGCACCGGCGCAGTAGCGGGGGCCACGAGGGACGCAGGGGCTCCGGCAGCCGCTATAAGGAGCGCAGTCCCCAGGATTCGGATGAGGAATCTCCGCCACCCAGCCTGAGTGAATGTGAGTGTCACGGGTCAGCTGGTCAGGAGCGAGCGAGCGCGTGCGAGTGTGATCACGCTGACCGCAGGGCTTGGGGCTAACTCTCTGTCTGCCATCAGTGGCCCGGAAGATGAAGAAAAAAGAGAAGCAGAAGAAGAGGAAAGCGTACGAGCCTAAGCTCACCCCAGAAGGTATGAGCGCCAGTCAGAGTCGTCAGTATGGCAGGCTGAGTAATCGATTAGAAAGTACAGTGGCAATCTGGATGGATAGTACCACCTTTTCAAGGAAGGGCTGTGCTGTAGCTTAACGAATGTAGCATGACGCTAGCTGTGCTAATCCTAGGGAACAATTGTAACCTGCGCCTCTACTATATGTCGCTTTGGGTATAATGAATAAAAGGTAGTCCCATGTAAAAGATGAAGAGCTGTTAAGCGAAGAATCTTCCACCTGTTTTCTTGTATTGTCAGCGTGTCATAACCATTTCTGATTGGCTTGATCTGCAGAGATGATGGACTCGTCGACCTTCAAGCGCTTCTCAGCCAGCGTGGACAATATCCTGGAGAGCTTGGAAGACATAGACTTCACAGCACTCGGTATGGAGTTGGACTGCTGCTGTGTGCTTCCTGCTGCATCAGTTTTTGGACCGGTAAAGTGTCCAGTGCATGGTTGTAACCCACTCCAATCCCTCTCAGCGGATGACGAGGAGATCCCTCAGGAGCTGCTGCTGGGGAAGCACCAGTTGGCCGAGCTGGGCAGCGAGTCAGCTAAGATCAAGGCCATGAGCATCACCAGCAGGGTAGACAGGCTCTTCCAGTTGCTTATGGGTTGCTTACGGCTTTTGGCTCCGGGCCGGCATTGTTAGTCAGCCGCTTTTGGTCGGCTTCCACCAAGGAGCTTTTTGCTTTGCAGATTCCCACGGACAAGTTGGTGAAGGTGCTGAACATCCTGGAGAAGAACATTCAAGATGGAGCCAAGCTCTCCACTATGATGAGCCACGTGAGTTTCCCCTAACAGAGGTCAGAGGTTCATCACCTTTAGGTTCCTGTTACTGGTCACATCCATCAGCAGGAACGAGACCTATGGACAGTAGCAAGTGACTCCCAGGTCAGAAGCATAAATATCAAGCCCCTTCCCTGCTGCCACACACGCAGGACGACACGGAAGATGAGGAGCGGCTCTGGCGTGATCTCATCATGGAGCGTGTGACCAAGTCGGCCGACGCCTGCCTGACGGCCCTGAACATCATGACCTCCAACAGCATGCCCAAGGCGGTCTACATTGAGGACGTCATCGAGCGTGTGCTGCAGTTTACCAAGTTCCACCTGCAGAACACCCTCTACCCACAGTATGACCCTGTGTATCGCATGGACCCACACGGAGGTCAGCTTGCTGCTCCCGTCCGATGTCCCCGAGTGTCCCGCCCACCCCACTGGCTCTGTCTCCATCTCTGCATTAGTTATGCTGTTTGCCTGCTGTGCTGAATGTGGTACCAGGACATAGGCAAACGTTGTACAGGAAGATATATCAGAATGAATCAAAATTTGTCCCAGCAATGTATTGTTAACCTTTTTCAGCCTTGATTTGTGCAGGACCATCTAGACCTGAAAGTCAGCTCACGTTTTATCCAGCATAATAGTCTATGTCTCAGGTCTTGGTTTGGGGTTTCACCCCTTCTCCATCCAAATCTGGCATGTAGTGATCTGGGAGGCCCCCTGCTCGCTGGAGGCACTGTCCATTTGTCACTCTGTTGCTGGTTTCTGTTATAGCACCCTGTGATCTGACGCCGACCCGATCTGTGCTCTCCCACCCAGGCGGCATGCTGAGCTCCAAGGCCAAGCGGGCAAAGTGCTCCACACACAAGCAGAGGGTCATCGTCATGCTGTATAACAAGGTGTGCGACATCGTCAGCAACATCTCCGAGCTGCTGGAGATCCAGCTGCTGACGGACACGACCATCCTGCAGGTGAGGGGAAGGGGGTGGTTGGGAAGCCAGTAAGGGGAGGATGCACTTGCTTGGTGGTGGCAGTCAGCTAAAGGATGATGAGGAAAGTGCTCCTTACTGGTGACATGCTCTCTCTCCACCCACCCAGGTCTCCTCCATGGGTATCACGCCTTTTTTTGTGGAGAATGTCAGTGAGCTGCAGCTGTGCGCAATTAAACTAGTGACGGCGGTGAGTCAGTCATCCCCTCCTCCACAGCATGACGGCGCTTGAAACAACCCCACTGTGACCACACAATTTTGTATTCATATCTTACCACATATTGGGTATTTCCTAAAGTTTGTAAATGGCACAGCTTTGTGGTTGACATTCGTCACTCTGGCTGCACGACACAGGTATTCTCTCGCTACGAGAAGCACCGGCAACTCATCCTGGAGGAGATCTTCACCTCCCTCGCCCGACTGCCCACCAGCAAGCGCAGTCTCAGGAACTTCAGGTGAGCTGTTGTCCAGGTTTGCTGAGGCTGCCCGGGAATTTGCACCTATTTATGAGAGTAGTCTACTGTGAGCCAGGCAGGTTTCTGCTGTCTAGAAAGCCATGTTCCCTGGATTTTATGGCACGCTGCAGCACACCTGTGGGACACACCGGTAATGGTCCCTAATGACACCACAAGTTATTGTCACAGACGGTTAGCAGCCCTATGAAGTGATAGTCGACACCACAGCACACTGTGCTTAACAACAAAATATATCCTCTGCATTTAACCCATATGTGACATGACAGTGGGCAGCTACTATTCAGCGCCCGGACAGCAGTGCGTGCTCTTGCTCAGGGTACCTCGCTGGTTGGGAATTCAGACCAGCAACCTTCCAATCACAAGTGCAGTTACCATTAGGCCACCACTGCTTTGTCGGTCTGGTGCAGCAAATGAAATGAAGGTCCTCCCCTCTTAAACTGAATTTTTGGTTTGAAGGACCCTCGTTGCTGGTCTCATAAAACATTACTTGGTCATTCCTGCCTTCACTTTTGGTGAAGCATCATTGGCATCATTGGCCTGATTGGTCCACTTAGGCGGTATGCCCCACCCCCTTTGCTCAAGCTTGGCATGCTTGGTTTCCTGCTCAGGCTGAACAGCAGCGATGTGGATGGGGAGCCCATGTACATCCAGATGGTGACAGCCCTGGTGCTCCAGCTCATCCAATGCGTGGTCCACCTGCCATGTGACAAGGACGCTGAGGACGAGCGTGACAAAAGGGTGTGAATTCCGAAGGGCTCTTTTATCTGATCAGGCGGGAATTTCCGCTCTCTTTTCTGGGGGTGTGATTTTACTTTATGATGTCATTTCTTCTTTGGCATTTTCCCCCCGGCTGTGGTTTGTGGCTGCACTGATATTTGAACTCAATTTATCCTAAATCCTGAATTCCACCTTGAAATCAAATCTGGTTAGAAAAAAAGTTAAAAATAGCTGAAAGTTTATTTTTGGTCCATTGTTTTGATTCTTAGGTGGATCGAGATGTCCTGATCACGAACTCCTATGAGACTGCCATGAGGACGGCTCAGAACTTCCTTTCGGTCTTTCTCAAAAAGTGAGTCATTGGACTGTAAGCGCAGCAGAGATGTCTCCATGGTGACGGTGAGTCTTTATGGGGCTGGCATTCCCCCCTTGGTGACGCAACCCTTCACCCCCATTTCCCAGGTGTGGCAGCAAACAGGGCGAGGAGGACTACCGACCGCTGTTCGAAAACTTCGTACAGGACCTGCTGTCAACGGTTAACAAGCCAGAGTGGCCTGCTGCAGAACTTCTCCTTAGTCTGCTTGGCCGACTACTGGTGAGTGAGACGCCCTTACCTATCTGGTTAATGCTATATAGCATTGATGGCGTGTCCAGCACTGTACGCCCTGCAGATGGAACTGGGTCTGGCCGTCTGACAACTTCTGGATTTCTGGTTCCAAATCTAAACCTCCGTGGGTTGCTTGGTCCAGGTTCACCAATTCAGCAACAAGCAGACGGAGATGGCCCTGAGAGTGGCCTCGCTGGACTACCTGGGTACGGTGGCAGCTCGGCTGCGTAAGGATGCCGTCACCAGCAAGATGGACCAGCGATCCATTGATCGCATCCTGAAGGAGGTATACAAACCATCAACGTGTGCATCTGCTGGACGTAGTAAATGTCTGTAGCCAAAGGCCCTGAGCCTTTCATTTAGTGAAACCCACAGATGTATGGAGCAGTTCGTAATGGAAGACTGAGCATAAGATTGCCTGGTGGCTCCAATACGCCACATCTACCCTTAACACTGCCTCTCTGATGCTGCGATTCAGGCTTCTGCCAACGATGAGACTCAGCAGCTGCAGAAAACCCTGCTGGACTACATGGAGGAGAATGCTGAGACGGACCCGTCACTTGTGGTCAGTTGGTCGGCTGTGTGCTTGCTTGTTTCTTTGGCTGTGACCGTAGCACATGCAGTTTGTGCCACTGGTGGTCTACAGGCTGCTTGGCTTAGGAGAGGCTGCTCTCATAAACCAGTAAATATTATAAATACTCCTACATGCACTGTAATGCATTTTTGCCAGGCGTAAGTTAGTAAGATGAATTTACATGAGTGGGCGTTGTTCACCCTCTGGTCACCTTGCAGTTTGCACGGAAGTTCTACATCGCTCAGTGGTTCCGGGACTCCACCACCGAAGCAGAGAGAGCCATGAAGACGCAGAACCAGAAGGACGAGGACTCGTCAGAGGGGCCTCATCACGCCAAGGACGTTGAGACCACAGGGGAGATCATGCAGAGGGCCGAGGCCCGCAAGAAGTTCCTGCGCTCTGTGATCAAGACCACGCCTGCCCAGTTCAGCATGCTGAAGTAAGGCCCCGTCCGTCGCCACACACGTTCCTATGCTGCGCTCCATCGGCTACGGCCAGAGCGCGGACTCCATTTGGCCTCTAAACCGGAATCTATGGTCTGTGTCTCCACAGAATGAACTCGGATGCAGTAGACTATGAGGACGCCTCCCTGATTGTCCGATATTTGGCCTCTATGAGGCCGTTTGCACAAAGTTTTGATATTTATTTAACTCAGGTGAGTCACGCTTCCTGGCGTGCTACCATATGTGAGTAGTGTGCTCTCTGAACATGGTGAGTAAACAGAGCCCTTTCTCCGCCCCTCACCTTTCCCAGATCCTTCGTGTCCTGGGGGAGAGCGCCATCGCCGTCAGAACCAAGGCCATGAAGTGTCTGTCAGAGGTGGTTGCAGTGGACCCCAGCATCCTGGCCAGGGTGAGTTTCGGTACAGGAGTGCCACCTGCAGGCCAGGCAGGCGTCTGTTAGCATGCATTAGCGTGACTTCAGAGCATGTGTGCAGCTTATGTATAAGGCTCACCTGTCTCACCCCCAGCTGGACATGCAGAGGGGTGTACATGGCCGTCTGATGGACAACTCCACCAGCGTGCGTGAAGCAGCCGTCGAGCTGGTGGGCCGCTTCGTGCTGAGCCGACCGCAGCTCACGGAGCAGTACTACGACATGCTCATTGAGAGGATCCTGGTACGCGTCAGCCCGGGTTTAAATCCACAGCCAAGCAAGGGCTGACGTCTGATTAGGTGTCAACGGGCAGCTGTGTGCACTGTGCTAAGAGATCGTTTGTTGCCAAATACTCCTCTTTGAAGAACGTGCATCAGGGTTGGCATGTGATGCTTGGGGAGACTGAAGGCCTAGACTCTGTGCTTTAGACACTGTTAATATGGGACATAGAGAGCATTCAGAACCTTAAAAATAAATAGAAATATGTGTGGGCTTACCAGGCTGACTCACTGAAGGTTCATTCAAAGTATGAAAGTTCAATTCAGGTGAACTGGTGTACCATACTGCCATCTAGTGGCCTGAAAAAGTAATTGGGGGAAAATGATCATGACATTACTTTTACAATGTACTATGTCCATGTGTTTCTGTTAGTTCAGCCATTGTCTCATTTGCTGCCTGGCAGGACACTGGCATCAGTGTGAGGAAGAGGGTGATAAAGATTCTGAGGGATATCTGCCTGGAGCAGCCCGGCTTCCACAAGATCACAGAGATGTGCGTCAAGATGATCCGCAGGGTCAACGATGAGGAGGGCATTAAGGTACGGCTGATTCTCTATATTGCAGTGAGGTGGTTTTTAGTTTTTTAGAACACTGTTGCAAGCATGTGCTTGAGAACAGTAAGATCCTTACCAGCTGGATACTTATGCCCTCTACCCAAAACTCACCTTACCACCACTGTTATAAACTGCTTGGCCTTGGCCTGGTGTTCCCATTGGGGGACCCAGTCTGTGTTCATGCTGCTTCATTAGTCACTAAGGAACCCTACACTAGATTTTGTGTGCCACCTCTGCCTGCTCACTTCTGCTCTTGACACACCTGCAGAAACTGGTAAACGAAACGTTCCAGAAACTGTGGTTCACCCCGACCCCTAGCCATGACAAGGAGGCCATGACCAGAAAGATCCTCAACATCACTGATGTGGTGAGTCTTCACCTCCTCAGGGGGACTGGAAGGACATTCCATAGCATCACTCTTTAGTTTTCTATCCATTTCTTGATCTTCTAACCCTGTTTTCCTTTCTTAGGTTGCTGCTTGCAAAGATACTGGTTATGACTGGTTTGAACAGCTTCTTCAGAATGTGAGTGACCATCTGAACTGTTACTTTTTGTATAGTAATGGTTCACTTGAGTTTCATTTCCTTTGGGTTTCTGGAGGAGCAGTCTGACCTTTCCTATGGATCATCTGTCTTTATCTCCACCCTCAGCTGCTGAAGTCAGAAGAAGATGCTTCCTACAAGCCTGCCAAGAAGGCTTGCGGGCAGCTCGTGGACAGCCTGGTGGAGCACATCCTCAAATATGAGGAGTCCCTCTCCGGTGGGTCTGAGGAAGAACAGTGTGCCAATGCACTGCTTCATTAGTGAGGTCCTTGGGGGAGAAAGATGCTTATTGCAGCCTGTTATTACTTCCTCTGCTTGTTTCAGTGCCTTCACTTTGCTCATTCTACTGTTGGTTTAGGGTGATCGTGTGTCTAACTTGTGTGTACCTACTGTCCCCATGGCCCATAGCCTCAGAGCACAAGAGCGTCAACTCAATGCGGTTGGTCGCCTGCATCACAACACTGTACCTGTTCAGCAAGATCCGTGCCCAGCTGATGGTGAAACACGCCATGACCATGCAGCCCTACCTCACCACTAAGTGCAACGTAAGCTAGCTGATGGAAAAGTGTTCCGATCATTGTTCAGAAACATCAGTGTCAATTGTTGACTTATGGTGCCCCCTTGTGGCAGACAACTGCAGGTGCATCTTGAGTACCAGGATCCGTTTGTGTGTTTGTGAGTGGATGTGTGCATATCAACGTTACACCATCCTTCTTGCAGTCCCAGAGTGACTTCATGGTGATATGTAACGTGGCCAAGATCCTGGAGCTGGTGGTACCGCTGATGGAGCACCCCAGCGAGACCTTCCTGGCCACCATTGAGGAGGACCTCATGAAACTTATCATCAAGTACGGCATGACGGTGAGTGTAAATGAAGTTAGCTCATGGAATCGGAGAGTAGCCTGTTTTATTTTAGCAACCTTTCCAGCCAGATTTTGGTTTTTGCAGAAGGTAGTTGCCCCTTATGTTGCTGCCTGACTTGTGTGCGATGCAGTGCCTAGTTGCTCCTTATGTTGCTGCCTGACTTGTGTGCGGCGCCTAGTTGCCCCTTATGTTGCTGCCTGACTCGTGTGTGGCGCAGCGCCTAATTGCCCCTTATGTTGCTGCCTGACTCGTGTGCGGCGCGGCGCCTAGTTGCTCCTTATGTTGCTGCTTGACTCGTGTGTGGCGCGGCGCCTAGTTGCCCCTTATGTTGCTGCCTGATTTGTGTACGGCGCAGCGCCTAGTTGCTCCTTATGTTGCTGCCTGACTCGTGTGTGGCGCAGCGCCTAGTTGCCCCTTATGTTGCTGCCTGACTCGTGTGTGGCG
>JAODKN010000041.1:5390040-5401762 GCA_026774425.1 Petrocephalus zakoni
TGCTGACATGCTCTTAGGAGGCTGTGCAGGTGGCAGAGGCTGAATATGGGACGCTGGGTGCAGACAGAACCCGATGGAAACTGCTACAGTTGGGATAAAGGTCAATCTAGGAAGTTGTGTTAGATACATTAGCGTATATAAAAGGTTGCCGTAGGAACAAAGGTCAATCTAGTAAGGTTTGTTAGAGACAGAAGCTGATGGATAAGGCTCTGGTTAAGACAAACCAGTAGGTTTAGGTCTGGAATCCGATGCGGGGGGCTTTATTGGAAACAAGCAGAGTAGCTTTGGGGTTCCTGGATGGACCTGCCTGTGACCAGCAGGCATCGTAGTAAAGTCCTCAACTGTCTCCACAGCCTTGGGACTCCAAACCCAGAGCCCCTTACACCTACGCATACGCGCAGCACTGAGGGTTAGCACGTTAGCACCTGCCATCTGTAACCCTGCTAGACTAGGCCATGCCTAGTAAGCCAACCCCAGGCACTTTTGTTGTATATTTTACATAAAAGCAAACATTGCCCCCCCCCCCCTTTATATTTTGTAGGGAACCTTAGGCCACAGTTTGGGGGGGGGGCTCACCCACTCACCCATGTGTCACTGCTGTTGTCCCCCTCTGCATATCACGGGACTGTCACAGCAACAGCCACATGCCAGCTCAGGCTAGCAGAGTGCTGCAGCTTGGCCCAGCTGAGTCCCGGCAGCAGAGCTCATGTGGGGCCTGATGGAAAGTCTACCTTCCAGACTTGGCTGGCTGCTGCTTCAGACGTTGCTAGTCGCTGACATAGAGTCAAAATATACTCAGTTACAGACTTAGAGGCCAAATACGATATTTCTGTAGACAAAGCAATATGCAGTTTACAAAATGGAAACAAAACGATTTCTATTCATTTTAAATCCTATTTTAAGTCCTTTATCTTTTGCAAATGCTATTTTGTGACAGTTTTTTTCTGAATATTCGCATTATATATGTATAGCAAACATTATGTAACAGATGACACATTTAGAAAGACAGGACAAGTAATGAAATGAGATAGGATGCAAATGAAATGGAATACTTACACAGTGCGTACGGAATACCACGTGAATGTTAAGGTAACGTGTACAGTATGTATGCATGAGAACAGTACGAATGCACTCTGACACACTACGGTCACACAATACCTGACTCAGATGTGTAGGTACCAGTGTTGCGGAAGTTTCAGAAAAGTAATCCATTAAAGTTCAGGTCCAGAAAGTACAAATTCAGACCAAGGTTTTGTTTCAACCAGCCAGGTGAGTACTTGTACATGTACATAAACATGTCCAGAATTTGTAATGGATTACTTTTCTGAGTAACTTCCGCAACAGTGGTAGACACCAATGATGTAATTTCACTCAACAAACTGCACAACTGCACAAATTAAAAACTTTGTGCAGAGCTGGCACACCCTGAGCAACCATCTTCTTTCCCATCTTAACCGCTCCAGTGGCCTTGTGGGATAGCATAGCGTCCATAGGTAGCACACTTTAGTATTTTGCAAAATGTAGTTTGTGGGCATCTATCACATACTCTCATCCATAATGAGGATTTGGACATATTACTCACTTTGCATAATAGTTTCCCCCTACTGCATAGCAACAAGTATTCAGTTTCGCATGCAACCATGGTGTCAGTCTGGGTTAGTGTAGTGTAACTTTGGGGTCAGCAAGGTTTATTAACATGTATTAGGAAATCAGATTGATATTGGCCCATAATGCACCTGGAGAGAGGGACAGTTAATAGTGAGAGACAGAAGAGGGGGGTTAGGGTTTAGTACCTCACCATTCCACCTAGTGTCACTCCCACACATTCAGAAAGTGGGTCTTCTCTCTACCTGATTGTCAGATCAGTGTCACAGAGTCTGTGCTTTGTGGAGCATTATTCATGGAGACCGGAGTGTGTTACAGGTCTTTTTTCCCCATTCAGATTGTTAATTATTTTCTGAATCAGTACTGGTTAAGCTAAAAATTATCTTTTCAGACGTGCGATTCATGTGGCTTAAAACGTAGGTGGTCCAATCAATTTGAACTCAGGATCTGGTGGTTTTTAAGGAATGGTTATAGAAACTATACGGTGCAAATAAATTGTACTGAATTTGCAAACAAGCGAGACGTGGTCACGTAGCAGCACCCTCAGTCTCTGCATGTTGCTGGTCTCGTCTGCTTGGTTTGTTTAGCGCGTCAACGCAAATGAATAGGTGTGTACATTCAAAGAACGCTATAGCAGAAATATGGCAACAGGGGTCTGAGCTTGACAGTGACAACTCAATGAAGACAAGTGAAGCAAAGAAGTGGGTACTGGCAGGGTTTCGCAGAATAATATTCGCCAGTCTCATAGATATTCAAGATTGCACAATGCATGTTTGTTAAGTCTTGGAGCGGAGACCCGCATTGGCTGCACCTTTGACTGTTTTCAGATGCTGGAGAAGTCTGCCTTGCTTTTCCCGTTTTTACATTATTACTGCAAAGACTTATGCGGGAAAGACTGTAAGATCGTCTCCCTGACTGCGGTCACGGAGACATTTTCGTCTCCTCAAACGCCGTAGGAGCTGGCTGCTCTGACATCCTCAGTGAATACATAAACACCACTGCTCCCAGTGCTGCTCACTGCTCGCAGGAGCTGGCTTCTTCCATCAGATTACGGTTTAACTCGCTGTTCTGAAGCCATTACCTGAACAGTCATCCAGCCAGCCTGGTGCTTCAGGTGTAGATGCGCTGCTGAAGCGATGATAAACCCCGCTGGGCTATCGTCCCCGAGGCCGACGCCGTGTCAGGCACTTGGGTGCCTGCTTTAACTCTCATCGCTCTTATATGCTTTCCCTGCAAGGTTCGTCCTGTGTGGCCACAGGTTGAGCTCCAAGGGCATTATTAAAGACATAAATTTACAAAGATTTGCGAGTAGTACAAGTTTATTTTCAACAGCACTGCACGACTGGGCCGGCGCCAAGTTCAATGCCAAGTCCAGGTTTTTAACTCCACAGCAAGCAGACCATTTTACACACAAGGGCCACAGGCTGACAGGGAAGGTTGTAGGTTTGAGTCCTGTGTATTCTGTCTTGCTATTGTAGCTTCCATAAACACTCAGGTGTATAATCTGTTAAGACTGTAAACTACTGGACGTGGCTTTCTTTGGTTAAAGGATCCGCTGAGCAATAAATAATGAAATCAGCTTAATAACTGTCCCCATACCCGTACATTGCTCTTTTACCTAAAACGTATTTAATTTGTTGTAAAACACCCTACCTGCCTTCTTTAATGACTCTGACCTATATTTCAGACAATGCTTTTTTAAATCTGTTTTCTTCGCGGTTCCCCAGCAACCAGCAAACACGCCATTACTGTCTGGAAATGCTTGACAAAAAATAAAAAACTATCTGCTCCCCAGCTTTCTCCTACTTGCAAGCTACCATATCCATGAAAACTCAAGAAAAAAATTCAATAAGACAATTTGAATAAGACAATGGTCACTACAAAAAACCCATAAGTGAGTAACAGACAGAGCCTGAAAATGGGAAAAAAAGCAACAAACATTTAATCCCTAGAAACATCGGGCTGGGGTCCAGTCTCCAGGCTCTAAATGCTGCCTCTTAGATGGATATCGGCTCAGAGGTGAAGAGCTGGACCTGAGGACTGGATTTTCCTGTTCATATCCCAGCGATTTGAAGAGCCCTTTGACCTCTGAATGGAACGCTGAGTCTGGCTGTCTTTAGCACAAGTCCGGCTGAGAGTAAATGGATCAGAACATTTTACATCACTTAAGACAAGAGGGTTAGTTAAGCAAAAACATGAGACATAACTGGGGGAGGTAGGATAATCCTATATTTTCAGTTTTTATATATGGGGCCCCTCCTACGTTTGCCTTTTGTGGTTAAGGAACTGTTTGGCTGTCATCTATGTAGGCTATAAGACTAGCGAGTGGGTTAACGAGGCGTACTAAACTCCCTGCGTCTACCTGAAGGCTATGGGCTCATGTCTTAGCAGGGAGCATTGCTGAGAGGCTGATTGGTACTCAGAAGATGAAGATGCATGGAACTGAAGGTGCAGTCAGTTGGGTGGGGGGTGGTCACATTTAAGGAGGTCAGTCTTTGACGCAGGGCCCAGCAGTCCATCTTAACGCTATACTGACCTGAGCGTTTGGGAGCCAATGTGGCTATGGACAGATAAAGGAGGCCTTGTTCAGCCCTTTCCTGTGCTTACTCCCCCGTCTCCTTCCCTCCTAGCTGTCATTACAACATGTTAATCAGCTTCTTTTTGGCACCAGAGGAAAGCAAAAATCAAATAAATAAGAAAAATATATATTTTTCCATAAAATTAACAATAATAAATAACAATAAGTTAATTCACAATCTCAATAAATACCTTTCACATTTTACTTAACGTGTCAGCGTCTGAGTAGATGCATTGCACCAGCGAATCCGTTTTTCTCCCCGTTTGAAGTCTCTGGAGAGAGTCCAGCTTTGTGTCAGAAACTTCAAATTGTAAACTTTGGGGGTCTGTAGCAGCACCACTGGGCCAGATGCTGTCCCGGGAGCTACATCTGGTTTGGGGAGAGAGGATCTGCTCCTCTTTCAGGACCGGCAGCCACAGCGTCTCCGCGGATGCACATGCCGCCGTGGGCCGGGGTCTGCCTTCCCCTTTGACTGCGGTTCCTGGGGGGGGGCGCCTCCGGAAGGCTGTGCCGTCAGAGCGACGTGGTCCCCGCATTCAGACACAGGCACACCTCTTGGCCGAATGTCTCCTGAGCGTGTGGTACACCAGGTTGTCATCCAGAAAGGAGAGGTCGTCGTCGAAGGCCACCGGCCGGCAGCAGGCGCGGGGCGGCGAGTGTGGCTCCAGACGCTTGTTTTGGGTGAGGTTGTTCAGGATGCGGTCGTAGTTGGTCTCGGAGGTGACACAGGGGCCGCTGCAGTACTTAAAGATGAGCTCCTCCTTGGTCTGGTAGCCCAGTCCCAGGTCTGTCACATTTAGGTGGATCTGCTTCAGGACGCAGCCCCCATCTCTGGTCCCACGGACACCCTTCCCGGCCCTGCCTCGGTGCTTTCTGCCCTCCTTCTGGCCCCCTCGCTTCTGCCCCCGGGAGCTCCGGCGCCCTCTATCTGTGGACCGGCGCAGCCTCCTCATATTGGCTTTAATGAAGTCCAGGATATATCCGAGCTGTTCCGGGTCAGGACTGCCCCCCCCATCTACAGAGGGAACATGGAAGAGAACACCAAGCTTTGTATGGACCACAGAGCAGGAGGCAACCAGTCAGAAAGATGAAGGGCAGCTGAAGGGGATGCGAGTGCGTGGAACCTGCTGAAGACTCGCTCTGCTGGGTCACAGCCTGAAGTAAAAGTCCACAGTCTGGTTTTAAGGGAGTGCTACTGCAAAGCTTACAGTCCAGATTCCAGGTCGGATCAGAAACTGCACGCTGGCGATGGCCTCTGTTAAGTCGCCTTTGATAAAACATCTGCATCTAAAGTCAGTAATAAAAGTCAGCATATGGCGTGTGGCAGCCGACGCCAGGCCAGGGCAACAACCAGCAGTATGACTGCAGCGGTCATTCAAAATTTACGAGCCGTGGACGGGGGCAGATGTGAGTCAGCTGGAGGATGAGGCCTTGGCAGGGGGTGAAAAGGTGAGGACCTTCCGGGCTTGAAAAATGCTATCACTGCCTCCCTCGACTGCCCTTCATGGGATGGGGGGTGGGGTGGGGGTGGGGGCAAGCATATCAGCTGACAGGTTTAGGGCGTCACCACTCCTGTGTCACCTGTCACCTGAACCGCGTAACGGGATCTGCCAGAGTCCCCATCACCCCGCGGTTACAGCATCCGGCGGTAAGGCGATCCGCGCGTCCGGCACGGCTCAGCGTGTCCAGGATGCTGCTCGCTGGAAAGGCGCGGTGAAACAAAAATGGACACCGTGGCTTCGGGCAAAGTTTCGTTCATGTGGCTGTCAAAGGGTAGAGGTGAGGAACATCCCAGCGGGGGCTGCGCGCCACACTCTGCCAGGGCTGGGGGGCTCTCGAGCATACCGCCTACAGCTGCGGGCCCCGATCTCTGGGGGCCACACAGGATGAGGGGCCTCAACCAATGCAGTGTACGAGCCAGCGGGAGCGCAACCTCGCAGCCCGTTACAGCCCAGCCTGATCAATCAGGCTACAGAGAAAATCTAGTTCCCAGCATCTGGGATGCATTATGTCGCCTGTTTCAGATTTAATGATAACTGGGAATATGATTTCGGCATAAATTACTGGTTGCTGACATCAAAGGGGTAGGGGATGGGTTAGAAAATCTGCCAATCATTTTACGTATCTAAAGATACTTAATCACGTTAAGGAGGTTAAGTCTGACTTAAAGCAAACTTAAAAACATTTAAAGTCTTAATGAATTTTAGATCACAGGGTTCCCACGGGGGACAGACAGAAGTCTCCGCGCAGCTAAAATAACTTCTGTCTCGATGGATAAGAGGGAATTTCACGTCTGTGTCGAGTTACTTTATGTCGTGAATTCCTTCTGGCTTTTTCCGCACGGCCAGGGATTCAGTGTTTCCCAGCCTTGGTACTAACAGCACAGGCAGGCAGGCGTGCGAATGCTTAGCAGCCAGGCGTGCTATAAACGTGAGGCAAAGAAAAACAGATCATTTATATGGAAGACAAATGTTTCTCAACCAAAGAGCATGACTATCTAACAAAGCAAGAAGCCTGCATAGAGCTGGCCATTAAACCTAAGGTGGACACATTCAATTCCCAGGAAATTGCGGTTTTTCTTCTTATTGTTGTTGTTGTTAATAACAACAACAACAATACGTATCTTACATCAGTGTTTTCGGGGTAATAGCAATGCAATTAAATACATCTTTCTACAGGACCTTTACAGCAACAAAAATGTAACCATATGAAGAGCATGTTAATAACATATCACAAACGTTTATATTGTACTGTACGGTGGAAATTGAGGGTAGCAAAGCGGCGAGGGAGGAAGGCCAGCCCTTGCTAGCCACACACCACCCGCACACCACACACAGTTTTACCACAATGACAACAATGAGAGTAATAATCCGATCATGCTGGGTTTCTATGCAGGCCCGTACCCTGCGATCGTGTCCCGGCACGGCGACACTCAACCATGTTTTTATACCTGTTCTTACATTCTTCCTTCCAAAGTGAATCGCAACGTAGAGGAATATACTGGGGAACTGAACAATATGAAAGTGTACAACACAGGAGCTGTGCTGGATTTTAGGCCAGCAAACCTTTGGGTTGAGAGGCTCACGGTTTGGAGATGCCAGTGCCATAGGCAACATCTTAGTGGAGGGAGCAGGGAGTCCGATTCGAACAGTCTCTGTACGTCTCTCTGTACGTCTGTGATCCAGCAAGCTTTGCAATTACATGACACATATACTCCTATAAACACAACCATTATCTCACCACATAAATCCTCTGGTTCCTCATTTAAGCCTTGGATTGTCAAACAGAGCTTGTGAGACAACCTAGAGGAGAACATCCAGACCTAATACAGAAGGTGGCATTAGGAATCCCATCTTACATCTATCCCTGAACAGACAGTCTCTTAAAGTCCTGCGAATTAGCTCTGAGGTCAGTTCTGCCTCAAACTATTGCAATACCACAGACTCTACCCTACAGTCCGGGGGAATATATCTATATTTTCTCTTAAATAAGCTCACAGATCAACATGGACTGCATCTCAAGATGGAAGTTTATCACTGCTAATCAGTGCCAGCGAAACGCCACATTGGCTATAAAGCTGGATTTAAAAACGCTTCCCACTGCATGATCATTCATGGTGACGGCACTGACCCTGAACTGTCTCAGCTGAATCACCTTAGCTGTGTATGTGCCAAACTGTGAGCGAGGTGTCAGCTTGGCCTAAAGCATGTGCTCTGCAAAGTTGCAATAATTAGAGCGCTTACACTGATCCTGAAGGGATCGTTCCTGGAGTCTCACCGAGGCTTCATTTCGGGTCTCTGATCTGGATTCGGACTCTTCGTCATCCAGCAGCACCGGCGGGACGCTGAGCGCTTGGGCCAGAGGTCGCAGACGCTTGTCTGACCGCAAGCTTTGGAAGAGGGGGCTTGTGGAAACGGTGCTGAGTAGCAGTAAGCACATAGCTAGCACGTCCCATAACTTCATTTTAAACTCAATTCCTATGAGGGAACCTGTGTGGAAGCAGGGAGAGTGCAATTAGATCGTGCATGCACATGTTTCAAAAAGGCTGGAACCTTCCCTCACTTTAGGCGTGGCTAACGGGTTTTACCGATCCCAAACCGGTACTGGCCGGCCAGTAACGTTATGATTTTTATATCATGCATATGATTAATCATATCTGGCCGCCAGGTTAGTGACACCTGCAATAGTGTTGTTCTTCTTAAACAGTAAGAATCAATATGGTCATTTGTGGAAGATGCGAAATCGTAATCTGCGCTGATGAAAAGGCAAGTTTGCACAGCTGATTTTACGTTATTAAAACACAAGTAGGTGACACCGCGAGTGGCTGGATGGTGCAGCTGGGCGCCGAGAAGGCACCTTCCCCACTCCCTGTTTTAAGACGAGGGACTTTGCTAGAGTCAAGTTTGGCTCCAATGTGCGAATGATACGGAGACATCAGACCGCCAGATGGTATTTCTCCTGTTATCGAGATGGTCTTAATTAAGGCGGTGGGACATGACGGGGCAAACCCTATTCGGCCGTATTAACACGCTTAGAAAGAAAAAACATGGCTGTGAGCTATTTACAGCCGTTTATAACTGCTACCGGAGAGAAAATCCCAAAAGCGACAGATTACCATTTATAAAGCTCTAACCCCGAAGCGCGTCTCACAAATCAGCTGTTGCGTGCGTCTCATTTGAAACAGCAGCTTTAAGGTGCGCATTGAGTAACGCGGAGCCCGAGTCTATGCCTCGCAGGCGGCACTGTGGAAATGCAGCCAGCAGGGTACATTTACCAGCCGCAACATTTAATGCGTCCCTTCTCACCTTCACTTGGGTCCATACAGACCTGCCGTCGGTAGCCAAAAAAAAGCAAAACAAACAAGCTGTGCGTTTTAAAAGATCCGGAACCTTCGTGGTGGGGAAACCTGCAAAGTCTGAGTATCAAGTGCGGTGGTCGTCTAAGTAATTACAGACTAATGTGGCCATGCTGTCTGGGTGGAGAAGAAAGTATGTCCCGTGGAAATATCACGCCACTCTTGGGATCCCACAGTTCCCAGCCTCAGCGGAGAAGGACTGATCCCTGCAGCAGATCTCCGGGGACATGGGAGCGCCCGGCTGGTGCCCCCGCGGCCAGCTGCGTAATGCCGGGGGTCCCCAGCGGTCCCCAGCGGTGTGCCCAGCGCAGTGACGCCAACTCATTCGATGAGCGGAACCCCGCAACTCTGGTTTTAATTTTGGTTTTGTCTTTTTCTTTGGTGAGTGTCGTTCAGAGGATCAAGTCAAGGAAGCAGGGATCTCCAGTACGACCGTAACGCCGCAAGGTCCAGAGCAGTTCGCAAAGTTATCGGCGTGGCTCGGTGACTTCCCAGGAGAGTCCTGCTTGTCCGCAGCCTCCTGTCCACCTCTTCTTGGGCTCTCGTTACCTGGTTTGGCAGGCTGGACGAGCCCGCGGGGCAGATGCAGATCTGGGAGCCTTTACTCTTGGACAGATGTGCGCACTCCCAGGATCGCCTCCTTGCCAGAAGATGCTGTTGGATAAGGTAGATTTATACATTCGGGGGCGTTGACGTCTGCCCAAGCCCGCCCTCCACTACTCCTTTATATATATATATATATTTTTTTTTTTTTTTTTCTCCCTTCAATCACTATCACGACCGGCTGAAAACAAAAACAGCAGCCTACTTCGCCGCGGGAGAGGATCAGCCCGCCTCCTCGGCTGGAGGAGAGCGCATTTGGCCATCGCTCCAGGAGCGCGTCAGGCTTTTTGGATGCTCTCCTTGGCGAGCTTTAGTCTTTTCGGCAGCAAGTGTGAGACAAAATAATGGACATTTTTAGGATTGGAATTTGATTAACAAATGTACCCCATTTCGTCCATATTCCTCTCTTTGAATGATTAGAGGTTTCATATGCAAATAATCTCAGACAAACCGTATATACCAGGAATTCTTAAATATAACGCACTTTAAAGAATTAAAGGAACTGACGCCAAAGCCATCATCTTACCAAGACATTTACATTTACGGCTACCATGCTTTGAATTCCTGTAGTCAGTTTCATGCTGAATGAAAGAACTGTGGTTTGGATCATAAGGCTAAGGATTCGATTCTCCCCCAACACGTCTGGCAGTATTACTCAGTTAAAGTCAAGCTGTTCTAAATCAGATCAACTGTAAATATTGATAAAGTGGCTATTGCTGTCTCAGCTGCACTGAGATCAACATAAGTATATAAACCAGAGGACAGGAGGATACGGGGCAATTCTGGTGATATGAACCTTAGAACCAGACATAGTTAACTCTTGGTTGATATGGTTCTCTGAAAGTTTAACACACTAAATAGAGACAATAATCATTTTTCCTTTATTTTTCTTCTTGTTAGTTTCCCAATTATAGTAAACAAAGTTAGTTACGATATGGAGATATTCGGGTGGTGTGCTAATTTAAATTTCCATGTGGCTGACGTCATACGTGCTCATACTTATTACGCAGCTCCTCCGTTTCTCCCACGTGCGCTCTGTGGTCTTCAGCTGTCGCATATATACATTGCCCAGTATTGTTGTGCCATTTTAATATTGCATGTGGTGTTCCTTTAATAGCAATGTGATATTACCTAATAGTAGTGGTGGGTGAAAAGAAACTTTGAATGCAAGAGTAGGAAGGGGTTATTGGGTGGTTTCGATCATCTACTGGGTTACCCATTTGCTTTTTTTTAACCTGCATTTAATAGCAGTGTGCAGTTATCATATGACCTCAGCACCCACCACTAGTCAGTTGTGTCTGGGAGTCCTTTTGATTGTCCTTTTGATTGAGTGTGTCTCACACTTGCTTGATATCTTCCTGTGGCTCAGAGCTTGGTTATGTGTCATACAAATGACAGAACATGGCGTGTAATTCTTGTTCGAGTCCTGTGACCTTGGCTAAGGCCGACAGGCACACGAGCATGCACTGTACGGAGTTTCAGCTTTTATTGTTTTGAAGTAACACACCATATTATTACAGGTTACTCACAACCTATTATTGTGCATATATAAATATGGAAAATGTACAGAGATATGCTTTATTTGTCTTTTTGACGAGGTGCGTAGGAATTCTCTGGTTTCCTCATAACTATCCAGTTCTCAGTGAGAGACGGAATTTTGTGTTAGTCAACATGCAGAAACCGTGTGAAGCTGGGATCAAGGCCTTGCTTGACTACTGTGTCAGTAACAGGATTTAAACCCAGAACCTTCTGGACACAGACACAGATCCCTAACCTGCTGAGCTGCTTGTCTTGTGAGGTTCCTCACTCGGGCACACCTCTGCCCAGGGGGATGTTTTACTTAGATGGCAGTTTTGTGCTGCTGTCAGAATTTCATACCAATGGTGCGCATGGAGGATCGACACTGATATTTATAGATATGACCAAGGTCTAGAGCTTCTTCTGCAGTGAGCACAGAACATGCACCATGCATGTTAGCTGTCAGGCCCGACCATGATGTCTGTTTTTAATATTACACTCACAGACAGCATTCATTTTATTAGTTTTTTATTTTGAATTGCAGCTTTTACTGTGACATATTC
>JAODKN010000041.1:5407989-5419609 GCA_026774425.1 Petrocephalus zakoni
GAAATTAGCCTGCTAAGCGCCCCCCTCAGACCACGGCATCCGAGGCGGCCTAATAATCACCCAGTGGGTTGACCAGCGCCGACTTTAGGACCAATTCCTTAAACACTACACCTGCCACGGTTGCGGTTTCCTTTCTCGTCTGCTGATGTAGGAACATAGAACCGTCTCGAATTTTCCCACCAAAACGCACTTGCATGTTCACTCAACTTAAAATACAGGGCAAGGCTGGGAGCTAAGAAAGGCTTTGTTATGAAACATAACACATTTAATGTAGATTTAAGGCCAAATTCCAGAAGAATTTAGGAGGATTTGTTTGCAGATGTAAAAATCTTCTCTTTGTTCCCCTCGTCTCCACCCCAGCCCTCTAGTCTAAAGGAAGGTATTAAATGCTGTTTTTAATAAAGGATGTCCTCCTGTCTTTTTCCCCCATAGGGCCATGATAAAGAAAAGACACTTTGTTCACCGATTTTTCCAGAACAAACAGGCTAACAACCAACAGGTCATAATAAATGCATCCTTGAACTTTGCCCCACACAACACAAACAAGGTTGTATCGTTATGGAGAAAATAAAAACCGAGCATGTGCATGTTGTCGAGCTGGTTTAGAGTGGAGCCGTGGCCTTGAACTTGAGGAACTAGGCAGGGGGAAGCTCTGAGCCTCAGGCTGGTTTGTAGTGGAGCAGTGGCCTTGTGAAGCCAAGATCTGCGAGTGTCCAAGGTCAGGAGATCCTGAGGCTACCGCTCCAAGATTAGAATGCCCTGAATGACAACTACAACAACTTTTGAGTTATTTGCACGTATGGCAACAGAGCAAGGGAGCAATGGAGGTCTGTGATTGGTAGCAACCAAACCACATATTTCAATTAGCCTGGACACCAGGAACCCAATGTCTGACCCAACTATGTCCTAAAAAAATTTAATTCTCCTTTTTCTCTCCCCACTTTGAAGTCTTCTCCATGTTGCTGCTCCAGCCTCTGTGAACAATGGCAAATCCAACATTCAGTGGGGCCAGCGTTGCAGATACACACGTGCGAGTGCCAACATGCTTGCGTTAGGTCAACCCCACCTTCGGAAGATTCTATACCTCATGCTTCTAGTTTTTCTGCCTGTAGCATCCGGCGTTCTGTGCCAATTGGGCTTAACAGCTACTAAATCTTTGCCGGAGAAAACGAGAAAGCGACTAAAGAAGGGAACATGGATTAAATCACAACATCGACCATTCCATGTTCTGGGAAAAACTCCAGGGCAAAGCAGCAGTTAGACAGGAAAAAGTTTTGGCCATCGAGGAGAACGGGAAGCAAGATGCTCTACAGAAGTCAACGTCAGGGACAGACCAGGAAAGTTGGACTCAATCAAACACCAGGCAGGCAACAGATGAAGAGGCCGGAAGGGATTCCAGGTGTCATGTCTCACGTTTTGCCCACAAGACTCATGTTTGTAGTCCATGGTGCCAACTGGTGGCTGTGAGAGGCAAACCTCCGCTGCCAGCAGTCTCCCACTTCAGTTATAGGCACCAGTCAAAATGTTCACATCGGTGCACCATTACGTGTAATGAGATGCCACCGTCCTTTTGATGGCTCACTGTTTCCATCTTTTAATAACCCATCTCACTCTGTCGTCGATGCGGCTAGCTTGGCACGTACGGGATAATAAACTGTAGAACTCGCAGGAGATAATGCTGCTTCTCTGCAACCTCTGGGTGGAAATCCAGACTGGTGACAGTTCCTAGTTCTCCCTGGATACCTAGAGTAACTTGGGATCTTTCTAGGTCCAGAAATGCCTCTTTAATTGATGAACTTGTAAGTTGTAGGTTCCAGAGCCATCACGACCACCTGCTTGCCTGGAGATGCTGTAACTGTCTCAGTGTATAAATGTGTAATTGTGTATAGTCTGATGGTCAGGACATTTTTTTATAAATACAATGCTATTAAAAGTTTTTACTTTGGTTCTAGTGTTCAGTTATATGTTGCAATTTTTCATGTAAGTGGGAAAGATGAGCCTTTAATTAAATGGCTTAAAGCTTTACTTCATACACATATTATAGTTGCTTATTATCTATAATATATTCATTTTTATGACATATGAAATACTCCTTACAAAGTAACTGGTATCACAGCTGGGAATCCTGTCAGTTTATGCATCCAGCTGAAATGATTATGCTCCCCACTACCTTAGCAGTAAACAGATGAAGGAATGTTATGCAACTTCTCAGTGAAAACATTGAAGTGGGGATGACATAATGTCACATAAAACGTGTCTGTTAGTCACCTGATTGAAACCCAGCCTGAGAAGCTCTGCTTATTGGTAACAGTCAGAAATGATTATGGGGAGACGGGTGAGGTGGTCAGAAGCTGGGCCTGCCGGGTTGGTCCAGTGTTTGTGACTTTATGGTGGCCTTTAAGTCATTAAAGCGTACATTATCAGTGCGCTGCTGAGTTATAGCATCCATTAATAATTCCGGAAATTCCAGCATCGCAAACACTGGCTGCAATCATCCCCTGATGTGGCTTAACAGTCTCTGATGCTTGCAGGATGTGAAGCTTTTGGACCTGTTTTAGCCATTAAAAACTCATACCAACATCTTTGGAACAGTGGTCCTGTAAACAGGCCTCGTACTCTGCGGCCATTACACGACCATACAAAGCAATCATGAACTCTAATGACTGCCTTGAAATGGATGCCCATAGTAACAGACTTTGCAGGTTAAAGGTGTCCTTTTTCCCAGTTAGAAACCCATCTGGATCTAGGCAAAAGGGTGAAAGATGATTCGTTATACCATATTTGACTTTCCATTGCTTGGGGGTGCATGTTTGTGCTCCTTACACCAGGTTATGTGCCTTTGTACTTTGGTCTTTTTAAATGTTTTCCAACCTACAGCATATATTCCAGCTTTTTGACATTCTTGGCATACCGAGGTGCTGATGCATTTGTGGTCATTTTTTGACTCTACTTCTGTGCTGTTTAGCGACTCTCCTTTTAAGTGTAGATGAGCATCGATCTGCTGCCACGGCCCCTCTGTCTGTCCGCGGTCTGTCCGTGCTCGGCACACACCCTCGTATGGTGCTGCCACGGCAACTCTGTCTGTCCACGGTCTGTCCGTGCTCGGCACACACCCTCATATGCTGCTGCCACGGCCGCTCTGTCTGTCCGCGGTCTGTCCGTGCTCGGCACACACCCTCGTATGCTGTCATAATTTTTGGTTTAGCTGCCTCGTGTTGCTCTGAAAACTCACAAAGTCAAAGTGCTGATTGTCAGAGCTCATTTACACTTGGCACTAAAGCTCACTTGCATTCCATCTAAAATGACTCACAGTGATTAAGTTCACTCTGTATCTTTGTTTTTTATTGCGATCATCCTAGTATAGCTTCAGTACCTTTGGGGTTACTTGAGATTCTTTTTTTTATTATTAATTTTCATTATTCATTATTACTATTGTTGTTGTTGTTATATTAGTTTATGTTCAGTGTCCCACAACCATGACAGAATAAGCTGTTGGAAGGTGGATTGATAGATGGATGGATGGATGGATCTGTGTTATTAGTTATTTGGCTGGTAATTATTGCAGTCTTACAGTTTGACCATTTATACAGTTCACACAGATGGTCGTGGATTGTAATCTAGCAAACGAGCTCTGTAAGTACCAGCGGAGCTTCTGATTCCTCTCTTCTGCTGTCGTCTGTTGTCCATCTCAGACAGACATGTGCAGGATATCAGGCAGTACTGTTCCGTCAGGCTAGGAAGCTGTTTTTCGTAGATCCGTTCCATGCCTGCTAGGACAGCTTTGCAATGAATGCTGCTGAGCCGTTTAACCTGATTCTGAGTTTTTGATGAAGGTCTGCCTCAAAGTACCAAAAAGTACCGAATTATGTTTAATTCAACACATTCTGTAATTTACCTTTTTTTTAGTTCCAATTGTGTACAATAGCAAGTATCTATGGTGCCCTCTAGTGGTGTGGCAAAACTGTTTGAATTGTTGCCCGTGAAGACTGGGGCATAGAACCCACAGCTGCGGCAGATAAAGGATTTCAGCGTGGTCGCGTTCACTTTTGTTAAGTACTGTACTTACCCTGTGTTGCGAATGATGTGTAAAAAAGATGTATGATTCGGAAACGCAGCGTCACGTGAGAGAAGCTGTCGAGAGGCGGGCGGCGTGGCTGCGTGGCCCTGCTGTCCGCGGCTGAATCCGTGCTCCGAATGTGGACCTACCGCTGTCGGCAGCGCGCCGCACACCCACAGACATTTGCCTTTCTCCGGGGCCTCATTTTCCCCTAGAATCCACAATGACTGAGTAACTCTTAGGAGTCTTTTGGCTGTTACTGGTATCATGTTTTTCTCATGAAACTCTTTTATATAGAAAAATGTTTTCAGGACTCAGAGGAACTTTGTGGAATGTAAATAAATCTCAGACACACTCCGGTCTGATGTAGACTCCACAGAGAGCCCCTGCAGTTTCACCAGCGAATCCGCTGCGCACCGTGCACTCGTACACAGAATGCAGGGGATTTAATAATCTGCCACCTGCCTTCTCCCCCTGGTCGAGGCTCTATTGTAACCAGAAAGCTACAACACGCTTGAAATAGCTTGGCTAGGAGCTTGTGCATTTCTCGCTGCAACCATTAGGTGGGAGTAATGGTCAATATATGGGAAACGTCACCCTTCTCATGTCTCTTCATTCGACGGCAAACGAAAGACAAGTTCATTTGTGATAATACACTTTTAAACATCTATGTCTTTAAGGATTCCTAGAGCCATGCATCATTCTGATAATTTCCTATATAAATTGGATAGTTTATTAATGATGGCTTGGTAGGATGTACAGTACATTTTATTCTGCAGTGGCTCTTTCCAATCCGGAGGTCGAGATCATCGAAGGGGAGATCTCCATTAGTAAAGGGGATTGCCTCGCCATGAGATCAAAGACTTGCTTCTGCTTTTGGAACTTGGGATTTAAAACAGTATTTGATTTTTGGAATGTGTGTTGGACTGATGTTCCATCCTAGGTGAACCCAAGGAATTGGATTTAAATACACGTCTGTTTCCTTGACTGCGATACGAACATTTTCAGTTAATAATCGGAGTTGATTCTCTTAACTAGGCCATCTGTCCTCCTAGCAAGTGCATCACCACTGTCCCAGTTGCGGTTTCTATGTATCGCAGGGTCAACATAAGGAATTAAATGGGAGTTTTTTGGGGAGTTTTGCAAAAGCCACAGACAACACACAAAAAGTTTAGTAACTCATAAACGCATAAAATACTTGTACAGTGCTGGTTTGGAGGATGCCAAGTGTGTTTACGGCAGCCACTCCGGTGATATCTCATGGTGATCTCACACCACGGGAACCAAAAAATTTGATGTGGCTTTTTCATATTGCCCGGAACCCCACGATGTGGAAGGGTTGTCTGTACTCCAATTTACACAAGGCATCGACACACTCTGCCTCAGCTCTAGAGAAATGCTTAGATGCCCAGCCACATTTACAGCAGCCCAAGCTGCTCCTAAATTTGCATACAAAATTGTCATTTAAAATGCAGTCATTGTACATAAACGTGTGTCATGTTTCCTTTGTTTACTTTGTCTGGCATTCTTGCATTTTGTATTGTACAAAAAACATACACTGTTTAATGTCACTGTGCTAAATTTAAATTAATACGTGTTTCCCTTTTGCATGAACGTTCTACTGCTGCAAGTTTAATTATCTAAAGTTCTGGACCATGTAGCTCTCGGCACAGCACTTCACGGCTCTGCGCCTGCTGTCACCTCAGCCTGAGTGTCTCCACTATAAGGGACTGATTTTGTTCTGTTGGATGGTCTGAGTTTTTTTTCTCCGGAAAATGCGACAGGAATTTCGAGGAAGCATTTCGTCTGCCGCCTCTGAAAACTCGGCGCGCCGGGATGCTGGGATAGGATATCCAAAGCCACTCTGGCTCCCTCAGGTCGTCAGCCTGACAGGTCCGCCCGGCACCCGTCCCGGGGTCCGGTTTCACTGTCTGGACTCTTCTCACTGCCCTGTTTTTGCACTTGGACCTTCCCTCGCTCATCGACCCTGATCGCTGCTTAGTGCCTGACACTCGCATGCCCTGAACATACTCAAGGCCTATAATCTCCCCTTTGGGAGCCAGCCTGCGGGCTGGGAGATTAAGGGGTAATCTTCCAAGGCGGCAACTGGGATTTGATCGGCTCGTCTCCCTAACGAGCCGAGTAATTACAGACACCCGGTGCACACTTCATCCACAAAGACTCCTTCCAGATCGCTCCGCTCCAAATTTCATGGGTACAACTTTTTTGGGAAGACGAAACTGCACTGGGGAGTTTAACTTTAATGAGTAGTGACCCTCTCTGGTTAGAAAGAATACACAAAGTAAATGTTAAACCTTGTGTGAAGTTATTACTGTTTCTGTAAGTTATACTGATGGGATGACTTGTGGTTCACTTGGTGTCACGTTCATGTGAAACTTAATTCAGTCCCAGTAACAGTATACATGTTCCTGGTGACTGCTTTGCTGGCCATTTCGCTGATTCTGTTCTGAATTTCATTGTTATGCAGGATTAGCTTATAGTTAGTATCCACGACATGACCATGAAGGCATAAAAAAGGTGTTCTAGCATAATGAACTGTTCCTCCGTGTCTTTGTTGATGGTCTCAAAGTGATCGACGTGAGCCATCTCCGCCTTTTTTTTACTGCGGGCTTTCCTGGAATCGGAGTGTGAACCCCTGCCGGTGGGTGATTTTGGAGTGGAGTGTGTAACTGAAGGAGCGCCTTCTCAGTGACATTAGCCTTCATGCCCTGGCAGTGATCACCCGAATCATCACCGCCGGTCAAGGCTGATCGTCCAACTTCTGAAAGCGCATCCCGAAATGGGCCAACCTGAGGCACATTCACATACCTGGCTAATTTGCCAATAATGTACAGGGTGCTTTTGATAAATGTGACGCTTTACTTCGTCAAAAGATATAGATGCATGAGGAGCTCACCCTCAGCCCTTCTCTATATAGGATGAAAGATAACTTAGCCGGCCTTTGAACTACCTCTCAAGAAAAGAATGTCATAGTACTTAAATACATAGGCTATTTACACATTTGCCACAGCTGGTCGTCCGCGGCCGCTTCCTTTTTCACGGTGAAATACGGTAATTTAACGGAGTATTCCTCAGTTTAACGTATAACGGTTTCTGGGGGAGATACATGATGGTGTGGGAGGCAAGGTGCGCGCCCGTGTGTGTTTAGGCTAACCGGGACGCCGGCTTTGTTTGCACGGAACTCAAGCATTTAATTAAAGCGTTACAGTGCAAACCGAATGTAATCTTTGTATAAATAATTACCCCGGCAGCAGGCGAACAGCTAAGACATGCACCCAACTGAAACTGTTAAAAGCTATTCAATTTGTTTAGATAAAAGAAACGACTTAGCAACCCACTATGGTAATACTAATAACATAAAATACTATTAATTTTCATTTAATTTTGAATTTCTATAAATAGTTCACTTTCAATACCCGCAGCTTGCACCAGAGACGAACAAAACCAACATTTATTTATTTATTTATTTATTGACTGTCGGACGAAGGCAAAGGGTTGACACCCCAAAATGAAATGTCACAATAAAACATCATAACAAGTAGGACCGCGCTGATATTACGTGATAAGGATCAGTTTAAATCATGCCTTTTCCTCCAAGTTTGTTCGTGTCTGACATCTTCAAAACTCTAAATAAATAAACTAAATAAAATAAACTAGTTAATGAAGTAATGAATTAACAGCTGGTATTACTGCTTAACATAAGGTCCGCATAAGAATCGGGTGACCCCTAAATCCTCACGTTATTTTGTGGCGGGGGGGGGGGGATAAATCCGTAATACCTCCTTGTTTAAATGATAATTAGCGGAATTAACGCTTAATAGGGAATAATTCATTTTCTGATCCTGTTGCCACGTATTCTGATTTTCGCCCAGCAAACGCCGCCGTCGCCCGAATGTCTTTGCAGCTTCATTCTAGTCTGCTTGTGGGTTTAACCGTTGAATGTCCGGGACTGAAGGTGGGACTCCATCTGGGCGGATTAGATCGCTTTATCTTCTTATGCCCAAATGGCTCCGCGTCCCCTCTTTCTTCTCATTGTCATTTAAACAGTGTGTGCACCTCATACATCGTCCTGATTCTCATCTTTCCGCTCTGCCTTCTCCTTAGTTTTTTCTGTTTTTTTTTTTTTTCCTGGACTTGGTCCCAATCTCGCTTTGTCCGGCCGGGCTTTCAGCTGTTTTTAATCCAGCGGGGTGTCAGATCGCTGACCCTTTATGAGAATATAACGCCGGGCTCCCCGTGCGCCTTTCAAGACCGCTTTCACAAACTCCGCAACAATTAATATTGCGTCACTTTGTATGCTACACTTCTCTTTCTTATACTGTTTTTGCGGACGATCGAGCGATAACAGCTTTACATTTTACAACTTAATGTGGGAAAGACATGGAGTTCTCTAGCAACAAGCGCGGCGCCGTGTTTATTTCACTAATTCTGATAACTATGGTGGGAATTATTCTGTGCGCGCGGAGGTCCAGCCCCAGAAAATCAGGTAAGTCGCTGGACCTTATGTCTTATTATTTCTGCGAGAGGAAACCCCGCCTTACACCCGAATAAGCACATTTACAATCTAGCACCTCTGTTACCGATCTGATAATGAGCAATAACCGATGCGTGTCACTTTTACAGCCTAAGTGGTTAGATTATTACACGGCGTACAGCACAGGTGAGACTCCTGCATGGGGAGTATATAAATATAAAATACGGCTGTGAGAACTGGAGCGCTGGGCTCCCAATACCGCCTCTGCAAACTGGCCATACGGATAATGAAATAGCCTGGTACAATTTTACGGGAAGTTTCCTAAACTAGCCTAAAAGACACATATAATGCCTATAACACTTGGTTTGTACGTAACGGTAATTAATATTACTAATTTCAACAAAATATCTGGAAACAAAGATAGGAGAACTTAATGTAGCTTGATTTAGTCTGCTATGACGTATAAACCCATCCATACATGTACAAAATCAATTATCTGGTAACCTACATTGTCGCGGTCGAAGAACAAATTAGCCTGCATTCGTGACTGGTTTATGCGGGCTACTAAGAAAATGTGACTCAGTGAAAGTGCAATTAACTCCGATTTGTGCAGATGCTATTTACCAATCGTGCGAGAGCATGCAGATAATGCGATATATGAGTCATGTGTGTGTTTTTAGTTAAATAAAGAACTTAATTGTATTTTTGTTTGTTGTCACAATTAAGTGTCATTGGTAATGAAATTCGGATATGACATGTTTCTATGTACAGATGTCGCGTCCCTGCACCAAGCTGTGGTCTCCAGACCCGATTCTGACCAGTTCTATACTAGGGTTCTATAACCTAGCAGGATCCACACCCACTCCCAGCCAAACTCTCCTTTCCGACTAGGGTTAGTCCACCGTTGCCGGTAACAGCGGAGCTATTGAACGTAATATTTGGTTTCCCACCATATAAATGTTAAGTGCTTTTAAATGTCATCTTCAAGGCTCTAATTGGCGCAGCTAGATTAAAGGTCAGGGATATAATTGTCACTGCTAGATTAAATAGACTTAATAGTGTATTATATATTGCCATTTAGTGTAACATGATTCATGGATGTCGGTTTCCTGTGGATATGCCAACATATTATTCCCCTCCCCTTAGGTGTGTAATCTAACACTTCCTCAGTGTGTGTGTGGGGGGGGGGGGGGGTGTAGCCTCCCACAAACGCCTGTATATGACAGCAGTACCAGTGTGTAGTTATGCTAGCTCGCTCGTCTTCCTACTGAAATACCCATTGCTGGCACAGCTGTGCCCTCCCAACCATTGTCCTTATAAATAACACAGCACTTTCAGTTTTTGCACCTGGTCTCACGGGGAGAAGTTCATTCATTCAGTTTTAAGAAGCACTCATGCAGTGGTTCTCGAGCCTAGTGTGTAAACACTGTCTGCAGTGGTCCACACTGCACGCCCACTGCAATTTGTACACAGTGCAGGTCGACGTCCGTGTGCTGCCCAGGGCCAGCCCCTCCCCTGTACCTCTACCATCTTCCTCCCAGCTAACTTCACTGTCTCTCCGACGGTGCACTGCATCCGGTGTTTTACATGCTGCCGTGCCTTGGGTGGCCAGGGGCTTTTGGCGAGGTGCCGTGTCCTGGCTGACGCGATTATTCCGGGTGGCCCTTGTGGACTTACGGGCCTCCATTTGGCTGCCTTTAAAGCCAGGTCGCGGAATGGTGCTCGGCATTACGGCCTCCGTCTGTGACCTTTCAACTGCTTTCCTCCAAGGGCTTCGATTTGAAAGGAGCAGGAGTCACAAATTAACTAATTTTTAGTTCATCTCTCCATCGCATCCACTATGGTGCCCTTTGGATCAATTTTGCCAGACTGATGTGTAATTTATTTTCATTGTCCATTGTTGGCCGTTGTTGTGTGAGCTCAGAGTAACCAGGTACAGACTGGTGTGTGTGGCTGGATGGAGAACTGGGCAGCTTTAATGACCCATGTTCCTGGTCAGGGTCCCGCCTGTGTGCACACCTGAAAATGCAGCTGCTGCCCTCTACCCCTGCCCCGTCAGCACAGAGGTCGCCACACTGGCCTGAAGAGAACAGCAGTGTCTGTCTGGTGCCAGACAGTGGGAGGGCTGCGGATTAAGGAGGGGGCTCCAGGTGCTGCAAGGGGAAAAGGGATGGGAGCCTGGGCCACGGAACGCATCTGAACAAAGGGGGGTACGGAGGGCGGGGGCGGGTGGGGGCAATAAAATGTGTCCATTTGCTTTTGAAAGACTCAGGTATAACCTCCTGCCTCTCCATTTCTCCCCCTATGCCACCGAAGCCCGCTCACCTCCCCATGCGCTTCTTTGTCCCGCGATGCATGCTGGGATTTGGCTAATGCTGCTGATGATGCAACATTAAACATACAGTCTATGAAAGCAGCTGATTGGTACATATCAGATCGCAGCACTCAGTCAGGAACCTGTATTGATATCTTCACCTAGTCCCAGTCTTGTTTTAATAAACGTGGATATGATTCCCATTTTTATTAATAAAGTGTTATCAGTTAACAATAGGTTATTTGTAGGTGATTTTGTTCCTGATTGTTGCTCACTTCATTGCAAATGATGCTCCGAAATTCCTCCGGCACAGGCCTGGAACCCCCCCCCCCGGGCTCTGTGGTCCATGTATGGCTGTAGTTACGCTATCCAGTTCAGAAAACTGGGAAAATTCTAAGTCATTTTGACATATGTCACAAGTGGACCTAACAGTGGTGGGCACTTTTATTCTCTGGCATTTTGGAAGTGGCAGCCTCGCTTTTATGGTCTAAATGACCTTGCTCAGTGTCGCTTTTAAATTATTACTTGGCTGGTGTTTATACAGCTGTTTTACCTTGGGGTAGAAATTAATGTAATATGTATATTGTAAATGTGTTTACAAGACAGGGAAATTAACAGCATCTTGTCAGTCCGAGAAGTAGCTAAAATGAATCTTCGCCGCCTGGACTATGTTTTGAAATTAGGGTTGCACCGATACCGATACCAGTATCGGGTATCGGTCCGATACTTCGTTAAAATACCCGTACTCGTATCG
>JAODKN010000041.1:5459314-5470140 GCA_026774425.1 Petrocephalus zakoni
AAAAGCATGAAAGTACTTTGGGGCTCAAGCAGGAAGAGTAGCCAGAAGAGAATGACTCTCAGGAGGTCCCCATGCTTCATGGGAAACCTGTGTTGTGATTACCCTCTGATTGCCGCAGGCGAAGTGTTCTGTTTGCGGCTGTTTACTGTAGAAGTGTAAATCACATAGTAATTGACCATGACAGGGTTTGGCAGGCTGGCGCACATGTCAGAAAGTCCCAGAGACTCAAGGGAGCAGAAGTAATGAGTCCCCCCAGGCCCAAACCCCTGAGTAACAAAATGGAATGCAGCCCAGATATGAGACAGCACCCTCGGCATTTATTTTTAGCATGATCTGTGACCGACACAATACTTGCATCCTGTCAAATTGTCTCTCACCCTCAGGCAGTAAGATATATTTGGGACTAAAGAAAACCAATCTCAAATGTAGCCAATCAGGTTTCTCTCATTGGATGCCTCGTGTTATAGATCTTTTTTTCATGTCTTATGATCTGAGCATTTGTCCCCAGTATTTTCCTATAATGCTTTATTTGTTGCCAGGAGCAACTGCGGTGTAGAGCAATAGAAAAATGAAGCTTTATAAAGCCTGGTGCTGACAGCCAGTGTTCCTGCCTAGGGAGAATGGTCTGTGGCCTAGCTAGTTAGAAGGGGTGCTTGCATACATCTCCTGTATTTACCAGGAGTTAAGTTCTGGTTAAGAGTGATGCACAGAAGAGCAACATCACGTTTAGTTTGTATAGCACCTTTCACCAGAAGGATCTGGGTGGGTGTGAGGAAGACGTGTAATATAATCGCTGATACCATGGCAGAGACAGCAGACTAACCCAAACCATGGCAAAATGAATGCACAAAATGACAGTGATGGTCAGTAACGGATGGATAGCAGAGAGGGTAGAGATTGGACTTGAGTTCTGAATATGGGGAGAGAAGAAGCTTCACGAAGGCTCTGGGGGAGGGTATTCCACAGCTGGGGGGAGAGAACAGTTAAAACCTTTAGTTATATATAAGTGTTATACAGTACTGTGAAAAAGAATTTGCCCCCTTCCTGATTTTAAATTTTTATGCATATTTGTCACACTTACATATTTCAGATCATCAAAACAAAATTTTATATTAGGTAAAGATAACCATAGTAAAAACAAAACAGTTTTTAAATGATGATTTCACTTATTAAGGGAAAAAAAGTATCCAAACCTACCTGGCCCTATGGGAAAAAGTAATTAAATCTCATAACTGGTTGTGCCACCCTTGGCAGCAAGAACTGCAATCAAGTATTTGCGATAACCGGCAATGAGTCTAGCTCATCACTGTTCTTTGCAAAATTGTTTCAATTCAGCCACTTTGGAGGGTTTTTCAGCATGAACAGCCTGTTTAAGGTCACAGCAAAGCATCTCAATTGGACTTGAGTCCAGACTTTGACTAGGCCACTCCATAACCTTCATTTTGTTTTTTCGAGCCATTCAGAGGTGGACTTGCTGGTTTGTTTTGGATCGTTGTCCTGCTGCATAACCCAAGTGGGCTTGAGCTTCAGGGCACAAACAGATGGCCGGACATTCTCCATCAGGATTTTCTGGTAGAGAGCAGAATTTATGGTTCCATCAATTTCAGCCAGTTGTCCAGATCCTGAGCCAGCAAAGCAGCCCCAGACCATCACACTACCCCCACCATGCTTGACTGTTGGTATATGTTCATTCTATGAAATGTTGTGTTAGGTTTATGCCAGATGTAATGGGACACAAACCTTCCAAAAATTTCAACTTTTGTCTTGCCAGTCCACAGAATATTTTTCCAAAAGTGCTGGGGATCGTCAAGATGCTTTTAGCCAAATGTGAGACAAGCCTTCATGTTCTTCTTGGTCAGCAGTGGTTTTCGCCTTGGAATTCTCCCATGGATGCCATTTTTGCCCAGTCTCTTTCTTATTGTTGAATCATGAACAAAAATCTTAACTGAGGCAAGTGAGGTCTGCAGTTCTTTAAATGTTGTTCTGGGGTCTTTTGTGACCTCCTGGATGAGTTATCGGTGCGCTCTTGGAATGATTTTGGTAGGCCGGCCCCTCCAGGGAAGGTTCACCACTGCTCCAAGTTTTCTCCATTTGTGGATAATGGCTCTCACTGTCTCACTTTGCTGGAGTCCCAAAGCCTTAGAAATGGCTTTGTAACACTTTCCAGACTGATAGATGTCAATGACTTTGTTTCTCATCTGTTCTTGAGTTTCTTTATATTGTGGCCTGTTGTGCTGCTTTTTGAGATCTTTTAGCCTACTTCACTTTGTCAGACAGGTTCTGTTTCAGTGAGTCATGTTTGTCTAATAAAATTTGTTTGATGACCTGAAACACGTAAACGTAACAAATACGCATAAAAGTAATAAATCAGGAGGGGGGTAAATTCTTTTTCACAGCACTGTAGCTGTTATATGGTAGCTTAGCTCAGGCACATTAAATTAAACTAAATTAACATATACTGGGATTTCTAATGTCTAGCACACATTGTCTGGTACTACTGTGAATTGATTATCCAAAGAAAATGAAACCGCCTTTAACATTCAGGTGGTTGAACTGAATATATTTTATAGTTTAAGTGAGATGCTGAACTTATTTCAGGTCAGCTGCCTGGTTCAAGAGTAAGACCCAAAACTTCATTTGAAAAGGATAATGACTAGATTCGCATTAAAACACAAACCAGATCTGTTTTATTACAGGTGGTGTAACGTGGTGTCTTTGTCCCGGTTTGTAATAAAATGAGTACACTAGCGGGATATAAAATGATTGCTTTAATGTTCCTCTTATGAGACTCCTGTTGGATTTGGAGCAAGGGCATAAACTTGGTGATTGGTTCAATTAGAGAATTGCGGATTGGAAGTGATTAAACTGAAAAGGAAGATAATGTGCTTTAAATTGCCATCAGGGTAATCATTTTAAAGGATCTCAAGACATTATTTGTGAGGAATTAGAATGGGCTTTCGGAGGGATAACACAGTTTATGTGGGATTCCCCGGGATTTTAGGAAGGACCTCAGTAATTGAAAAGGATGCAACATTGGTTTTTGGTACTACTTTGTTAGGGAAAAAAGGTTTCTGTGTGTTGTATGGGGAAAATATCACTAGGGATAGCAAAAATATTCTAAATGAGGGATAGCAATATTATAACTGCAACATCTGCCTTCTATGCAGCTATGCAGCACTTCTTGTATTTAAAATTTCTTGGTCAGTACTTGTATTTCAAAAAATTCCTTCTTGTGTAGATATTACCATCTTTTTTGTAAATAAGTGTTCTACATCATTTTTGTAAATACTAATTTGAGTATTTGAGAGTTGTGCACAAGAATTCCAATGTGTCTGGAACATTGGTTTCTATGCACAAATGGCAAATAAAAATCTCAGTCGCAATCAATCTCAATCTCAATCTCAAATCATGCAGGATTCCACAATGCTACAAACTCATGTCAACATAGTCAGTGTCATGCACAGTTAAGAAAATCACAGTGAGCCTGGGAAAATATTCTGTGTTGTTTTATAGGGGAGAACTTATCTGCTCACCTTACCTAGTTCCACAGACCCATGTTGGTACAGGAAAAACATTGTGCTTCACGGTGAAAGGCACAAGGCCCTGGTGAAATGGCAGGTCTGTTCCTTTAGTAGAGTGGTCTGTTCCCTCAGTAGAGTGGTCTGTTCCCTCAGTAGAGTGGTCTGTTAACCCGGTACAGTGGTCTTTCCCTCAGTAAAGTGGAATTCATTGCCAGGTAAGGTGTCTCCCTAGAGGTTGCATAATAGGGTAGTTGGACAAAGGTTGATATCACCTGATGACAAAATGTAAAATTCAGAAAATTCAAGAATGGCAATGATGTTAGGAAGATGTATACTTTATTCTGGCTCTGCTGTGGTTTGTGGTTCTCCATAATATATGCAACTGAGTGGCAATGCCCTTCCTAAGATGTGAACCGGCAAACTTTCTCTTCTTGCTGAGAATTGTGTACTTTAGAGAGAAGCCCAAATGACATGAATAATCACACTCCCAGTGCAACGACTTGTGTCATTTGCTCCATTTAATTGTATCCTCCATCTCTTTCTCTCTATCGCTCCCTCTTTCTCTCTCTTTCTCTCCATCTGTCTCTGCACCAGTAACAAAAGGCTTCAGACCCAGCCCAACTATTACATCGTGAACCTGGCGGCAAGCGACTTCCTAATGGCCATCTCCCAGTCACCCATATTTTTCATCAACTGCCTGTACAAGGAATGGGTGTTTGGAGATCTCGGTGAGAGCTTGGCAGATTCCTCCCTGCTGACTTCTGCATCTGAAGAGCTCAAAGATGTTCATGAATGGATCTTCAGAGTTCGTCAGCTCTGGTCTTGGGAATCTGTAATACCTTAAAACTTTGATTGCAGCCAGGCACTGAACCCATGCTGACACTCCCTTTTGTTCATGTGGTACTGTCCTCAGGATGTAAGCTGTATGCCTTCTGTGGGGCTCTGTTCGGGATCACCTCCATGACCAACCTGCTGGCCATCTCCTTAGACCGCTATCTGGCCATCACCAAGCCTCTGCAGACCCTGCAGAGGATGCCCCGGCATCGCAGCACTCTGATCATCTTCCTGGTGTGGCTCTATTCTTTGGCCTGGAGCCTGGCTCCACTTCTGGGTTGGAGTATGTGTCCTCTACCTCACACAGACTATGGAGATTTATGATACTTTATTCATGATACTTTGTTCATGATACTTTACTCATGATACTTTATTCATGATACTTTGTTCATGATACTTTATTCATGATACTTTATTTGTGATATTCATGCTCAAGGGAAAACTGGATAGTTTTTTTTTCACGTTCCATCTTCACCCAGTCACCCAGATATACATATATATATATATATATATATCCTGTACAGGTTAGAGCAAAATCTGAGTTCTGTTCCCTCAGTAGAGGGTGAGGCAGTATCCCAAAGGAGTTGAGGTTAAGGGCATAACTCAAGGCCTCAACAGTGATCACTCGGATGGCCACAGGATTTCAACCAGCAGCCTTATGATTACAGTCACAGACTCCAAACTTGCAGAGTCACATGCCACCTCGGTATGATGCAATGAGTTTGATGAACAAATCGATGCCATGTTCCATGCACTTTTAGTAAGGTTCTGAACTAATATTAACGCTATTATATGAGTGTGATGGGGCAAAGAAAAGAGCCATGTATTTCATAAAGTTAAGGTGCCAGAATTACATCAAATGTGTCTAGATCTTTGGAGCTCTACACCATTAGCATCCATTGGCTCCAAGCTCTGAAATGATGATATGCATTTTAAAGATGGATCATCCCACATGTTCTCCGCAGGTTCCTATATTCCAGAAGGTCTGATGACCTCCTGTACCTGGGACTACATCACATCCACATATGCCAACAAGAGCTACACCCTCATGCTGTGCTGTTTCGTGTTCTTCATCCCGCTGGGCCTCATCTCCTACTTCTACCTCTTCATGTTCCTGGCTGTCCGCAAGGCCAGTAGGTGAGTGCCCTTGGGTCTCATGAAAAATTATTGGTGTTGACAGTCATGTTACCTTTTTTGGACACAAGTAAAATCATATGAAAAGTATGACTAAAAAAGCATGAATAAAACTGAATTACAGAATTAAAATGTTAGACTGTAGTGCAGACCAGTATGTAAACATGAACACACTGCAATTTAGCCATGGCAAGACATTGTATCTCTGAGCTTTTTGTTGTTTTGTTTAGCAGACTAATCTTCTTGACTAGTAATTTGGGTTTGTTGTGAAGATCCGCTTTCAATTCCCAGCTGAGGACACTGACTGTTACACTGCCGTCATGAGCCATATACTGCAGAATGATCTGTCAGAGGAGATTGCTGAAGTATTTAAAAGAGGGGCGTGTCTATAAATGAGTCCATTACAATGGTAGCTTAACTCCTGGACTCAAGTGATGTAAACGTATTTGTTCTTTGTTTATTTGTTATCCAGCTGAATACACATAGCCAAATGTATTTAAATTTAGTACATTGTTCTTATGTAGCGAAATATAAAGAGGCATACAAGTCAAAATTGTACTATGTGCACTTGACAGCCAGGCCTTGAAACTTGGATGTGTCCTCCATAATCTGTTTCTCTCTTTGTGTCCACAGGGATCTGCAGGACTTGGGCATGCAGGTCAGGAGGTCCTCTATGACCCAGGAGCAGGCCATCAGAAATGAGTGGAAGCTGGCTAAGATTGCCTTCGTGGTCATCATGGTTTTTGTGCTGTCATGGTCGCCCTATGCCTGCATCACCCTCATCGCCTCTGCTGGGTAATGCGAGAGCTATAGTCATGCATGTCTATTTGGACATGTACAGAAACGACAGCTTTACTAGTCAGAAGTGAAGAGAAGGACTTCTGTTCAGAGTTAGTGCTCATCCCCAGGAGGCCGTCTTCAGATGCAGGGCCGGACACACCCCTGTAAAGTGGCGGAGTGTCTCGCTACCTGATCGGGACAGCCTACCTGATCCACTCCCCCCGGATCCAGTCCATTTATAGCGTATTTGGACTGGAAGCCCGATTTACAGCAGACCCTGATATATGACAGTTAATATTATATTATATTATTGTTACGCCTCGCTTTCCTTGCTCCCTCATTAGTGTGGCTCGAATGAGCCACGCCTGTTACTCATAGTCTTGCTTCTCATTTCAGCCCCCTTGTGAATCACACCAGCTGCCCATTGTTTACACCCTTGTTAGTCTAATATAAGAGTGCTTTCCAGTCCTGTGCTCCCCAGTCTGGTGATGTCATCCTAGTGTGTTCTTTGCTGGTTGCTCCTTTTGTTTGACTGGACATGGTCTTTTGTTTGCTGCGCTTCTGGTACAAATAAGGCAGGGTGCATGTGCACTGGATCTGGAAGAAACAGATCGGGTAGGCTGCACAGATCAGGTAGCTATACATCTTCTCTGCTTTACACATTTCCTGGTTTTCCTTGGAACACAATCTACATGCTTCAATTGCTGTAATGTGTCACATTACAGTGTTAAGCAATGTATTGTGTGAGTCTGTAATTGAGTCCATGGAACCTCTTACTGTTGAACCAAAGGACCTCTTTCCATCAGTAGGTCACCTGCATCTCCCTCATGGTCAGAAGGCCATTGGGCTTCCTTAGTATCCTCCCTTAGTTCTCTGTGATTTGGTCTGTTTGTTGCCATAACAAGTCTGGCACAGAAAGCTCCTCCACAATCCTTATCTGGCCGCATATCATTTCAGCTCTTGGAGACCCCACTGAATACTGCACGTTTAATAATGTCCAAACCACTCAGACTTGGGGCCTTGGGGACTCTCAGATGTCATGCTCTCCTGCTTAGAGCTATGATCTCCACAGCCTGCTAACAGCTTAGCTTTCGTGTGGACTTCCAGACACATTTACTACACTTTTAGTTATTGAATAGGGACAATGAGTCAAATAACAGATTTGTTGCTGTGAATTAAAATGCCACTTTTCATACTGAAATTGATGAAGGCTCGTGAGATCAGCTCTAAAGGAATTTACCCTTTATCCAGTTGCCTATGAAACAAATTATTTCCATTTTACGCCATAATCCAGACATGCTGGTTCACAGTTAGTGTGAAACGGCTAGTGTAACTGAGTTGCATGTGAGGCATCCAACAGATTCCTAGAAAGGTCATGCTATATGTGCCATGTGCTCTTGGTATGCACCCACTGAGAGTCATGCTTGCTGCCATGGAAACGTGTTAGACTCTGCTACTGGCAAAGCTGCATCTGAATCTGGATTAAGAGCAGGGGAAGCAGATTAACTGTGGTGCATCTGCAAGGCTGCGCATTTGTCGTTTGTGTGTGCGCACATGTAATTTAAGATGTGTTTTTGTCTAAGGTACGGGTTTTTCATTCTTTGTGGACAGTTCTGGACAGACATCTATGAGCCGTTTTTGCAGCTTCATATGTTTTTTATATTAACTAAGAGTACTGAAACATTTTGTCTGTTATGAAATTCCATATTTTTTTGACTTGGGATAGGGTTAAATGCCAACCACACGCCTGTAATGTAAGCAGGCTGTGTTAGACATCAAGGTGGCAAACTCATCCAGGTTGTTCCAGAACCCTTTGGCAGAACCGTTTCCTATTCCAGGCACGCCGATATCCTGTCCCCATGCTCCATGTCAGTCCCTGCAGTCATAGCCAAGGCATCAGCCATCTACAACCCTTTCATCTACGCCATCACACACAGCGAATACAGGTAGAGCCACGCCCCTCTGACTTCTTCTTTGTGTTGTGCAGGAATTTTGTAGGATGTGCAGCACATATCAGCAATTTTACAAGCAGATGTGATTTCTGGATGTCATTAAGCTGCTCAGCAAAGCCCCCGAAGGCACAGTCAGGCTGATTTCTGCTGCAGGACATTCTGTGAGATGCTTCTGGAGAGATGTGGGTGTGTTGATAAAAAGAAGGATTGCTGGAAGAGCTATAGAGTGTTTAACCTGTACAGAGGGGAAATTTAACACCAAGATCTAGCAGCAGCACAAACATCTCTGCACAGCATGCATGTTCCTGTTCCAAACTGCATCACGTACCTTATGCATTTTACTTTTCTTACTGACCCCTTAACTCTTGAAATCTGGGCACTGGCCTGCTTCACCGTGTCAGAAGAAAGAAATATCTTCTTCCTGAAAAGGCTCAGGGTACCTGGCAATGCACGGGAATGACAAATGGAATGACTTTGAGGCGCCCAAGAAAAATCCTTCATAGATGATGATGTCTAAATTGCAGCTCCTTCCTAGGGGTTTTACCAGCACCAGTCTGGTCACAGCTTGATTCTGTACCACACCCCCCATGGACAGGCACACCCTGGCCAAGAAGGTACCCTGTCTGCGATGCCTGTCCCGCCCCCTTCTGAAGCGCCGTGTGCTCCTGTCCGTCACTGAGTCCTCCACCCAGATTGGCCAGCGCTCTGCCATTTGGTTCCACCCTGCACCATCCTGTGTGCCCACAAATAACATGGTACATGGAGATTTCATACTTACACTAAGGGAATACTGTATTTTCTAAAGTATGGGTTGTGCAAATTTATAATATTGCAATTTGTCAGTTTTAAGTATTAGATAAAGTATCCAGGAAATTAGAAGCTTTTGGAGTTCCCATTTTAATTGTGTCTGATTCCTACGTCACACTGTGGGGGGTAGAGGGGCAGGGGGGCTTGTCTGTTGTAGGAATGTGCATAAGGCGCTCCCCAGCTCTGAATCTAAATCCCCAGTGGGGTTACAGTGAGCCTGGGTGAAGCATTACATGAATTTGGCAGATGCACCCAAAGCAACATAAAAGCTTTGGGTCAGAGAGAAGGTCAGCTGACATCCAGGACCAACCGTGGGATCAACCTCGATGTGATTACTCTGCTGGCTATGGGATTCAAACTCATGACCTCCTGAACTTACATATATGAGCAACTGCCTCCCTTGGTGAGATATCACCCTAGTAAGCCATTATCAGTCAAGCATACATAAGACTTTAATCACTCAGATAATAAATGTAACTCCTGTGCTATTTTGTTGAAAATGGACCACTTAAAACTCAGAAAAAACATGTTGCCACTTTGGGAAGTGACATTCAGACAGGTGGTTTGTTGACCATACTGTTGACCAAATAAGGGCAGGGAACCGTCTAGGAGAACATTAGGTCCTTCACTTTAGTGCATAAAGAATGATGGTATTTTAATGCCGTTAAAACATCCTTTTATTAACTGATACAGATTTATACTGTCTACACATTATTTATAAGTGCATAATGCTAACTAAATTTATGAACCTAATGTTCAAATGTTAAATATATAGATCTTCATTTTAAATTGTAGGCATCTGGCAATGTGAAATTATTGCAGTTTTAACAAGCAGTGGATTCCCATGTGGCCAGTTTTTAATGGTTGGATCCACTTTGGTTGAATTCTAATTCCTGATCCTCTAAAGATACAGCTCAAAATTATAGCAAATGTGGTCTTTAGTAAGCTATCTTGTGCTATTATCATCTTAACTGACCCAGACTTATGGCCTCAAAGATCTATGATAACCTCTGTTAGATATGGACTTCAGAGATCTAAGCTCTGGCATTTTTTTCATCTGTTCTTTTTCATGTAGAATTTGTGCAGCAGCATAAGCCGATAAGTGTTACTCTCATTTTATTGTTCCCCTTTTGCCCTCCGTCAGTCTGATTGGTTCACATATCAGTGGTACCCTAAATGAGGCAGATTGACATCCTAAGGTAATATTTGGAGCTGACATTTAGCATCAGGACATCATTCGCACCACACTGCTTCCACCAGAAAGTCATGCGGAATTAACTGGGCAAAGATCCAGAAATGCTTTTCCAAAACACAATTTGGGAAGCACCGTTGTGATCAAAAGGTTGCTATTTTGATTCCCTGACCAGCAAGGTACCACTCCCAAGCACTGCCCCCCAGGCGCTGAATTAGCTGCCCGCTGCTGTGTCACATATGGGTTAAATGCAGAGGACACATTTTGTTGTGGTATGTCAACAATGACCATTAATCACTTCACTTTAATGCCACCCTTAAATAGTCCCTTAAAATCCTCTCACACCTTATGTACTGCTGAACTACTGTACCTGTAACCAAAATGTTGGAACACCCTCAGTCTGAGCGATGACTGAACCCTCATCCGAGAATGCTCTGCTGTCCAGTACAGGAAATGTAGGATGTGTGGCCCCCCAGACAACGCAATAAGGCATATTAGGTCTGAAATAGCTGAAGTAGGCCACAAGAAAAGCACAGCAGTGTCTGCATGTCTTGCCGGATTTTGATTGAAAAGTTCTGTAAAAGAGTCACGAGGGACCAGAGCCTA
>JAODKN010000041.1:5490271-5517288 GCA_026774425.1 Petrocephalus zakoni
CGGGTGCAAGGGGAGAGGGGTTTGGGGGGGGGTTGTCTGGGAGTGATGGTAATCCAATTGGTCAGATCCGCACACTGCTTGGGGGGGTGGGGGTTCCTCAGTCCCGAGAACGCAAAAATCGTACTTGTGGTCCTGGCGAAAGCACTCTTGCTAACTCGCCTCCCAAGAATGAACTTGGAGCGCAATGCATCATGGGATTGGTCTCGTTTGGCGAGAATGCAACCGATGTATCCTTGATATTTGGGACAGGGCAAGAAAAATATCCAGGGAATTTTACTGCCCTCTGTACTTCCGTTCTTAGTGTTGGAACTGGTCTCCAGCAAAAGACGGTGAGTTAAAATGGGTACAGGAGAAAACAACTATGGTCAATAACACATATTGAGGAACAGCCCTGAAGTAATGGGTCTGGGTCCATGATGTCCTTTGGATTAAAAATAAAATACTGGCTCCAGCGTTCGCCGTTCATCGCCCACAGCGATTGGTCGCTGTCGGCAGTGCCGTCTCTTTGCTGTCGGTCCGCATGGTCAGTCTATAAACATGGGTAAATAATTTATGCCATAAAGCAGGAAAAAATCTAATTGCGATTTATCTGACAGATATTGCGATTGCGATTTGATTTGCGATTTGATTTGCGATTTTGAACTCAGTATTCAGTATACGTGTATAAAAAACTGAGCACAACCGTACATTGAAATCTGAACTGCGCTATACTGTAGCGCCGGTGGGGAGCGGCGTTTCCCAGCATGCTCGCTGTGAATTGTAAATAGCCCCAAGTTCTGTTGTTGTTGTTAGCTAGTTGTATTGCCGACTGTGGCCTGTATGTTGCCCTTGTGTTATGTGCACCGATCCTCGCACGTCCTTAGTTCCGTTAGCTTCACACCGTGTGTCTTGTGGTCCCCCGCATTTCGCTTGTTGGTTCAGTGCTGATTTAGTGTCCATGTTAGCCCCGTTAAAGGCTGCAATAAAAGAGCCTCATTCTCTCCCGTATACAAGTCAGCTCGTCATTTGCCACCTTCACAATGTTTCGGTCTGCCTAGCGCTGCTATGCATTAATCCAAATATAAGAATGGAAATATATGAACAGAATCATTTATTCTATTCTAACAAAAAAGATATAAAACAGGGGTCCTGGAGGGCTACTACCCAGGAGGCTTTCCGTCCTACCTGGCTTCTAATGAGCCACACTTATTCTTGGGTAAATCCCAGGACCAGGTGTGGCTCATCCGAAACCTGGTAGAATAGAAAACCTGGGTAGTAGCCCCCCAGGACCGGAGTTGGAGACCCCTGATATAGAACATACATGTAATAAACCGTAGAGCAATTCTCTAGTAACCCGAACATGGTAAAATGTTTGCATTTTTACATTTTAAGTACCATGTTTGCAAACAGCGCTGGACCGCTTTTTTACCCCTAGTAACGTGTTTCCCATGTACACAAGGGTCAAATTAGCGGATCACAATGACGCATAAAACTACTATCACAAAAGCCGCAACTGTGTTAAGTTAAATAAAATAATGAAAATAAAACAATTCCAGTAGTAAAAACATTAGGGATCTTGCAGCTAACGCTGCTTGGACCCCTAATAATAGGACCTTTCTGTGAACAGTCTCTGACCATTACATAGGTAGGTAATTCACTTATGGCTCAGCAGCGGAACCGATATTTTTCTGCACTGCGAATATGACGTTTTCCTTGGGGTTCATGTGTTTGTTGTTTGTGGTTGTATACGCCACTTCTGATTGGTGAGACTGACTGTCACACAAGGAGGACGGAATGGATTTGTAAAGCTATTCTCACGGCAGTTTTAAACCATGGGTCAGACGTGCTGTATAATGCATATCCCAAATCGCAGCCTTTGCATTGTTTAAAATTGCGATTTCGATTTGAAATCGATAAATTGTTCAGCCCTAATGCCTGGGTTAGCTAGCTAAGCACTGATGCTTTTACTGAGTTGTAGGGATGGACTTGTTTATCAGTATTATATTTCTATAATATTTTAGTTCTGTTCATATTTAAAATCAGGATAGATAAATAACTGCTTGTCTGTATATGAAACCTATTTTGTGTGTGTCTACATCAGAGGTAGCCAATCTTATCTGGCAAGGGCTGGCGTGTATGCAAATTTTCGGGATAACCTTTAGGTCAGCTGTTCAAACCCAGGTGTGAGAACTCTTCAGCTAGTCAGTCATCTAATTAGTAAATTAATTAGGGATTTGTAGTGAAAAGTGCATACACAACGACCCTTTCTGGATAAGATTGGCCATCCCTGGTCTGCACTGATGACAGACATGTGGCTTGCATAACTTTATAGTTGCACCAGGAGAGGAACATCTCTGTAAGCTTCACAGAAGCTTTATTTAGTCGTGTAGAATGAAGATGAAACAGGTCCGGAGTCTTTAATGCCCAGCTTTCCTCCCTTCCGCTTGTTTGACTCCCCTCCACACCATTTATGGAGAACAAACAAACATTCTTCCTTCCAGAATACAACTTGCTCTCTGGTGGCAGGAGCTGGCCGTTCCCCACTCAGGAAATGGAGCCCCAGATGGACACGGCTGTCAAGGCAGCTTTGCTGGAGAGACGTGAGAGCAGCAGACAAGGAGGTGGATAGAAACCAAACTAAAAAACCCAACTGAACCGTACTTGACGGGACGGCGGTTGGGTTTAATGGATACAGTGTCAGAATGAGTTTGGCCTGAAACGATGAGGAGGGGAAATAATACAACCAGTAGATCATGTGACAGGGCATGATTCACCATGGGGGGAGGGAGCTACTGGAATCTCACACCATTAGCGCAAAGTATCCTTTTTGTCTGTTTGAAGGGGTTCCTAGCTGGTCATTTTAGCATGATCTGGGTCCCCCACCGAACCCCCCCACGGGAATAATACAGTGGACTGCACCACTGCTGTCCTGGGAGACATGTTGTTCTGGGAGACTTGAGAAGAAAATAAACGTCTGTATTAGAGGTCTCAAAGATCCTCCATTCATGAGCGATAACAGATGTGGGTCCGCACCTGCAAGCTCGACAGACTGAAGCAAACGTTTTGCTGAACAGAAGAGCACAGAGCTTTCCTTACACTCTGATTAGTTAAACCTCGGTGCTGTGTGTCACTGTCAATGTCACCCATGTGAGTTACAGCAGTAGACACCCAGCCAGAGAGGAACTGACAGTGCCGACCAGGCAGTCGCGATAGAGCCCCCGTTGACGTGGCCTGTGAGATGGCGAGGGGTGAATTCTGCCCCGCCCTGGGTCTGTCCTCTACGTGCTGGAGCGACAGAATTAGCCTAAATGATCCCGCAAATGTCCGTGGCAAGCCTACAGGCCCAGGCGGGCACCACGCCCTGGGAGGGGCACCATGCATACCACACGACTGGCAGTCACGTCGGTAAATCGTGCATTTTGCTTCTCTCTTCAGCTATTTTCTAGCCACATACCTTCTCTCTGTTTCATCTTGTCCCTGGTCAGGCTTTTTCAGGCTTCCAGGGCCTGACTGTCACACAGTAGATTCATGTTAATATTAGCTTAGCATTAAGTCACCCCAATGGCATAGGAGAGGATTTGATATGGGGGGTGGTGGTGGGGGAGAGACCCAACTTACCATTGTGAATACAGCAGTCTGTTTATCGGGGGGCTGAATGAAGCCAAATGAAACCCCCTCCAGATCCCAGCTGGTTGCTCATTCATGCTGATACTTGGTAATTGTACTGCTTGTGTACTTCTAAAGTGGTCCCCCTCCCGTGCCCCACGATGAAGAGTGTGTGTTTTTGAAATAAGAAGAGAGACAGATTTAGATTGTGTTGCAGAGGGGACTCTGGCTGACAGACGCAGATGCCGCCGGAAAGGGTGGCCGGGGCAGGGTGGCATAGCCGGCCTCGCTACCTGCACTCTGCCTCCGCTGTGCCCATGTTTGGGCAGATTTTCCCCCACTCTCACTCTGACACACTGCCCAGTGACTGTGTCCCAGTGCTTGGTTATAGCCTTGGTTAGATAGCTGAATGCCCTCTGATAGCCAGACTGAGTCCGCGCCGGCCTTTGCCCACCCCCCGCCCCCAACTTATCACTAGGAGATTCCCTTCATTCCGGAAGATGTCCTTCACGTGTGTGCAGCCGGGGCCCTTATTTGTGAAGTTCACTCTCTGAAGTTCTTCCGTGTGGGATGCCAAAGTGGAGCTTTCTTCCAGCTCTTTTTAACCCCCTCTGCCCATTTCAGTGACCAAGAGATCTCCGTCTCAGGGACCAAAACTAACGGTCAGCCCTCCGATTCCACCCAAGAACACAGTGACACTCAGGCACTTTCTTAAGAGAGCTACGTGACATAATGACATAAAAGAGAAAGCCACCTGCACCAGCCGCCTGCTGTCCTGTGATCAGGGCGACCCTCATCACTACATGCGGCTCATGTCAAGATGACCGCATCTTTGTTTATCTGTTTCTAGGCTGAGATGTTGTCTTCTGCTTGACTTTCCTATGACGCTGAGCATTCTGGAAGCCCTTGTGAGTGTTGCCAGTCTCTGAATCGAATAACAGCAAGATGCTGTACCCAAACAAGCCTGAACGGCCAGCCTGCTGAATGCAGTTGAGGTGGAGGTGGGTACGAATCCAAAAGTGAGCCAAAATGCCAGAGCCAGAACTTGTATCTCGGTTTTCGGAGCGTAAGAATCTGTAAGCGTTTTATGGGTTTGGCATCTGCGTGGAGCTGTTGCCAAAGGAACGTGGCTTTTAAGTCATTTTTTGAATAGCTTGCTGGGCAATAAATCGTTGCCTTGAGTTCTGTACGCAGCTAGCGGGAGAAAGGATCCCTGTTAGAAATGTGCAGCACTCAAACTCTCCAGACGGGCCACTCGTTTGATCGTTAAGAGGGATTCTGGGCCTCTGTCATGGCTTATGAAAGCCTTTGTGTGTTATATTGATTCTTACTGCTAGATTACTCAGTTATTTATAGGTGAATACACTTGGACTTGAAGGCACCCCATCTGTGCCTTATTTCTGATCCCTGGCATTTGATCCCTGGCTGTTTCGAGTACCGTTGGATATGCGTGTCGCCCATTTAGAAACAAAATTACAGGGGTTATGATGATGGCTGCTGGAGGTCGTCTGGAATATTCATGCAGAAAGTGGCGCAAAGTGGAACATTTTGTCCTTCCCTGCGGGGTTATTGTGAAGATTCTCCTGATAATGAATGACCCTGGTGACCTTAGGGTGCATGTGATGTTACGGTTCCCTGCTGGGCAGTGGTTCACCGAGTTTAAGTTTTCATTTACATTTCTGCACGTGTGCGGGGAGCGCAACTCAGAGCTATCAGCGCCTGGCCCCACGAGTTTCATAAATCTTGCAGACGTCACATGCGTGACGCAGATGCTTTCGAGGAAACTGTCAGGAGCTATACGGTACTTAACCATGGTAGTTTCCCTTGCACGACACAGAACAGTAGACTATCCGTCCTATTCAAACCTTATTAACTAACATAGCAAGCAAAGAATTACGATTCAGCTTTCAATATGTGGATTGACATGGTGTCGCTGATTGGAAAAAGCTTTGTTTTGATGAGACATAGCGACTGATTGGCTAGTTGTGAGGTGTTATGTGCTACGTTCTGTCTGATTGGGCAGTATAGACCTACACCTGCACCCACCCGATGCAGGTTAGGAGAGTGCTTGAATGGAGCATGAGACCAACTGAGAGTGAGATTGTATTTCCAAAGTCTGTTTTTAGCCTTGGGCTCGGGCCTGAACCAGATGAATGTTATTTAACCTGCAGGCTCCTTTTCCAGTAAAAAATTCCTTGGAAGAAAGGACAAAAAACAATAAACTTAGTATTTCAGTACAATATAATAGGAGGCTTTTGCCAAGGTTGGCTCACGGTTTACTTAATGGTATGTAACATGCTGCACTCCTAGTTAGTCTTTGGTTTCCTTTATATGAAGGACGGGTCTGTCAAAGCAAAGCAGGACGGTGTAAAGGTTCCTGAAATGCAGCCGGTCTCTTCCGCTCTTTGGTGCCTTCTGTCTGCCCTGGTTAGTGTATGCGTCCTATGAAATGAATAGAGGTTCTGGTTCCTAACTGCAGCTAATAAGAAAATGAAGTGCCTGTACTCTTACGGGTGTCTCTAAATGAACTGGCATGCCGCGTGTGCCTGTTCGGGATGCATTCCTTTGTGTCACTCTTAAAGGATAACCTGGTGCGATATGGTTCACGTTAATATAAGTTGGTCATTAAAACTCGATGCTAATAGCAGGCAGGCTAATGAGCGTTTTGTCTGATGACAGATTACGCTTCATTAGCCGAAGCAGGTTTTGCGATGTGTCAAAAATGCCCGTGAGGCAGACTGTTGCATATTTTTTGGCTTTGCACAGAACTTTCCAGGTTGTGCCGGATGTGAGAAAGTCTGCCGTACCCGCTAATGGGGAACTCCTTCAGTGCCACACAGCAGCTGCGAGGGGCTGAGCCTGCAGACGCTCTTCAGTCTGAGGTGACTCACCTGCAGCTGGTAGAGAATTTAGAGAAGCACTGCATCGCGGTGGGATAATTAAACTTAAACCTTTATCCCGACTCTGGATCTGTGTCCCTGTCTTTTCCTCATGGAAGTGGCAGAATTCCTCGCATTCGACGAGTGAAAATGTCTGCGTTAGCACGAGTCAGGCGGAGATTGACATGTTTGCCAGCTGGCTGCAAACGTCCCACGGCTTTCCACAGTGATATTAGGGGACGTAAATGCGTTCTGAAGATTTTGCAAATGTCGATTGCAGTGTAATAGATGATTGCTTTTTGGTTCTCTTTGTTTGTATGGTTCCATGTGCAACCAGTAATTATTCTGCTTTTTTGCGAATGCCCTGCCAGGCGGCCAGGGTACCGGCACCGTTCCTCCTTTTCCCTCAGTTTCCATCGACGGCTTGGCTTTGCAGAGCGATGCAGCTCCAGATGGAGCATTCTTCTCTCGGGTCAGCACTTGGCCTGGTGAGCGGCCTGTCATCCTCGCACTGAGCAAGGCTTCTGCATGTTCACCTTTAATTACACAAAGACTTTGCTTGTTCCTTGATTAATGTCTTTTTACAGATGCTGAAGCTCCGGGCTACAGTTTTTTTGAAAGACCTCGCCTGTCCCTTTGAGCCCGTGTAAAGGAGCTGGACTCTAGGTCATGATGTCTGCTTAATATAGCCAGACTGTGATTATGGCCACCTTTAATCATGGAGGATCCCACTAAGCTCCTCGCTCTCCTCGGGATTCACGGTCATACATCAGACCTGGTTTCACAGGAGGCCTGCTAATGGCCATTCTCCATAACCGCATTAAGGAATTTGTATGAGTTTATTGGGAGCATTAATCCTAACATAGACTGAGAGGATGGAGAGTTTTACTGTGAAATCTCTGCAGTCCTCGAGATTGAGAGTAGTGGGGAAAAAAAAACTTAAGCATTGATATTTATTAATTTGTTTTACTTCCTTGACACGGTCATATAAAGGGACATAATAGCCCTTTTGTAAGTAGGTGGAATAGGTAACTCTTTAACTTGAGCATTTGCAGTCTGGCTTTTATTGCCCATGTCCCTTGATGCCTGGGATAAGCCAGTGTTTCCCTCCTGAGGCAGAACATTTTGGGGTCATGAACAGACCCTCGCTGAAGATTATAAACTTAGGTTGCAGATCCTGAGCCCAGCAAAGCAGATTTAGCGGGCTGGGCTGGTATTCCCTCTACTCTCCGCATGTGGTGTGTCTGAGCGTGGAATGGGGGTGGCCCCGGGTCTGTCACCTGCCTGGCATTGCCCTAGTGTGCCTCCACAGAGTGCTGTTTTGGTTATGTTGCCATGGCGATGCGACTCAGATATCCGGGAACGAGAGCAGGAGTGCCGGAACGGCTCCTCTGCCTTCTTTCGGGCAGGATGGCCCTTCTTCTTGTGTATTTCACCGCGGCTCGATCCGCTCGCTGCGTCGTTGCGAATTGTGGCCCATCTGCAGCACAGCTGGATGGTTCGTCCCTTGAAAGTGGACCTTTTTATAGGTGCCGAGGTCCGAGCCGGTGAATGACTAAAGAGGCGTCACGGCAGCGAATCCTGTCCTCTCTCTCTTTGCGGCGGGACGTCTCTGTGGATGTGAGAGCCTGAGCGCTACCTCAGGATGGCCTGCGCTGCACACGTGGCGCAGAAAGGGCGGCGTGGATTGCTCTGCTTTTGATTGGCACTGTCTGAAGCAGGAATTCCACTGTCCTGATTGTGAGAAGACGGATGAGGTGATGTTCACGTCTCCAGACGACTTCCAGATGAGACCAATAACACATGTCTGCCACGGGCACAGACCTTACTGCCAGACCCTGATTTTATATCTTGGAAGCTCTGTGCATAGTTTCATCCTTTCTCAAGCTCCTGCTCGAAAGCACCTTGTCGTCATTGTGAGTTATTAATAAGGCTACATACATCAGTCATTTGGAAATAAAACGCGCAGTTAAAACTAATTTTCCTCCGGACACAATAAAATATTGCTGTAAAGAGATGCAGAACAGCTCCTATCTTCTAAGTGCTTTCGATGTGGGGGGGGGGGGGGCACATGGATGGAGATACAGGCGTTTCAGCTCTTTTGTTACGGTCACCTGTTCTTTTTTCTCGCTACTTACAGTAGATCCAAGCATCAGACAGCTGGGAGTTACTAACCGCCATAAAGAAAATTACATTTTTGAGAACAGACACACCTTCCTACCCATACCCTCTCCATTGGATGGCCTTTCCAAAAATGCATCGTATTCAAGATGTTTATTTACCACATGTGGTTTTCTGTGGAAAACATTCATCTAGACTTTCATAATGATATAGTATCTAGTCAGGTTGTAATTTTAGCCTCATATGGGAGAATAAATAAGGTTTTGATCACACCAGGATTTATGCACTGAGATTCAGCTGCTTGCTTCCTGAACATCTCCCGGTCAAAGTATGTTTGCGTGAACCATACCATTGGCCTTTCAGGTACCAGCAGAAGCTATCCAGAATTTGATTGGAGGTGATCCCAGGGCTTCTCTCCACACCACCAATCCCCAGACATATGCGCATTTTCTCTTTTTTTTATTGGATGCCCCTATCTCGACATACTAGGTATCATGCATTTTCTTGCTGAAATCCTATCAGTCCGTCAAAACTGCATTAATTAGCGCCCGCTTGAAGGCGAAAGGAACTGAAGCTCCAGGAAATAAAAGAGCGCCAGGTAGAGTGAGTGCGAGTGTAGTGGTGTGTCCTGTGGCTGTAGGACTGAATGAGCTTCCACAGTCACACGCCTCATATGTTTCTCGACAGGATGCAGGTTGAATGATCCTAGAGATCAGTTTTACTGCGTCAGAATCTGCTGTACTTAGCTGTGCTTTCTGCTCAGGGAGATGGGCTGGAGCCTATCCCAAGCAGTCTAAGGCACAGAGCAGCAATACACCCAGGAAAGGAAAACAGCCCTTAAATCTTTATCAAGTGTACTATGTTGCTTTGTAGAAAGTGTTACTTTCTACAGTTAACTAAGTAATCTCATTGTCAGTGTTGTTATTGATTATTTGGAGTTTTTTCTTAGTGATGCTTTATTCTTTGTTTAATTATACCTGATTTAATGAGGCCCATTGGTTTGCACCATCGCACAGTGGGTTGAGGATTTGAATCCTGCCTGAATCCTGCTGTGTGTATAGAGTCTTGCCTGGGTCTCCCCTGGGTAAGATTGGCTCCTCCTGCAGTGCAAAGTCATACAATAAGGCTAATTGCCGTTGTGTGATGGAGTGTGTGCCCTACAATGAACTGCCCCCCCACGCAACCCTGAGCAGGATAAGAATGCTGACGATGGAGGGTTAAAAGAAGTCACTAGCCAAGAACAGCTTGCATGTGTGTGTGTTTGAGAGAGAGAGAGAGATAGACTGCACTGTACTTTTTTGACAGCTCTGCATAACTCCTGTTATACCAGTAAGACCAGTCTGACTTTTAGAGCACGGGTCAGTTGTCATTAAGATTTCTGCCAGCAACCGTAATCACATTCATAACATTTATGACGCTACAGATATGCCACTACATTTCTGTGCAGTATGGATAGGCCTAAAGTCGGCATGTCCAGAAAGGGTCACAGTTATGTGTCTGGCTGGAGATCAGGCCCAGTAAATATCAGCGTGTGCTCAGCTATTCCCACTGAGGGAAGTGGAGAAGCAGGCAGCGAATGTTTGCTCACTGTCTCCCCTTTCATGGCCCCTAATCAAATACAGCTAATACTCTGTGTGTTCCCTGATCTCCTCTCCATACATGTACCCTACTCACACCTTACCAATACCCCACGTGTTCCCTAATCTCCTCTCCATATATAGACTCTACTTACACCCTGTCAGTACTCTATGTGTTCCCTGCTCTCCTCTCCGTACATGGTCCCTACTCACACCCTGCCAGTACCCTATGTGTTCCCTACTCACCTCTCCATACATTTACATTTGTAGCATTTGGTAGACACCCTTAGTCAAGGCGATTTACATAAGTGCTTAAAGACTCCATACATAACTCCTACTCACACCCTGCCAGTACCCTATGTGTTCCATAATCTCCTCTCCATACATGGCCCGTACTCACACCTTGCCAGAACCCTATGTGTTCCCTAATCTCCTCTCCATGCATGGCCCCTACTCACACCCCGCCGGTACCCTCTGGGTTCCCTCTCCTCTCCTCTCCTCTCCTCTCCAAAAATGACCCCTACTCACACTTTGCCAGTACCCTATGTACTGTATTCCCTAATCTCCTCTCCATACATGGCCCCTACTCAAACCTTGCCAGTACCCTGTGTGTTCCCTAATCTCTTCTCCAAACATGACCCCTACTCACACCCCGCTGGTACCCTCTGTGTTCCCTACTTTCCTTTCCAAAAATGACCCCTACTCATACCCCGCCGGTACCCTCTTTGTTCCCTACTTTCCTCTCCAAAAATGACCCCTACTCACACCCCGCCGGTACCCTCTTTGTTCCCTACTTTCCTCTCCAAAAATGACCCCTACTCACACCCCGCCGGTACCCTCTGTGTTCCCTACTTTCCTCTCCAAAAATTACCCCTAATCATACCCTGCTCATTTCCCTCCCCTGTTATAACTCATTTTACTGCATTCATTAATGGCTGCCAGAAGAGCACATGAATCCAAACATTTTTTAATAAATCCTTTATAAAAGCACGACATGGGACTGACACGGACATACATTTTATTAATTTTAGAGCTTTTTATCAAGATTACTGCGCGCAATTTTCCAATTTACTGCTCTGCATAATTACAAAATCCCTGCTATCCTCACAGTAGTTACAATAGAATTTCCCCTCTGGGGAATTTAAAATACATTTAAATACAGAGGTGTGTGCTGTTCAGTTTAACATGCTGGCTTGTGGCCTCTCTTTGCCTAATTAGCCAGTCAGTCTGTCAGAAACAGCTGTACACATAATGTAAATCGCTTTTGACTCCAATTTAGAATTGCAGTAGGTTTCTCTGTTTCTCCCTGATTGCTTGTGGTTATTTGCACTAATTGTGTCATAAAAAATCCAGGAGAGGCACATGGAAGCAATTGACTGTTTGCATACACTGGAAGGGAGGGACTTCCTCCTTGCTAATGGTTAAGTTGGTATACTTTTATTGCTACGGATTACATTTATGTATACATCGGCAAAGCTTAAGAAAGAGATTTTTTGAACACCAGAGATGATCATGTGTAATTCATTAAAACATTCAGAAACCTAATGTAACAGCATAGTCATTATCATTAAGGATAATCACAGGAAAGCCATGTAATAAAACATATTTTAAAATATGATTTGTAGGGTGAGCCCTGTAAACCATGTGACAGCACTCTCCGTCTTTCTGGGGAGTGCCTGACTTTCGCCATGAGGCCTTTCAGCTACTAATTCTAAGAACCGGTGACATGTGCTCACGTTTGCAAAAGGCATTCTCAGTAGGATGACCGCAGTCATGTAACAAAAGGCATTCTCAGCAGGATGACCCCAGTCATGTGACTCGGCATTCTCAGCAGGATGACCCCAGTCATGTGACACAAGGCATTCCCAGCAGGATGACCCCAGTCATGTGACAAAAGGCATTCCCAGCAGGATGACCCCAGTCATGTGACAAAAGGCATTCTCAGCAGGATGACCCCAGTCATGTGACCCGGCATTTGTGTGCCAGATTTTGGAGCCGCTTGCTGTGACAGGGGTGTGGGAATTAGAGGTGATGGTGGGGGGTCTTCCAGGGCGACAGTAAGGAGCCGACCGTGATGGCTCCCACTCTCCCCCCTCCCAGGGCTCTGACAAAGGAAGAGCTGCCCCTTTGGGCCCCCATTTCCTGTCTTTGAAACTTCGTGCGTGGCCCAGTGTAATGCTGCAGTGGAAACTGAATCTTTCTATCTTCCTTGCCCTCGTTTATGACGGCTTAGCCTGAAGCCACAGTCCTGGGAAATTCAAAATAGCTGCCTGTCAGCCAAAGTACCTAGATTAGCTTAGCCTGATGTGTCTGTTGGGGGTAAGGAGAAACTCAGTAATCGCTGATTGTGTGCTGTGATTTCGGGAGACCCATGGCACAATGTGAGCCGTTCCTCCATGGGTTTTCTTCTCTCGAGTCTCTGGGTCTCTGAGTCTTTCCTGCCAGCTGCCCTAAGTGGTCAGGTAAGCAGACATGTCAACTGGTAGATCAACAACAAGTGGACAAACTCTTCTGGGAAACCCACGTGGGATATGTAACTTCAATTAAACTTGTAACAAGCCAATGAGCTACAGCCCAACTCTGAATTAGTTCATTTTCACCAGATTCTTGGTATCTGTTATGATGCTGCTTGGTTTCATCGGGAGAATCACTTGTGTTAATGACCCATATCTTGCTAATTACCTAGAGAGCTGCCTACTTTTTGTAGTAGTACTATTAGTACTATTTGTTTTGAAGATCCATTGTTAAGTGAAACTTAGCACATGTTCACCTGTTTATCCAAAAACCTGGACTGAGACGAGATGGAACTGAAGTATGGTGACAAGAAGGCAAGGATCCATGCAGCTGTGGCGTCTGTGACGTGGGAAATTCGCATCTGGAGCTTCAGCAGAGCTACTGCCAGCTTCATGTCCACCAATTGAACCTTCAAGGAAGCTGGTTGCTTCACTTGTGTCAGCAGTTCTGGGCTAAGAGAAGGAAAATACATAGAATCGGGCCTCTTTCCTCTTTTGCACCCAGGATAAACTTCTTAAAGATTAGCTTCTGTTCATTTTTTTTCTTCTTCATTTTAATTCTAATTTCTAATTTGTTTCTGTCTTTTATATAACAATAACTGTCACATTCAGTTATTGTGGCACTTACATTTGACACTGACAAGAACCCAGCACTTATTTCTGCTCTGTAATATGCAGCCTGTAGTTTTTCAATCTGACGGGAGGAGATTGATTTGTGGGGAAGCCTCCTGAGAGCAAAGGTGTGGAATTTTCCCTCGGTGGACCTCCCTGGTTACAGGCTCCGCCCCCTTCCAATTGCCATAGCCACACATTTCATTATAAGAACAATCCCATTTCTGAGAAGCCAGGCATGAGAAGTGAAAAAGTCTGCAGGCAGTGATTGGGACTTCAAAGGAGCATCAGATTTGCCGATCCATATCCTTCCAGATCCTTCCTGGGTCCAGCTGAGGCAACAAACTGAACACTAAAGCTGACAAGTGAGAAACAGGATCACCGCAGGCCCACTTGGCAGTTGGCCGCCCTTAAACTTCCATCACAGGACCTTCTCTTGAAGAGAAACACTAATTTAGTTTAATTGTTCAGAACAACAATGAACTCGTACAAATCCCAACCAGCACCATCGCTCGATTGCTCCCACATGGAAAATGAGTTTATGTGTTTGGTTACTTTTGAGCTGAAACCACACGCGTGACATAAATCAAGGGCTCATTGTGTGCCAGAGGAGTGTTTAAAGCAAAGGGTTGTGCAAGAGATGATAAGATTGAGAGGCCTTGCCGTGTCACGTGACTCTGTGTATTTTAGCCATGGAAAGTCCAATTGAAAGCATGAAGGTTTTATGAAAAGCTGTTCTGGATTAAGACAGTTTACCAAGGGACATTAGTAGAGTAGTGATACTCCATTTGTTCCACGAAATCCCACGAACTTCCGGATGAGACCTTTCTGTTATTTATGACATGTGTCATGTAGATTCTTCATTTCATAAATTATCCAGATACATAACCCAGGGAATCGGCACAAAACCACCCCAGCAGAAGGAATCACACACACTTTCCACTCATCAGACAATCATGCTTTATATTTTGTGGTCTTTATAAAAATGTTGCAAGTTCTTTTGTTTACTTTTCTGACCAAAGGGGTGCCTTACTCATTGCCTGTTAATAATTTTAATGCATTTTTCTAACATTTATTTGGGAGACATATGCAGCTTTAATTACTTCTGTATAAGCCACATCAAAGGAAATTGTAGGAAACTAAACAAGGAAACAAGCTTAGTTATTGTGCTCTTTGTCTTTATGTAGCTAGGAGCAAATGTCTTGAGACAACTGGAGGCTAAAACCATGTTGACTTATATGAGGCCTCAAGTTCTGTCTCTGTGGTGGTACAGAACTTTGAGGGCTGTGGTGGTACAGAACACTGAGGGCTGTGGTGGTACAGAACGCTGAGGGCTGTGGCTGTGGTGGTACAGAAAACTGAGGGCTGTGGTGGTACAGAATGCTGAGGGCTGTGGTGGTACAGAACACTGAGGGCTGTGGCTGTGGTGGTATAGATCACTGAGGGCTGTGGCTGTGGTGGTACAGAAGGCTGAGGGCTGTGGCTGTGGTGGTATAGAACACTGAGGGCTGTGGCTGTGGTGGTACAGAAGGCTGAGGGCTGTGGCTGTAGTGGTATAGAACACTGAGGGCTATGGCTGTGGTGTTATAGAATGCTGAGGGCTGTGGTGGTACAGAACGCTGAGGGCTGTGGCTGTGGTTGTATAGATAACTGAGGGCTGTGGCTGTGGTAGTATAGAACGCTGAGGGCTGTGGTGGTACAGAACACTGAAGGCTGTGGCTGTGGTGGTATAGAACACTGAGGGCTGTGGCTGTGGTGGTACAGAACGCTGAGGGCTGTGGTGGTACAGAACGCTGAGGGCTGTGGCTGTGGTGGTATAGATCACTGAGGGCTGTGGTGGTACAGAACGCTGAGGGCTGTGGCTGACGTGGTGTACAGCAGGTGTGAAGCTGTGTTTATAATGAACATCAAAGGCTGTATTTCTGTTTATATGAAACACAGGTGTAAAGCTGTGTTTGTATGGGACACCAAAATCTGTAACTGTTTACATGGATCACCCAGATCTGAAGCTATGTCCTCATGGAGTGCTGAGGGCTGAAGTTATGTTGCTTGTTTTTGTTGGTACGGTGTAGAGGGATGAAGGTAAATCCACCGTAGAGACAGGCCTTGGAAACTCACTCAGTAAAGCTGGGAGCAATCGCCCCAGAAAAGCAATATTCCACTAATCACCTCAGCAGGCTTCCAGGCCACTTGGATAATTGGACTGCTCTTCATCATGAGACATCCCCTTCGACCACCTATGGGTCTGTGCAGCCATCTGTATTGGAATTGGAATATGTGTATGTGCCAGCAGATCAGCCAGCTGGAACAGAATAAAGTACAGGCAGGATTCAACAGTGTGTCCTCTGTGGAACGACTGCTAGAAAATGGAACCAGTTTAAGTAGAAGAAGACCCACAGAGCTCGTTTATTATTCAAAGTAAACTAAGTGAACTGTCATAGACTGATATTTACTTAAAAAAATGAAGTTGTTAAACCAGCCATATATTGTATGTGCTGCATTGTTTTTTTTGCACAGATGTATTTTGTGATTGCACAGAAACATTGTTATTTATGTTGAAACATGTAGACTGACTTTCCTTAAAAGAGCTTAAACAGGCGTGATTCTGGGTTAAAGTCATTGTAGAAAAGACCAGGTTGGATCATTTTGGTTAAGGACCTTTAACAGTCATCTGCAATGGAATGTGGAAGTTGAATCTCTTTCAGTTTAATGTTTAGTTTACTTTTTGCCAGAGATTTGTTGACCGGCAAACCATTAACCCCTCCCCACCCCCCTCCACCTGCCCGGTTGGATTGTGACCAACAAACAGCAGGCACCAAGATGAGCTGAGCACTGCCTGTCTGCCTGCCTTTACCATGTCATACTTCATTCGTACATGCATTTTCATTTATATTCTCTAAAACCGCTTTCATCCGTCACACACAAGAGGGGGAGGTGTGCTGTCTTACACGGTGAAGCAAAACATTCATCGCCTTTTGACATTTCTTCCCGGAATGCCTTGAAATCATTTCCAGAGTAGCGTTGTGGTTAGTGTTTTATCACTTTGTTGTAAATAGTTTGTGTTAAATGCCTCAACCAAACTGATTTCCTTAGTAGGTTTGTTTGAAGAGACCCTGGGGACTGAGGAGATTGATTTATGTAATTCCAGGGAACTCCACCCCTGAAATGTTCCAATATTCCATTGCATTTACACATTAATCTGTTTCAGATTCAGGTCTTTGTTTTCTGAAGTTCAACGTTTAAGTTGAATCTCCTGGGATTAGAACCTACAACCTGCTGGCTATGAGACCCGGGAGTCTTGCCCTCATCGTGGTACTGTGTCTTTGCAGCTAACAGATGGGGGCAAGGCCGCCAAGGCAAATGTTGCTGTGGGAGATCTGGTGCTGTCCATCGATGGCATCTCTACCGATGGCATGAACCACCTGGAGGCCCAGAACAAGATCAAGGCCTGTGCAGGCAACCTCAACCTCACCCTGCAGAAGTAAGTCTTTTGCTTCCTTCCTGCCTTTGTACCTTCCACTTCACTAGGGTTGTTCTTCATCCAGTTGTTGGGACAATATTTCTCATGTTTTAGCCAATCAGATTAGCTTACCGGTGCATATGCACTGTATTAACCTGGCCTGACCTTAGAAGATTTGTTCCTTCTGCTTTCGGCTCTGATTTCTCTGCTCGGCGCCATGCGACCTTGCATGCTACGAGGGCCACAATCTGAAAGGAGACCGTGCTGAAGGCAGGGAGGGAGGCACTTCTTACCTTGAGCCTCCTTGGCACTAATCGGGAACTATGTACAGGCCACAGATAGCTACTCCAGGTAGAAAGACAGGATATGCAGCAAGCTATCCGTTCATGATGGATGAGCACTCCTACGCAGAGCAGTGTGCTCCCAGGGCCGGGAGATTTACACACTCCAGTGTTTTGCACTCCGTAAGACGTTTATGTTAACTTCATGTTAATAAAGACTAATCCAAGTAAAAGCAGGGGCAGTAAGGTCTCACAGAGAAGGTGCCTCAGTTTGGTTTATGAAGCCGCAGTCTGGTAATGCTCTCTGTTAGCTGCCTGTAGCATTCCCATTGGCTATGCTCAGCTAACGTCTCTGTTCTCGAGTTTGCAGATGGACCAGAAAATGTTCCTTATTTATCCAAAGCAGTTGCAAAAAAAAGGAAAACTTTGAAAAGGATAAACCAGGGACTTCCCATGCTAAAGTCATCAGCCTTTTCTTACAGACAGGCAGTAAATTATGTGAATACTTCAGGGGTTACAGAGTTTTAAATGTCTTTCAAAAATGACCAAAAATAAAAGGCATATTAGGACAGAAACCCAAAATTTTAGCTATTGTCCTCTGCATGCGGTGCATGCTCCTGGAGGCCTGTCTTCACAGACATTAGGTGATGGTAATTTTATTTCCTCTCACATCACTGATGGGTTTGGCAGTAGGAGGAACACCTCTGGTGCTAGCGAACTGCAGAACACAATGACGGAAAGCCTCATTTTAACTGGCAGTCTACGAGGCCCTTTTGGAGGTCCCATTTCTTCTTTCAGGTTCTTGGACCCCCATCACATTCTGTGCTTTCAGCAGTCTGAGAATTTCTTGACTGAAACATTGATGGGGAAAACTGGCACCTTGCCTTTTTAGGTAGTAACATTAATAGCTTTTTAGTGAAGTTATAAAGGGCTGAACAGCTGAGGAGATCGTTCTGATATTTGTGTCAGAGTGGTGCAAAGTGCAAAGCTTTCTTGAAAGTTTCATTGCCGCTCTAAATGCACGGCGTAGCGGACAGAAGCGCACAGTGTTCAGCTGCTCAATAAAACTTTGGCTGCTCCAGGGGAAGTAGACACAAGATGAGCCTTGTGTTTTGAACATGGAAAGAGGTGAAGAGATACATAAATATTTTACAGCTACTGGGCTCCTGGCATTGGCTTCTGTAGAAGACATCAGGACATCATTCAGTACATTATATTGACTTGCCAGCTAGCACTTAGTTTTGAGGCAAGCTCAGGTGTACATGCTGTGGTTGGTGTGGAGGGGTGTGAAAATGGTCAGAGGCCCAAGGTGCTGAAATTCAAGGTACGTAGGCGTATGGTTTTTCAATGTGACATGTGACTTGTTGGGGGGCATTATGTACATTGGCAGCAAGACTGAAAAAGTCTCCTCAAGATCACTGATTCTCTGTCTAGAGGTCTTTCGTCTTTCACAGCTGTTTCATGAAGACTTCATATATCCATGACCCCTAATTCATGAGATTCATCTGAGCAGCTATATCCATATAGGGTAGGAATATAGTCTAGCCAGACCCTGTCATTTCTTAGTGACTGTGCGTAGCCAGTATCCATCTTGCTTCATAATCAACAGCATAAGTGCTATATGAAAGGTACCATGTGACTTTATAATATATACTGTAGTATATCTAATAGTATCAGTTATTCTTATCCTCCTTAAAATGATACCCAGGCTGTATAATCCTTATTAAAGAGAAATATGATTTGTGTATCATAATTTATATAAGCAAAACATGCACATGCATTACTGCAGGGGGACTGACTGGCTGTCTCCATAAGCTCATTTATAACCCTACCCCAGGATGCTCACCATGGGAACATGTCTGTTGACGTTCATGGTACATTAAGAGATTTGTGAGAAAGGGAAAGAATGGGAAAATCAAAACAAGGTCCAGGAGTGCTGCTGTTTCACTCCCTCAGCCTTTCACCTCTTGGAGGGATTTCTATAACTCGCAGACCGTTAAAATACAGGCTTTATCTGGTTCCACCTCTGAGATGAAGTATCAGTGCAAGGATAGGAAGTCAAGGGTATCCTCGGGGAAACATTTACAGCATTTAGCTGACGCTCTTATCCAGAGTGACTTACATTGACTGATTATAGGGACTTACTGTCTCCTAGGAGCAACTTGAGGTTGACAGTCTCACTTAGGGACCCACTGGTGGCAGGACATGACAGGATTTGAACCAGCAACCTTATGGCCCATAACCCAAGGCACATACCAGTAGACCACCACCGCCAGACATGAGGAATAGTGTCTGTACTCTTGCTCTGAGTAGATGTCCAAAACTCGAGAGTAGAATGCAATAGGATACAGATGAGGCGGGGCTCAGATGGCACAGTCTTGTGACGCCTACAGTTGATAGCAGAGGAAAAGCTGGACTCGCTGAAGCTGCCAAACCTGTACTCACTCCTGTCATTCTGTCTCAGTGATAGAGACAGAGGTTGGAAGTCATGCCAGTTATGCAAACTGGTGGTTACACAACTTTAAAATCACTAGCCACTTGCATAAAACGATGGGTACTTTGTAAGCAAACAGCCTGGAGTGTCTTGCATGCTTCTCGGATTCTACCAGAATCCCAGATACTCAGTGTCTGGGACACATTTGTCGGAATGTGATGCATTTATCGCTAGAAAGTGAGAATGACCTCCCTTAGGATGTCAAAAGGCTTGGGAACACGGTAAAGAAAGCAATGGGAGGGTGGGAAATTCAACTGTTTGGGGTATTTATTTTTGTACAGCAGCAGAAAATGGAAATAAATGTGAACTGTCTGGGCAGCGTTGTCAGTGCTTTGCTTGGGAAGCTGTTATCCAGGGAGTGTTGTGTGCTTACCGGACTATTCAAGTTTAAGAGCATTCTCAAGGGTACAACAGAATTTCCACTACAGTGGAGTCTGGTTCTTGTTATCATTGACCACAAAAAAACCACATAAGCCAACGCATGGGTACTACCCATGATGACAGCCCAACTAGACCCATCTAACATGCAATGTCAATGTAAACAAAGAAGTACAAACAAAAATACTGGCAGGCAAATGCAGGGTGGCAGCTGTCACGCGTGGAAATGGGCCTGGGGACCTGTTTCTGGGAAGGGACAGCATTGTGGGAAGGACGGAAGGAGACAATGCCGACATTCATATAACACATCTGCAAGTATGGAAGGACTGTTGCAGATGTGTTACAGATCTGATGTTTTATTAACAGCGTAGGGCATGTTTGCTGGTCTGACTTCAAGGCGCTTAAAGATGTTCCTGGAAAGTTTCATGGTGTCCAGTGCTAAAGTTGGCCAGATAGATAATGAAACTGGGGACCTTTCATGTGATAAAGGCCAGTCTCCTGTAGCCGGGAAACATGACTAAGGAACCTGACCCACTGGCAATGTTTTGAAATTGGTCATTGCCCCCAGTTCACTTCTACCGCCTGCTGATACCCAGCTGTCCAGGCAAATGCCGTCTATCCGGTCTTCTGTATAAACTCCAGCTTTCTGTGGGACTCTGCGTAGGCGGCGCTCGTGTTCTGTCATCTGTTTGTTTTCTGTCTCGTCGTTTTCCCAGGGGATCACGTCTAGATTTTTCCATGTTAGCTACGGTTTCTCTATGATCTCTGAGAGATTAGCCCCTGCCCCGCACACTTGAGCTGGTGGCTGGGCAAAACGACGGCCACGAGAAGCACCGCTTGATCCATTGGCTGGTCGTTGGCACCAGCTTTCACCGCGACGGGCGCGCTCTGCTGTGGAGGCCGCTGGCACCACTCCGGACGCCTCTGATGATTTATTAGAGGACTCCTTGGCAGATGGCATCTCCTGTGTTATTTTAACCACAATGCCGCTACATATCCGGGGGGTCATGTTGCAGGAGCCAGGCAAGAAAATGAATCGCCAAGATGTGTACCCAGAATTCTGTGCGTCAGCAGGGGAGTGATGTTACCAGAATCCCTCCCTGTGGAGCCCTCTCCGTTTCTGTCTGCTGGCGTATATAGAAAAATCACAAGTTAAGGATTTGCTTTTGTTTTATCAATTTTTTGTTTGGATGTGTTTTAACTGCATAATTAGAGTTTATCTGGTCTTTTGCGCTGTGCCAAGGAACATGAGCAGAGCAGGTGTCTGTGGTGTGTGGCAGAGCAGTTGACTAAGATGGTTCTCCTCTTTTGGAGAAGCTGAACCACCCACCAAGCTCCCCTCCCCCCCACCCCAGGCTTGTCATGTCATCAAAAAGTATCCTGGATGTAAATGCCTGAGTGTGTTTCTGTGCGGTCTCTATGTGCACTGTGTGTGGTATGGTTTGGATGTGCATGATTGTCAATGTGGGTGTCACAGAGTGTGTCTTGATGTTGGATTTGTCTGTGTTTGATAGCTGCCTGGGCTTTTAAGTCCAGGAATGGGGCATTATTTGGTGTTTACAGTGGATAACAATGTCCTCTATACATCCTATTGATGCTGTTGATGACACTTAGTTTTTTACTTGTAAGTTTTCAGATGAATTTATGTGAATGTGTCCCAAAGACTTTCTGATTAATGAATGCTGAGCTCTAGCAGGGAGGCTACAGGGAGATGTTTACTGAACGTTCAGTGCTGTATCATTTTCGAAAGCTGCATAACTTTATGGTAAAGAGCTGCTAGGAACCAAGGTAACGAACAAACACAAACAGAGAGAAGACTCAGCCTGCCAAGAAGAGCTGGCGTTATCAGAAGAGGGGTCTGGCAGCACACACACGCACACACACACACACACACACACACACACACACACACAGCCCACATGCCGGAGGTGAACCATGTGACATTGAGTGTGGCACATGCCAGCTGTCTCACGCTGCTTGGAGGCATTCCCGGATTTAGTTGCGGGGAAGAAAACCGAACCCATGGAAGCTGGGAGATCCTTCTGCAGATGTCACTGTGGGCTCTGGAGGTGATTTAGTTAAGCTTAGCGTCCACTATCACTCCGATGTGACTGTAGGGGACGTGGCAGTATTTCAGCTGGGTGCAGAAACGGCAGCCCTTGGCCATCCCGGAGCCCAGCCTGCCACCTCAGGAAGCCAGCTTATCACTGCGGGAGCCGGTGCCCCAGCCTGGCCGGGACAGCGGGGTGCCATTGTGGAGTGGCCAGAGGGTGTGTGTATTAGAAGACAAGCCCTCGTTAGCGTGATCTGAGTGGGGATCAGCAGCATGATTTTCTCCTTAATGGTGTGGAGTGAATTTAGAGGAGGTTGCTTTAAAAGATATATGTCTGATCCAGTATTGTTCCGGTGAATCTGCTAGCCTTTTTAGCCATTTTGCATTCCTCAAGTCTACACAAAACTGGTTGTCCCTTCAGCAACAAACATTGCAATAATGACTTCTGTTTCAGGTTAGTGCTCCGTCCAGGGTTGTTCCCTGCCCTGTTTCCGTAGCTTCCGGGACAGCCTCCAGACACCCCATGAATAAGACAGGAGAGGAAATTGGATGGATGTATAGATGGAAGGATGGACCGACTTCTTTTCATGAACAGTGATGGAGTTATGTCTCTATGTTCTAGAAACTCTGCTTAAAGTGAACCGAGAAGGCTGCATCCATCTTGATACACCACATTAGTGGCCGGTGAAGCCGTTCTATTTCCAGTCGGTTGACGTCATGGTGATCCAGGCGTCTAAGAATAGGAAGGCCTGCTTCCTCACCTCTTGCCAGTCTAAGAATAGGAAGGCCTGCTTCCTCACCTCTTGCAGTCTAAGAATAGGAAGGCCTGCTTCCTCACCTCTTGCCAGTCTAAGAATAGGAAGGCCTGCTTCCTCGCCCCTTGCTAGGCCCCCAGCAGGTACTTTGCCTCCTTTTCAGGCCATGCAGAGGCAGCCTTTCCTTTGCTTTGTCGGGGTCTTTTACTTCGGTTTCCCACTTTCATTCCCGTCCGATATGTTTATGTCACAAAATAATTGTTTCCAGGTGCTTTGTAAGGTCTTAAGTAAAAAAAGAAAGAAAACAACCTGTTAACATGTTAAATGTCAGCCATTTTGCATCCCACAGAACTGGGGTTGGGGTCCAGTGCCAAAACTGGACGTCAGTCGACTAGTTTAGAGTTTAGAGGCACGAAGAATTTATTTGCGCAAATGAATCCATCTGATGAAATGTTCGACTCAGTGTGATGAAAGGTGACCTCGCTGCCCTTTGCTCTGGGAAAACTGCTAACAGGTGGCAAAGGCGGTATGAGGCCTAATAAAGACACTAAGAAATGCCACAAGCATTCACCTGAAACACAGAAGTTTAGCATTATGGGTGGTGTATAGCATAGCGGGTTAGGGCTCTATGCCTGTTTCTAGAAGGTTGTGAGCTTCAATCCCATAGCCAGCACAGTAATCATGCTGCTGGGCCCTGAACAAGGTCCTCATTCTCTGACAGTTCCAGCGCTGCTGGATGCTGGCAGGTCCCGTCCTCTGAGAACACGTTTTCCGAACTTGTGTGCTGCTTTGGAAAAAAGGTGTCTGCAAAATAAATAAACGTATTACTGGCCAAATAGCACAGCTGCTTGTTAAACAGCTTGTTCCTTAGCTGGGCTGCACTGGGAATAATTACTCAAAATTGTGTTTATCTACCTGTTGATTATTTGGGCAATTAGTAGATTGTTCGTGTGCATGCTCGTTAGTGTATTAAGGTTATTCATTTATTTCCAGGAGATTGGGGGAGCAACATGTATGTTTAAGCAGTGTGTGAGACGTTTGTCTGACCTAAGCTGAGCGAAAACAGACATGATTCATGCTGACCTGGGTCATAATTGCTAGCATTTCAGGCCTTGAAATAAAGACGTGACACCTTCAGATGCAGCTGTGAAACTCGCCGTGGCTGTTGAGTCTGGTTGCATTTGACACAAAACACACAAATTGCAGGCTTTCTATGATGAACCGCTCGGTTTCAGTGTGCTTGCGTAAGCTGTTATGAAGTTAGTTAGTGTTTGTTCACAGTTCACCTCAGGTCTTGCAGCAGACCGACCCAAGGCATGGAGAAAACCCACAAGCCCCAAGGTGGCCACAGGCTCGCCTAATCATCATGTGGAATCACCTGTAACCTCTCAGGGCAGGCTCAGAGGTTCTCCTCTACCTCTTGTGGACTTCAAGACCCAGTGTCTAAGGGTTTGGTTGATGTCTATCTCATTACTAAGTTGCCCTATCCCAATATCAAACTCTCTTTTATGGTGTCCTCTCCTGTGACTGAGCTTCTGTGGTTGTGTCCATGAGCATTATTTCGGATATGAGGATTTGGTTAATGCTTGCGCATGTTCTTGTACATCAGAAGGTTCACTTCACACTTAGCGTTAAGCACACACCTATAAACATGACTTAACTTCTGCCATTCTGGTAGAATCCTCAAAGTCTGACGGAGAATTACTGGCAACGCTTTACATTAACTGCACCTTCGCAATGCTTTTACAATGCATTCATAGAACATTCAGTGCACCTTCATAATACATTCATAAGCAGCATGTAAGTATACCCTAACACCCTCACATACCTTAGCAGCTTTAATATACATTAATAACAAACTATATTATTATGCAGTTATACTGTTTGTCATTATATAATATTTGGTATTAATTAAGGTATGTTAGGATGTTAAAATATGCTTACATGCTGCTTATGAATATTCTATGAATGCATTATGAAGGTGCAGTTAATGTAAAGTGTTACTCAATTATTGTATCAGTTCTTTCATCAGCGCGAAAATAAACAGAGCACAGAATGTGAACAGAGCCACAGTTTCATAGCGAGGTTTCTCCTGGTTCTGCTGATCTTGTTTTTTTGGGTTTATTCTCTCTGTATAATTAAATAAATCTTTACTCTCCGTTCTTCATAAGTCCATGCAAATCTTGTCCAGGTTTTTCATTGCTGTTATACCTAAACACACCGATGTTTACGTCTTTCATCCCGTATGGATGCTTGGGTGATAAAGGCATTTTATTCCTAAGTCCTGCCACCGTCGGTGTGCGCCTTGTGTTCGAAATGAGACTCGTTCTGCCCTCATATTTTGGAAGCAGCCTGTTTTATTTAGCTCACGTGTTCCAACTGACTGGGAGAAAGCAAAGCATCATGGGAAAGCCAAGGATGCAGCCTGAGGAGTAGCAGGACATGGTAGGAAGAGGGCCTCGGTCCTGTTACTGGTTAAAGGCACTTCGCTTGGTGTTTATGAGGTGATTTGGTGGCGCCCTTCTCTACTATAGAGATTATAGCTGAGCCAAGGCTGTCATCAGGCTGAGCAAAACCTTTATATTATTTTCAGAGCTCTGGAAGGAGCGTGTCATGGAATTTTCTCCTCTCATGACGGAAAAGCGGATTCATCCCGAGTTTCCTTTGTAATAATGCTCTCCCTGAGTGGCGAAATCTTAGTCTCATTGCCTTGATAAGCTCCTAATGAAGCATTTTAAGGGATAAACGCCTCACGTGGCTGGTGTTGGTTAGCCCTTTGATGTTCTGTGCCGGTTCATGCTTCCGGGGAACGCACACAGAGTGTGTCCTGTGTCTCGCTGGGCCGAAAGCAGTTTCCACTTCGTTCCATCGTATCGGGCCTGACCATCAGGGAAAATAAAGACATAATTACTGCAATTAGCCTCCAGATGCCGGCCTCAAGAGTTCCGCTTGGCCCTGGCGCGACCTGTGTTTTGCGGGGAAGTCTGAGGGTCTCGGGACAGGAGGGCCCTGGTTTTCCTGTATGTGCTCTTGACCGAGGGCCCCGGCTTCTCGGCATTCCTGGGGCTGCATGCACAGAGGGACACATGGAAATTCAGGTTTTCCCGGGCAGCCAGGGAATTTAAATAAGCTGTTTAAGATCGGTGAAAAATGCAACATCTGCTTTGGAAAACTACTTAGTTTAAGCTGACATCAGTCTTGCGTGTGTGTTTTGGATGAAGAAATGTTGCAGAGGAGTAAAAAAGAAGTAACCGATCTGGTTGGCATTCCCTTGTCACCACTCACGCTCTGACTGCACTCCGTCCTGTTTATATTCGTACCCTGAGCTCCCTCCCTCAGCCGCCTTCCCCTCCTCTTCTGTCCTGCTGACAAGCCATCGCCTGTAACTCAGTCCCCTTCCAGCCCACTATCTTTGTCTGCATCAGTCATCACAGGGCCTCAAAAGGCCATTGGGGGCACCAAAAGGTCACGCTCCACTACTGCGGTCCCCTGAGATTTGTGGTTCAGATGGGCCTGCTGGAATTTCACGATGGGCTGTGGCGTGTGCGTGTACGCTGGTATTTCGGGGGATACGTAAGCAGGTCAGCAGGTGAGGCAGGCTGGCTGACTGGATTTGAATGGCACCTCGGCTCCCCCAGGTACCCATGTCCTGACCCCCCTTTGTGCACATGGTGTGAAACGATCTACGTTCTCACAGCAAGCCCTTCAGGCTCCAGCGGTCCATTTTCCGAGGCTGTCATATTAGGGTATGGGAGCCTCGGAACCGGTCACATCTCTTCCTAAAAGGAACGCCGTTTTATAGGGGCTGGAGTGTACGTAAGCATCACAGGTGTGGCCCTATTAGGCTGCCTTTCGTGAGGCTTTGTTGGGCTCTCTTGGAAATTTATTGGTGTGTGACCTGCTGGGTGAGGTGTGAGAAAACGGCGGGGATTTGTGCAGGAGGGTTGGGGCGGCAGCCCCCGCCCGCTCGGGCCTTGGTGAGGCTCGCAGTAACACCTTCTGATATGATCTTCCTCACACTAGCAGATTTCCCTTGGCTTTTATTTAGTTTATCTCGCCATATTACCTCACGCCCAGCCTGTGTATGCAGTTTAGAGTTCTCCCTCTGTTCTGTGTTTGGTTAAGTGGGTAAGGCCCTCGTGTCTGTAATGTGAAGATCCCGGGTTTGAATCCTGTCCTTGGCAGGCTAGTCGCACGTTCTTCGGACCTGTGAGCGGGGCCTGCTAATGTTTTGCTGCCCGTCTACTTACGCACACAAAGAAATCTGCTCACATTACTCCTGTCCTCCGTGATTTACATTGGTTGCCAG
>JAODKN010000041.1:5645574-5655817 GCA_026774425.1 Petrocephalus zakoni
ACACACACACACCTAGTTTATTACACATCCTATTGTGTTTGCCATTGATATCTGCCTCAGATGTGTCCTTGATCACGATTTCTCCTCCCCTAGGCCTTTAATCCAGGAGCAGAGCGGCCTCTGACTGCGCTAAAACGCAACCCACCCCGCTGACCCCCACTCACCTCCCACTGGCCTTGCGGCGAGCGGTTCTTCAGCTGAATCTGCCAGTCCTGGCTGTGGGCCCCGGCGCAGTGGTGCATGGTGATGATGACAGGCCGTGTCAGGAGGGCCCCTGGGGGGCCACAGCTCACCACAGGGCCGAGGGTGGTCTGCGCCTCCTCCAGGGGGGGCCTGGGAGTGCGGGGGGAGAGGAGCAGGCTCAGACACACAGCATTTAACATTCCCCTGCACTGCCAAGAGGCTCACTTCTTCAGATTGACCCCTCCTACTCAAGACTGCCACTTTAATATTTTATCACCATGGTTACGCTTTCATTCTCTGCTGTGCCTCAGACTAACAAGAACTTATTAATCACGTATCATTAGAAAGTCATTAATTATGAAGATTACCAATTATAGAAGGCAACCTGATGGATTCTGATTCTGAAGTGGTAAGACCATTTTCTGTACATATCTACATATATTAGCTATCTAATACTAAATGAAAGGGCGTGGGGTGTCTAGAGGTGTTCCTCTTTCCAATGACATGTCATGTGTCCTGTCTGAGCGGCAATACCACAGTCATTAGAGAGGGGGCAGTGTGAGCTGGGTCCATACCTCATGATCTCTTTCCTATGGACTGTCACATACATCTCATAGACGCGACCTTGAGGAATGGCCCCTGCTGGCACCAGCAGGCTCACCCCTGTCGAAAAACAGCACAGTGACTTTGGGGACGAGATGCTAGCATCAGAGACAAAATGACTTTGAATACTGCACAATGACTCCTAAGTCGGCCTGAGACGGCAGGATGACCCCAGAGACAGCATCATGACTTAGAAAATGACAGGGTGACTTAAGAGGTGAAATGATGACCTTTGAAATAGCACAATGATTTTGGAAACACCTCCCTGACTCTGCGCATGCACATGCAGAGATGAGGGACGCTCTGATATCAGAGGAAAAGACCTGACACCAGAGATAACATGCTGACTTTAAGAAATACCACAAACACTCATAACAAACACCACAGAGAACATTCAAAGAGTAATAAATACTCTCATGGTATAATGACAATAATGTCATTAATTGCCAATATTCGTTTTACTTCATTAACATCATAGCTCTCTATTTGCCCATCTGTACAGGAGGGTGCCTTTCTTAAAGGGCAAAACAGCACTTCTCTGCATTCTGACATTTAGACGCTGCAACCAGCGCCTTAACCAGTGCGCCCCCTGCTGGCTCTTGAAATATGCCACTGCTATTGTTCCACACCTGTTTCCCAGAGCTGTCACCTGCTACAGACTCAAGCTCTTTGATCGCATACCCCCCCAGTGTTCAGACTCTCGGGATGTGACATTTACTCTCCTATCCCGTGGAGCCAGGAGACTGCAGTGTCAAAGACACTGCAATTATAGGCCAACAGCAATGGGTGTGACTTCTCCTTCAAAGAGAGGGTGTTGTCGGCTTAAAGCAGGAAGGTGGCCTTAGTCCATCAAAATGGAGAGTCTATGTGTTTCAGTCACACAAAAGTCAAGGTCTAGGGTGAGAGGTCACAGGAAATACCTGTATGTACCTGGCAGACAGTATTTCAAAAACAGATTGTTAATTTTTCATGATATAACGGGAATTACATAAGGGGAGTGATGCCTTCGCCTGACAGAAGAGAAGAACAGCCACACTGTTCCCATGTAGCACATCTGCTGACACACCCAAAGGCTGTCCATTAGTACAAGCCAATCACAGATCTCCGTCAATCCATGCAGCCGTGCTGTAAAAGGCCGGTGAAAGTCCAGGAAGACTCCTTTAATTAAGGAGGCCATATCCCATGCTGCCTCGGGGGATCGCGGCTCCGCATGCTGCCGGGGCATTAGGCTGCCACGCCGCACATGCATACCGGATCACATTCATAACGGAACCCATGTGTGATGAAGTCTTCTGGGACTGGGCCAAGCCACCAATCACGGCCTTCTGTAGTCTGGCAGAGTGTGTCCTTTTTTTGTTTTTTTTCACAGGCCCATAACGGCGATTTGCGATGACATGCCAGCCGCCAGAGTCATCATCGCGCTCGCAGACACATGGGTCGACTCTTAATTAGCAGCGGGTCCCAGACCTGGCTGGTGGCCGCAGCTTTGCGGGACTTAAGTGCAGAATGAAGAATAGCGGTGAACGGCTTCTCAGGAGGACAGCAGACTCCTCTCCGTCACCGTAAGAAGACCTTGCACACCACTTAACGCTGACCCTCCCGCATTCCATCCCAGCTTTCAAAACCCTGACTCTGAATTGCTGGCACCTTTATTCAGTGCTTTAAAGTCAATTTGTTACCTGTCAGTGAGGGATAGATTAATAAAAATACAGGTAACCTTTGATGTACCAGCCAGATATTTTTGTGATCACCACCACCCCACTGAGATCACCATTACACTGCTGACATCACTATCATTGAACTAAGATCACCAAAACCTAACCCTGAGATTACCATCACACGGCTCACATCAGCACCATCCTACTTAGATCACCATCACCTAACCCTGAGATTGTCATAACACCTTTAACATCACCATCATCTTACTGAGATCACCGTTGTCTTAATGAAATCACGGTCATCTTACGGAGATCACAGTCACCCCACTGAGATCACCATCTGGTGAGGTCAATATTACATTACGTTTAACTTGCTAACTGCCTAAAAACATATGCATGAGTGTATAACATCAGCCTACTTTTCCCATCATTTGATTTTATTACAGAAACACCACCTCCTGCTTTCCAATACGTCATCTAACCTCCACAGCCTTAGTTATATATCAGGAGTCGTCCTGAATTGAGGATTTATGAGTGGGGATGTTCTTTCTAACATAACATCCCAAATGCTCCATAATCTTCAGCAGGGTTCATAAGCGTGGGCAGATTTCAAATGAGCTCCGACAACAGATGAAAGAGACAGCGACTTCATCTCCACGTGGATAAGAGGTTGTGAATCCCAAGCAACAAGGCTCCATTAATCCAGATAAATCTAATACATACAGTCCGCAAGGAGAGCCCTGTGATTTTGCAGGTACGCTGCAGAATGGGAACTATGGTAGTACAGTAAAACTCGTATTGGTAAAAGCATAAAACCTTCAACTGAGTAATGTCATGTAATGTCAGCATGGAAACATCTTGCATCAAACATACTTCTCAGCAAACCCACCTGAGTTGGGAACTATGAGATGGCCCCCCAGGGAGTTGAAAGTCCCAAGGGCGGTGCAGGAGGGGTCACAAGTGCGAGCCAAGCTTTGGTTGCGCAGGTTCATGGTCTCGCTGTCTAGCAGGGAGTGTGTCACCTTGGGGGACAGCTTGGAGCCAAGATCGGCCAGCTCCTCTTGAGGTGTGACCAGGCCGGATGAGTTGTACACCTTGATCTTCAGGTTAGGCAGAGGGTCCAGCAGGGGCGAGTTGGTCATGGGGATCTTGTCAGACACATCGTGAAGGGCGTAGACAGGGCCGCGGTACATGGCCGCCGCAGAGGTCAGGTCAGGGGGGACAGTCATCAGGTCAGCTGTAAAGAGGGACCCATCGACAAACTCATAGCTCATGTAGCACAATGGATGCAGTACTTAAACAAACGGAACCCAACAAGTATGTAGACATTTAGGTATGATGAGAGTATTGCAGCAAATGACAAGTCAAGGGGAGCAATTTAGAAGACTTCATCGGAGATCCTGAATAAGCTTGTCGATAAACCTTTACCACTCGGTATGAAAGCTGAGAAGGCAGAGCAAGGCGACCAAGGCAGCAACCCAACCAGCAGGGCTGGCAGAAGGTGTCATCAAAACACATTAACTCTTATTAAATGCTCTGTGCCTGTCTACTTTAATTATCTACTGTCCTCAGAAAGCTGACCTGCTCCATAACATGCAATGCTTTTTAATCTGTATCTGTCAGAGGAATCCTGGGTATTGTACTTAAAGTGACAGTTGTCAGAAGCTAATTAAAGGTTATGGGGGGGGCTGTTTTAATTAAAGTGTAAATTTGGATCCCCCCCCACTAGAGAGGGAAGACAACGGATATACAGCAGGACTGAAACAAAGAGAGACACATCAGTGCTACAGGCAGCAGAGGGCGCACAATCAAGCACAGATGAACGTTTATGGCTAGGCTTAGATGTTGGACAGCTGTGTGTGTGTGTGTGTGTGGGGGGGGGGTTGTCCTTCTTCCTCCCACAGCTTCCAATTCCTGGGAACATCAGTAGTATATCAGATGATCTGGTGAGGATGATGATGATCGTGATGGATTGCAGCACTGGTTGGAGTGAACCCCAAAGAGAGCAGGACTCTGCTGGCCCAATCTTAGCTACCTCATGTGAAACTGCCACTTAAAACCCCCTATGGCTGCTGATAAAGATGGTCAGTCAGCTTGTTGGCCTACCGAATTTATAATCCAGACATCAGTAAGAAGAATAGCTCCTAAGATCTCCAAGGACTGACCCAAGTCCATCTAACTTTCTACTGTAGAAGACAACCTTGCAGTCATTACTGTATGTGACTGTACATGTAAGTAGACTTCCTCACGATCATTACTCCATGTGACTATAGAAAGACTGCCTCACAGTATTTACTGTAAGACTGTCAGTAGACTGCCTCATGATCCTTACTGTGACTACAAGCAGACTGCCTCATGATCTGTAGTGTAGAAGACTGACACATGATCTTCACTGTGACTGCAGACTGCCTTGTGATCATTACTGTATGTGACTGTAAGTAAACTGCATCATTATCTTTACTGAATGGGGCTATAAGCAGACTGCCTCATGATCCTTACTGTGACTATAAGCAGACTGCCTCATGACCTTTATGTGACTAAAAGAAGGCAGTCCCACAATTATTGCTGTAAAAAGGCTTCTTCATTGTCTTTAAAGATTCTAAAAAGACTGTCTTGTGATCTTTACTGTACATGACTGTAAGGCGATTGCCTCGTGGTCATTACTGACTGTAAAACAGTGACGATACATGCTATTATCTAATACCAGAACAAAGATCAGTAGAGTATCTTCTGCAGGGAATCGTCTTTTGCTCACTGCCTTGGGTCACAGGCATCCAGTTTGGGACAGTCAAGGTAAATCCAGTTTGGGACAGTCCACCCTTCCATCCAGGAGAGAGTGCTTTAATCTCCTTACCCTGTTCATTCCTGTTCCTACAGTCCGTTCATCTTTCAGCCGATTCGCCATGGCAGAAATTTAATTAAGCAGGAACAAGCCAGGGATCGCTGGGGGAGGAGGGGGTGTGGAAGCATAATTCTCCATCAGTGATAATCCGAGATCGGTCTCCATCGAGGAGTGACAAGCATCCTAATGGCCTCCCGATGAAATGTCAGCCGAACCTCGCACGCTGCCACCACGTCCGAAATTGCTTCCCGGTTTTTCCATCTCCGACACTGCATTTACATCCCGCACGTGCAGTCTCCTGCCAGACGTGCCAGGACCTGCTGCACAACTCCAACCCACCACAAAAGACCACCTTTAACATCAGGATGGGGGAGAGCAGCCCTGATTAGGCAAAGCTGTTTGAGCTGGGATTTGACATTTTTAATCCGCACGTAATTACATTTCACTGTCAGCCTCTGCGATGGAGAAATGTTTGGTTTCATTTGCCATTGTATTTATTCTTTTGAATTATGACAGGGTCAATATCATTGCGTGTGATGGTGATTATTCACAGGGCAAGTGTGACAATGAAAGCAAAAAGGGTAGGAATGAGGCAGCTGGGGGGAAAGGCTGAAGAATCTGCCAGGCTGACCTTCCAGCTTCTGACAGTATGAGGTCACACAGGAAACAAAGTCGGGCGTAGCAGAGAGGAGTGGAAATGCCGGGATACATGGCTTCCCTACCACAAAACCAGGGAAAAGCTCATTAATGTGACCGCAGTCTCTGCTGTTGGGTGACTATACATCAGATGGTTCAGGGCAACTAGGCCACAGTGACTTTTCACGCTTGGTCATGTCTGCTTGGCTATAGCCACCCTGCTGATGACCCAACATCGCCCCCTGCAGATGACTCACCAGAGCGGGCTGTCTTTATGTTGACAGACTGGAAGCCGCCATTGAGTGCCGACGTGTCTATGATGTCTGAGTCGAATTCGCGGTGGGTCTTGCGGTAGACGAAGAGGGCCACAATGACAGAGATGACCAGGCACATGATGACGGCGATGACGATACCCACGTAGAGTGCCACATCGTCCGTGCTGGGTGCGGCTGTTAGTGGGGATGCAGAGATGCGGGTGAGTAGATGTCTCACCTGTGACCAGCATGTTTGTAGGGCAGGTCTAACCACCAATTACAGCTCATTTGTGTATCATGTGACTGCTCTAACTGTAGATGCTGGCTAATCGCTAAAAATATACTACAATGATTAAACATTACATACACCCACACAGATTTAAAAAAAATATATAATTTGATTTGTCTATTTATTAATTTATGAACTCCACTGTGACTTTCTGCAATTTACTTGAATATTTAATAGGCTTGCAGATGTAAAACTGTGAAATTTTCATTAACACGGCCAGTGCAGACTTTCATTTGGAACAAAGTCCTACCCATAATAAAGTTTTAATTGACAGGGTGACTGTGACAGTAAATTACTCTCTACAGGAAGCTCTCCCCGAGGATTCTGGGAAAATGGCTTGCCCTCCAACCTGCTGATGAGATGCAACAAAACTGCTTCGCTGGAATCCTGCAGACACCACTCACAGCAAAGTCTGTACTATTATCATTTTCAGCTCTTTACGAGGTCTTTTAGCATGTGGCCTGTACCGTTACCCTCCTTCGCTTTTACGAGGTCAACTAATTAACTATACAACCTGTACCATGATACTTCTTATTCAAGCTATTAGCCATATAGCCTATACCATTATTGGTTTCCATTTTTACAGGGTCATTTAGCTGTATGGCATGTATCATAATAATTTTTGGCACTTATAAATACTAGCAGTCGCAAGGCCTGTACCATAGTTCTTTTGCAATTCTTACATATGCTGTTAGTACAACCTACACCAGCATTTGCCTTTTTTTTCGTCCGCAGTGTTTCGGATGCGTTTAGCTTCAGAGGAAATATTTTTGAGCTGAAACAGCAGCCAGCCTGTCCTGTTGGAAGCGGGGGTGCACACAGACTGCTTCCACTCGCCACTGCATAAATTGTTGCTTAGTTTCAGAATATCTCAAATTCCAGTGTCCCTTGTGATTATTTTCTTGTTAAAAATGTCTCCGCCTGTGACCTTAAAACATCAATCATTGGCCACATTTGGTGGTAATCAAGCAGTTCGTCCTCCTTCCACCGGGTGTCAGCATTCACCACTGAGTGTCATTGTTTGCCTCCAGACAGAAGGTGATATCGTATTCTACAGCCTGAGAGCCAGCTGTCATTCCCGGGGGTTTCCCTACGAGCCATCGATTGGGGTACACATGGTGGAGTTGCTCAGAGACTAAAATTGAAGACTCCATCTCTAGTGGAGCGAGGCGCTGTAAGCGACGGGCGGTATGAAAAGCAGAACAAATCAATGTCAGAGTGAGCTGCAGTAGATCTGGGCTCGGCCAGTAAGCCTGGCACTGGGAATCAATCTGCCCTTCTAATGTGATCTTTGCTCTAGACGAGCGGAAGTCTGGCTCTGAGGACATCGCTCTAAGCCACCTTCCAGCCACTCTTAGAGAACAAGTAGCACGTTCCTCAAGCTGCGGCTGCGGAACCTCAGGATGGAATATCACACTGGCACGGCCACCGTGCGTGACGCCTGGGGTGTGCCTTTCTCTCCCTGCAGAGGGCAGGGAGGCGACTATATCTGTATTCATAGGGTGACGTGAACTCACGCCACTTAGCCCCTCTGATAGAAGGCATCGATCAACTTGCATCCTAATTAAGCCACCAGGAAGCCATGCAGATCGTTATGGGGTTGGAGGGGGGGGGGGAGGCTTTCCATTGGCTGCTTGCCTCCGAGGCCCGAGTGTGTGGCGCGCCTGGAGCACCATTGAGTTTCTGTCAGTGGGGTAGCATGAGAGTAGGCCTAACCAGCTAGAGAGTCCCAATTGAGCTGGGAACTGCCCCATCACCTGTGTCCCTCCTTTGGGCCACACCCCTTTCTGACCTAGCTCCGCCCATTCCCACACACACTCCGCCTCGTCAAAGCATATGGGCAACCGCCATACAATGACAGGAAATGGCAAGGGCCTGACGACATAAAGGCAGCAGAGAGATGAAAACAAATGATTATTAGCATGTGGACCAGGCAATTGAAAACATATTTCACATTTGGTCACTGCACGCAAATGTCATCAGGGATGTTCGGGGAAACAACAGGATGTTTTCCAGAACCAGTCAGAGACCGCACAGTCCACTTCCAGACAAGGTTCGACTCAAATGCCACAGACAAATGACTTGAAAAACCCCAGTGAGAATCCCAGCTTAGAGAAATGAGCAGTAATTACAGCACCACCACTTCCTCTGTATGACCTTACCATTATCTATAGAACCGTCTCCCTGCTGGAGCCATCAGGTCCTGATCCAGCAGATCACCAGCCTGTAACGCATGTCTAGATAACGACTCCGTTTGCCGGAGCGATCCAGAACAATGACTCGGCTTTCAGTACAGGCCCTGTGTGCCGGAGCGACCCAGAACAATGACACAGCTTTCAGTATAGGCCCTGTGTGCCGGAGCGATCCAGAACAATGACACGGCTTCCAGTACAGGCCCTGTGTGCCGGAGCGATCCAGAACAATGATACGGCTTTCAGTACAGGCCCTGTGTGCCGGAGCAATCCAGAACAACGACACGGCTTTCAGTACAGGCCCTGTGTGCCGGAGCGATCCAGAACAATGACACGGCTTTTAGTACAGGCCGTGTGCCGAGTGATCCAGAACAATGACACGGATTTCAGTACAGGCCGTGTGCCGGAGCGATCCAGAACAATGATACGGCTTTCAGTACAGGCCCTGTGTGCCGGAGCAATCCAGAACAATGACACGGCTTTCAGTACAGGCCCTGTGTGCCGGAGCGATCCAGAACAATGACACGGCTTTCAGTACGGGCCCCTTCTCCGTCCTGCTTCCAGCGGCTGGACCATGAGACCGTGATCACTCATCCAGACACTACGTTCCATCTCGAGATGCTTGCATTCATCTCCAGCAGCTGCTGCTCTGCTTGGACTTCCCACAGACACTGTTTTTCCACTATCCTCCAGCGTCTTCTTTGAAGGGGTCAGGGAGTAAGCTCCACATTTTCTCTGTGTTTCTGTTTTTTCTTTACTGTATGCACATACACTATTCAGATGTTAACTAAAATCATTTATAAAAATTCCCTTCGGTGGTAACTGACCCTTGGTACTGTTTATTTGTCCTGCTGCTGATGTTTTAACTCATTTTGGTTCATTTTTGCAGACTTATTTATTGCTGTTAGAAACCCCTCATTAGGTTAAATTAGACTGAAGGCTCCTTCTAAATCTTTGGGACAGTCTTGCTAAGTCTGTAGGCATCTGAGGTGACCTGTACCACCATGGTCTACCAGACAAGGGAGATATCCTCAAGTCCCACAAGAGAGCATATCTTATCCATCACTGCAGACCCAGCGTCCAGCTCACACTGGCCCCCCCGGGCTCTGGGGCAGCTCATCTCTGATAAGCGCTGAACTGTCATCAGTCCCACAAGACCAGCACAAAGCACACTGACTTTATAGAGCAGCTCAAAGCCTTGCTGTGTGATGGCGGCGGGATCTCGCCTTGCCATCCACCCTGCAGATTTTTAACTGATATTCCTCAAGCTGTGTCACCTTTGACGATAATGGCACCAAGCTTCTAAAATGTTAGCATTAAAGCATATTACATTAATACATATCTCTGTAATACATACCCCCACATTAATACATGCCTTTGAACTCTGAAAAGAGGAACTCCAAGCAGCAAGAACCGCAGAATTATTATGTTTTAACGGGCGTCTCTGTAGCTTCAGGACAGACATGAATTTTACATGCTTGAAAGAAAGAAAAAGAAACTCTGGCATTTCAGAGAGGGAAATGCGGAATGGTGCCGTTCTCCGGAAAGGTCCGCACATCGGTCAAAGATCGGCGGCGGCGGCGGGG
>JAODKN010000041.1:5656530-5674149 GCA_026774425.1 Petrocephalus zakoni
GCTGGATAGTGTTCTCACGCAGGTTAGTGTTCTCATGCTGGATAGTGTTCTCACGCAGGTTAGTGTTCTCATGCTGGATAGTGTTCTCACGTGGGTTAGTGTTCTCATGCTGGATAGTGTTCTCACGCTGGATAGTGTTCTCACGCTAGATAGTGTTCTCACGCGGGTTAGTGTTCTCATCCTGGATAGTGTTCTCACGCGGGTTAGTGTTCTCATGCTGGTTAGTGTTCTCACGCTGGATAGTGTTCTCATGCTGGATAGTGTTCTCACGCGGGTTAGTGTTCTCACGCTGGATAGTATTCTCACGCTGGATAGTGTTCTCATGCTGGTTAGTGTTCTCACGCGGGTTAGTGTTCTCACGCTGGATAGTGTTCTCATGCTGGTTAGTGTTCTCACGCTGGATAGTGTTCTCACGCTGGATAGTGTTCTCACGCGGGTTAGTGTTCTCACGCTGGATAGTGTTCTCTGGTTAGTGTTCTCACGCTGGTTTGTGTTCTCACGTGGGTTAGTGTTCTCATGCTGGATAGTGTTCTCTGGTTAGTGTTCTCACGCTGGTTTGTGTTCTCACGTGGGTTAGTGTTCTCATGCTGGTTAGTGTTCTCATGTGGGTTAGCGTTCTCACGCTGGTTAGTGGAGGCGTGCTGCTGCGGCGTGGATTTTTTCATGTATCTGGGCCTCTTTGGTCATCCTACACAGCAGGGCTCTGTCATTAGGCCATGGACACGCCGGAGACACATATCAGGGACAATGGGCAAGCAGGTGACATGCGGCAGGGCCAATGGGCATGAAGGTGATATGCAGCAGGGCCAATGGGCAGCCAGGAGACAGGCACCAGGGCCAATGGAGAGGCAGGCACAGGTGAAAAGAGAGAGAGGTGAAAATGTGAACATGCAAAGGAGTAGAAAAACAACATCCAGGGAGTTATTGGCAGGCATACTGAGAGACAGGTGAACTGAACGTGTGGATTAATGTGCAAGGGACAGAAAAGGGCAGCTGATAAAGGCAAGAAAATGAAGAAACTGTGGATAAGTAGAGGTTGGGGCGTGGAAACATAATAAGACCTTATTTAGACAGGGTCGTGATTTGTTAACACAAGTGCATTAATGAAGCCTTCTGAAAAAGTAAAACTTTAAATTGTTAATTAATGGCACGACAGCACTAGAAGATGGAAGATGAAAGCTTAATATTTAACTGGTATGTGAGCGGCACAGAGCAGCATAAAATAGGGCTCCTGGTTTCACACCGAGAGCCAAACGTTTTCATGCCTGCTGTCTTCAGTCATGAGGACAAAGATGGTGGACGGTGGATAAACAGCTCATCCATCACAGAGAGACATTTAGAAAAGGAAGCGTGCGTCCGATTTAATTAACTGGCAGTCAGCGTTTTTCTTCCTGGTCCATGCGGGCTGGGGGGGGGGGGTGAGCTCCGAGGCAATGCTGACATATGTCTGGAATGCTACTGAAAACCTGGCCACATTCCAGATGATTATTTTGTGACTACAGCCCTACAGTACCTGGATAAGGAAGGTCTGTGGCTTTGTTGGCCTGCCCTGAGTCTGTTCTAAGACCCACGGTCTCCGGATAAGGAAGGTTCATGGCTTTGTTGGCCTGGCCTGAGTCTGTTCTAAGACCCACGGTCTCCGGATAAGGATGGTCCTTTGGCTTCGTAGGCCTGGCCTGAGTCTGTTCTAAGACCCACGGTCTCCAGATAAGGACAGCCCGTGGCTTCGTGGGCCTGGCCTGAGTCTGTTCTAAGACCCACGGTCTCCGGATAAGGACAGCCCGTGGCTTCGTGGGCCTGGCCTGAGTCTGTTCTAAGACCCACGGTCTCCGGATAACACCGGTCCGTGGCTTCGTGGGCCTGGCCTGAGTCTGTTCTTATGTTCTTGTGGTAAAAGCTTGACCTTCATATCCTGACCAAAACACCACACGCGAGTTAGATAGGGGGTGGGGGCTGGGAGGGGGCTTAGAGCTAGAATCAGCAGTATAAAAGTGTTTGCTAATCAAATAACAGAAAACGATGTAATCTGACAGAGTATTTCGGCCTAGGTATCGGGTGAATCCATAACAATATCAAGCTGGATCCCGCGATTTCAGCACCTGCCGCGAAACCTGGGCTCTCGTTTCGGACATTAATGACCCCCCGAGGGGGAGAGGTCCTTTCAGGAATCATGGTGAGGACTATTTTTATAGGCATGCTACTTATTTTATTTCCACTGGGTATCTAATGTTTCATTGAAATCCCGCGGAGGCTGATGGAGTCGCCGACTTACGTGCTTAAGTCATGTGATTAACGCCATAGCCCCATCCCGGTTTCCGCTGTCACTCTCTTGCTCTTCCTTTGGATGGATGTGATTTATTAAGTTTTCCTCCACTCTGCTAGCCAGGGGAGATGGGGACCGGGGGGGGGGGGCAGCATGACTAAAGAGAGCGACGCGGGAAGGTTTTTGTTTGCCCCACGTTCCCCAGAGGGCTGCGGTACCACAGTACCACTGGAAAAACATCCTGTGACTCCATACAGAGCCTGGAGCAGGAACAACAAGCAGCACAGAGGCGCTGGAAGGAGATGGAGACCCCCCATGGAACGTGGAACATTCTGGAAAACTCCGCCAGCCCCTACAAATATTTAGATGGTGAAATTGCCTCATCAGTCTGTGAAACCTCCTTATTGTTACCCCACTCAGATGTAGTACTTGATCTAAAATTGTGAAAGCACTATCCAGGCACATTCAAGTTGGAAGAGCTGTTTTTTCTCCATTTTCTTTTAACTCATCTTTGTGATAGGAAGCAGATTCCAGACTGGGCTGGCAGGGCCTTGAATGGACAAAGCAATCAGTGTAGTACAGCACTGTCAGCCCACATTTAGGATAATCCAATAAAGAGGGAAAATCCATAGAGCGGCATTCTTACGAACAAGCAAAGCAATTAGGCTTGAGTGACAGAAAAAGGGAGATGAAGTGATTGATTTGATGAGATGCGGCTGGGGAGCGGCCCTTTGTCCGAGAGTCTGAGTGCTATAGGCCGCTCTCTCTCCCTCTCGTTCCCCATGTTTGCATTGGGGGGGGGGGGGGGGTAAATCACCCCACTATAATTTTCACAATCACATTTGCAATAATATAAGCCTTTGGAGCACATAGATTGTCCCCTAAATTTACATGGAAATAGTCATTAGCGAGGACAAAACTATCTGCAGGCTTTTAACTCAATCTGGGCAGGAAAAAAAATCAATCTGGGGAAATGAGTCTAAATCTATAACGATGTGGATTTTATATTCCTGGCAAATGGGCCATCCGTCTGACGGCCCTAATGGTGCGTCTTAGCGCCGCGGGAGAGGGCCAGGGGGCCCGCAGAGGTGCTAAATGAGCCCAGGGACTACGGCATGGTTGCTTTTAAGCCCCCTGTTAACCGGCTGCATCCTGGGAGCGACGGCGATGGCTGTTGTGATAGGGCGATGTTCGGTGAGGAGGTTCCCACGGTAACCGCATCACAGGCGGGCAGGGATGGAATCCGGCCGTTTGAAACATGAGCTGCAGAGTTGCAGGGTGTCGCTTAAGACCCCCACCCACCCACCAACTGTTTTCCCCACATGGATCTCTGTAAGTACAGTGACTGCGAAAGAGGATGACTCGTTCCTGACGCGCAGAGAGGAAACGGCACACGGGGATAGACCCGGGACTCCAGCCGAGCGAAACATTACTTGTGACTTGGCATAAATACAAACAAGCAAACAGATAAATAAAATTAAGGTGAGCATGGGCGAGATGACAGACGACGGGCGAGTGAGACGGCCGCAGACTGCGATTAATCTTCTGAGTAATTAGATTCACCTTGTAGCAGGGCACACGCGGCGACGGCGCAGGAAAGGACGCGGCCAGCGAGCCACATCGCCTGTGCAGCCAGACGTATAATTGGCTTCGCCGCAGAAACACACATTCACGTCACTGTGACTCTTCCTTTTAATTTGCCTGTTGTCTGCTCCTCTAAAAATCCCCTGCATGCCTAAATTGGGGTCGGGGTGCCAATAAAGCATCGAGGCCCGGTAATTATCACATGCACAAACAGTGATCTTTCGTCAGTGTGTCGGAAATGGGGCCCGCGATGAGCGCGGGCACTGGGGCGACGGCATGCTTTCAACTGGCTGGGGTGTGCGTGGACAGCCATGCTGCTGTGTGTCGCACCCTGTGTGTGAGCTGTGTGTGCGTGCCTGTCTGCCCACTATCCTACATCAGCTCCTCTTAAATGAAGAGAATGTGACCTTGTGGGGGCCTGTGGGTTTTGAACCAATTAGCAGCTGACCCCTTTCCAGTCCCTCTGCCGTTTTGTGGTCTGAGATCCCCCCCGAGTGTCTGCATTGGTCATCGTTACACATGCAAGGGAGAGAGAGTGTGTGCTTGCTTATCTGAGTGCCTGATGTTGTCATTCTATATTTTATACATAAATATATATATAAGTATATATTTCACATTTCTGCATTTCCTCCTGCAGCAAACGGCATGCGCATGTGCAGAGAGGCTCCGACGCAGCGGCACTCGCATTGCACGTGGCAGGTTACTCACTCTGCATGCAGAGCCCGTCGGTGCAGTTCTGCGACTGCAGCACCATGCCCTCGCAGTCCTTGCCCCCATTTTTGGGGGCGGGGGCGTTGCACTCCCTCCTCCGCCAGTGGGTGCACTCGGTGCCGCAGGTGGACCACTTACTCCACTCCGTCCACATGCCGTCCACTGTGGGGGGGGAGCACTCATCAGTCCCAGTTTGACTGCATTCCTCTCGTGTGTGTATGTGTATCTCTGCACTTTGCTTGTAGCCGCAGATTGAGGGAAATTGTCCCCTAAAGGTAGATATTTCTGTAAAATAGATGTTCTGAGAACATCTCCACCACCACTTCATTACTGACAAGCCCGCTGTCTTTCTTAAGAAGTAAAAGAAATCCATTTTGGTACGCTGAGCTCAAAAGTGACTATCTGCTTCCAAGGGACATTTTAAGGGAGATCCCGGGGGGGAAACAATGTTAGTGCAGATCTCCAAGATTCACTCAGTCCAGGGGAAACATAGATGGGATTGTAAGTTCATAAGTAAGCAGCATTTCTGCGGACTTTTTTGTCTTGGAAATTTAGTGAAAGTTACATAAGAAATGACTTAGCGTGTTTAGGAAATTTGCTCTATAGTTGCATTTCCATTTCATTTTCTTATCTATGTGTCACAGCGCTGACCGACACGTCATGGCACCCGGCCTATGGATCATGTCACGGAGGCTGTGTGTGGAACATATCATACGTTGTGCCACCAGTTAGCGTGAGTCTTCCTGTAAGGGTGCAGGCAATCCGTGTGTCATTACCTCACACCAACACACACACACACACACACCTTGCGGACGGCGGCTCTCGGCCACGTACCTAAGCAGAGGGAGGTGCAGGCCAGCTTCTGCACGCCCTGGCCCTCGCAGAAGGCCCCGCCGTTAAGCGGTGCGGGGTTGGTGCAGGTGCGCGTGCGCTTCTGATACCCCCGGCCACAGCGGCTGTTGCACGCCGACCACTCAGTCCAGGTGGACCAGCCTCCGTTCACTGTGGGCAGAGGACCGGGTTACCGTCTTACCTGGCCCCCCCGCTTCACATCTATGGCGCCTTTACCCTCTTATTCACATGAATATTTACTTAGCAATTTAACACAGTGCCCCCCCCCCCCAGGAAATACCGGGACACCCTGAAATCAACACCATTTCGGGGAAGAGCCCCCACCCCTCTGCCTTTCTCTGCCCCTCTCCCATGCTAATAAATCACATACGCCGGCAGATTCCTGCCAAAATGCAGGCCATTTAGCCATTTTTCCGTCCCCCCCCCAGTTCGTTCCTGCGGTTCATCTCCAGACCCTCCGTTACCGTGGCAGCACAACGGCCGGCTGTTTCTCGTGGGCCGTCCCCACGCCTCCTCCCTGGCTGTGGTTGTCTCCTTCTTCTCCTGTTACCTCCTGACACCCCCATCACCCTGCTCCTCTGCACAGCCGGCTCAGTCCAAAGTAGTTTCCATCTCGGCTAACCCAATCGCCATCCGCCCAAAGCCCCTCGCCCGCTGACAGCATGCCACAGACGTGTAACCTCAGCCCCCATGAGGCTGCCTACATCTCGACGGCCTCCTTGACAGGTCTCTCACAGGTGATGCACAAGCGGGGGAGCTCATGTGAGGCTCTTTGAAAGCCAGCAAAGGGTTTTATTGGCTTAGAGTTTGAAGTCAAATCGGGGCTGGGTGTGTGTATGTGTGTGTGTGTGTGTACCCACGCGAGAGTGAACGCGTGTGTCTGTGTGCTATTCGAAAAAGTTCAGTTCTCGCTCGGTACTGGGGCTCCTCTGATGTTGCGGATTAATCACCACTCTATGCGCCTCGCTCCATTGTCAGTCACTTGAGGCCCTCCCCCCCACCTCTGTCCCTCCATCCAAGGAGGCTTGAGAGAAGAAACGGTCCAGATGACAAACAGACCCAATCAGAGCACTTTTCCCATCGAAAGGCTGAGCCCACATCAAAGGCGTCCTGGCACACGTGCTCCTGCGAGCGGCTGGGGCGCGTCGGGGAGCCCGCCCCCCCCTCCCCGGCACATGGCGACTCCGGCTCCGTGGTTCCCCCAGCCCTCTCGCGCGGCTGCCCTTGCCGGCGCCATTCTGCCAAAACGAGGTCAGCCATACCAGCTCCTTCTTCAAGCAGCGACAAAAGACGGAGCAAAGAAAAAGCTTCTCAAGCGAGGTCCCGGAGAGGATGACTCAAGCCGCGTTCTTTCACATCGACACGGAACCAGCAAGAAGTGAAAACGGGGGGAAAAAACAACTTTATTTTTATCTTGGCTTCTGTAATGTTAATGATTCTCTTAGGACGCCCCTGCTTGTTAATATAGATGTTGCTCAGCCACTGCTGAAGATCGACGGCCCTTTCTACCTCTGCCACGAGCTGCCGTCATTCTTCCTGATTGCCCGGTGCCGGTCTCGCTCTCGGGGCGTATCCTGCTGGACAGCCCCAGCTGCTAGTTCATGACTAACGACCTAAATGACATCACCGGGCACTTAATAAGTGGCCCTTTGATCCTCTCTCTGAGAGAGCTATGCTTAAAGTAAAAGTCAGACACCAGAGCATAGCACAGCCCCAAAAACTTTAACAAATGACTCTGTTCATGAGAGGTAAGTCACATGACGTGCTTCAGCCTATCAGAGGAGCCTCACGACGACCGCCTGAGCAGGACACACAAGGACACACTTTTGCGCACTGCCTGTGGAGGAGCAGGGCTGCTGGGGGTCTTGAAAGTGGCCAGTTTGGCCAGTCTTTCTTTGTGGTCCCGCATCTCGCAGCCTGAAGTGCTGGGAGCTAACAAACTTACAAAATCTTTCCAGAAAGAGAATCGAAGTATTCCTCGGCCATGGCAGGATAATCCACGCATGAATGGAAAGACGAAGCAGCCGGGAAGCCCTTTCCGGCACAGAGATCATTCTGGCACTCCGCATTCACCCTCTAATCTCCATTCACCGCAATCTTTAGCCAGGCTCCTCTCTATCGACCGTGTCTGGAACTTTCCAGATAAACACCACGGTGACCGGTGTCCTTCTGAGCTCTGGCTGGACAGTGAAAGCAGAAATGGCTGAGCTGGGTCAGGCTTCACATCCACGGCGGAGTGGCTGACTTCCTAACTGGGGTGTCCGGGCCTGAAAGGACAGCCCAGACTGTGTCAGGACCCGGGTCCAGTCGAGCCTCTCCTCCTGGGCCGTGAATCGTTTTACATGCTATATTGTGAGTGAGCTCGTAAATAGGGGCTTAAACAAGACACAATAAATTGCTGTGGAAGTAGCACTTGGGAGTAATTTGTTAGGAGACAATGGTGTCCTGGTTTATAACATTCTTAGGAAAGGAGGAGGTTTTCGGTAACACCTTCCAGTGGGGCCACGTCTCTGACTCACAGAGGCGATCACACCTAGCTGCCGGCCAGACATGCTGACCCTGCACCATTAAGGAGAAATGAATGTTGGGTAGGCCCAGGCTCCTGGTGGGGAGGGGGGGGTTCAGGGTGGGGGTGGAGGTTGTGGGGCTGATGAAACCTTTAGCACAGCCTTATCTAGTTTCACTTAATGGGATAGGAATCGTCCAGAAACTTTGCTTTTCTCGTTGAGAAATTCTGCTAAGTAATCCTATTAATAAAGCATATCCAGGACATGAGAGTGGCTCTCACACTTGGGAATCCGCGTAAACACCATGAGAAGAGAGCGACTGCATCCGTGACCATGGATGCATGACATGCTGAATAAGAAGTGGTACTGCGGCTGGCAGCCATTTGCATACAATGCTATAAGAGGAGGACAGCGGACATCCGCGGCTGGCATCCATTTGCATATAATGCTGTAAGACGCGGACCGCGGACATCCGCGGCTGACTGGAGTCATGTGACCAGCCAGCCTGTTCCCAGTCCTTATATAAGACTGGCCTTACTGCTCTCTCTCTCATGTGAATGAATAAATGAATGAAGGAACAAATGAACCAATGGGGAACCATTGGAATCACCACCACTGTGTAGCACCCACAAGGCTGATGCAATGACAGCCATTCTGAGCCAGTACATTCACCACAGACTAGCTAAGGTGGTGAAGGGGCAGGAGAGAATTCACCAATGAGATCATTTGGAGGCAAGATTTGATAGGACCACAGTGGGCAATTTTAGCCAGGGCATCGGGGTACCACCCCTACTCTTTCAAAAGACGCCAGGACCTTTGGGCTCCTCTGCCTCGGCTGTGCCCCCCCTGTGGCCCCCAAATGCCTGCCCTTCTGTTCATGTCCCTCTATACTGTTGCTAGTCCCCCCCCTCCACCCCACCCAAAGAAAAAAAGTTGCTTTTGTCATGGAGTTCTGTTCATCACCCTGCTTCAATCAGGTGTTACGAACGGGACTTAAAAAGGTTCCAAATGTGTCTTACTGTCGTTCACAGTGAGTACTGAGACACGCGGCTGTGAGCTAGAGGGTGCGAGCCCCGATCCCTCAGTGGCACGTAGAGGAACATTCTAGAAATGTACAGCAAACAGAGAAATCCCCCGACCATAAAGAGGCGAAGCAGGATGCACGTAGAGGCGCCAGCCTCACGCATCCGTGCACCACGAACACAGAAACATGACGGGCGCTCATCGCCGAAGGTGCCGGGCTCGGCGTCAGCACAAGGCCGATTATTCCGTTACTTTACATTCTCTCCCTTTGTGATATAATCTTTATTCAAATCTGTTCGCCAGTCAGCTACAATTCCCTTTGATTACGTCCCAATACCACCAAGGAAAGGAGTCGTTCAATCAGGAAAATCGGCTACCCCTGCGATCCGACGTGAACCGGTAGATTCTTAAATTTACTTTATACATTCAGGGCCGGCTCCAACGCGAGCCGGGTCGCCGCAGCGAATCTAAATATCGCCGGCACCGTTTCCCACAACCGCGCCTGCGTCTCTCCGAAACGGCCGTGTAAGTTTCCCCGGGAACGCGGCCGTCAGCCGAGCAGAAAAATGTAAATGCGAAATGTAAATGTAAATGTTCCTCCGTGATACGCTCCCCGAAAAAGACCCTGTGGCGCTGACAGTGAATTAATGAAACAGAACTCCAAATGCGTGGGGAAAGCAAGGAAACAGCCACGTCTGGCCAAGGAAGTAAAACAAATGTATATCTTATACGTAGGGGGAAGGTGCATGACATTTATACTTTTCAAATATTTCCTCACATATGACGGGTTACAGTAAAACAAAAGTGCTCCCATCTAAGCATTTTACTCAAGCATTTACATTAACTGCATATTCACTTCACATTCATGCTGAGAGACTGAGAAATCTATACTTCTGACAAGGCACAATGTCATTAAGGAACCCAACCAGTTAATGCTAATACTACAACAGCTTTAGTTTAATGGGTAAGACTTATGTGTTGGGCAATTTTAATTTAAAAATCAGTTTGTTTCTGATAACAGCAGAAATAACACAGAGTTATATGGAGGATTTAGGCATGCAGCCAAAGAAGCAGAAGTGGGTCAGATCTGGAAAGAACTTCAACGTATTTTTACAGTAATTTGAGCTAATTGCTAGCGGAGCTTATGAAAGTAAAGGCGGGTAGCTGGGTATTTTCAGGCTTCAATTAGCCAATCATCGTGCACTGATGGGTCAGCCTTTGGGCTGATTGAGATGAGATGGGGTGAGCGTGGACCAGTCCGTGAACAAGCGATGGTAGCAGGTAGGCGGCTCTGCGAGTTAGCACTGTGATCCGAAGGCAGCCAGTTCAGATCCCAGCGAGATCTGACTGTTGGACCCTTGAGCAAAACTCAACCTTAATTGCTCCAGCGGTTGGCTGACCCGGCTTTCTCAAAAATATACATTGCTTCGGATAAAAGCATCTGATGAATATAAATGAAATGTAAATGTAGTTCGGCTGAAGGATGCTGTTTCGGCTCATGTGCCGGGTGATGGCTTTACTGAGAGGAAATGAGAGAAGGAGACTCAGATGCAGGATGTACTTAAAGGGCACCGGTAACCAGTGAAGAGAGCAGGCTGGGCGCCGTGGAAACCGCAAGACGGCGAGGCTGGGGGGGAGCCGAGCAGGAAATTGGACGTGAAAGGCCACCATGCGCCCGCCTACCGTAGACGATGACTGTGGCTGTGGTGCTCCGGCGCCGGGCCACGATGTTCTTGGCCACACACGTGTAGTTCGCTGTGTCCGAGAGACGGGCCTGCTTGATGATGAGGTTGTGGTCGATGGTGATGTAGAAATTGCGATCATCTGCTGGGTCGATGACCTCCTCGTTCTTCAGCCACTCCACCTACGACAACATGGTGGCAGAGACACAGATTGGAGGGTGTGAACATGTGGTCGCGAGGACGTGAACAGTCACTACAGGCTCAAGACTCCAAACCCTCTCAAACCCAAATCAAATAGGACACAATATTGATTTATATTTATTTACCTTTTGCATGTTGCTATGCTACCCTTTACTTGGAAAAAAATACTTTAGATTTACCTACATCATAAATAGCACTTACAATTAAGTCATTTTATGGCTATGTCAGAAAGATCCAGACTTTGTTTTATCATGAAACAGAAAATCATTTTTTTTAAAAACACAGGTTAACCCGACAGCTCAGCAACCAAACCCACTCAGAGCTGATGATCAGGAAGCTTTGAGGTAATCTCTCCCAGTTACAGAGCCCAGGCTGATCCAAGTGCGGGGTCAGGTACGGTCAGACAGGATTGGGGAAAGTTCGCCAACGGGCTAACACGGCGTTCCCGCTTTGAAGCTGTGCTCCGAGCCGCCTGGCGAAACTCCCCGCATGACTCCCCGAGAGAACAGAAGGATAAAGCATAACATCGTGCTGACTGTGTTTGCCATGAAGAGAGGTGGGGTCAGATGCTATGGAACTTCTGCACCGCTACATGTCACATAACAAACTGCTTCAACAAGTCCAATGCAGAGAAATCGCGTACACATATCCAATACCACTCCCCTCCTCAGTGCATTGTGGGTTGAAACTAAAGAGGTAACGATGCTTTTTCCATAAACCAAAAAGTATTAAATCCAATAAGGAAAGAGGGCATATGAAATAATAATCTGCAAGTGAAACCTGTGTCCATCCCAATGATATAGAACGAGAATCATAAATGTCATACAGTATGTTAGATATTACGAACAGGAATGACATCACCTTTAAACAGAATACTGTTTCCAAAGGGGAGATGGATTTCGGGTAAAATACATACATACGACTTAGAATTCCCTCATTTCTGAGCATTTAGTCAGACTGCAACTCGGCGAAAGGAGAGAGAATCCCGTGGGTGTGGATTTGGCCAACCTCCCGAGCTTGTTCTCGGTGACAGACGGACAAACAAATCACTGACACATTAACTGGCCCTAAATCAGCCTTATCACTGTGTTTGTTTATACAGCTCCTTTGCAATAATAAAACTCATTTGTCAGCTGATGTTACAAACACGGTTTTTATTTGTCGGGAAACAAAAAGCGGAGCAGACCAATCGTGCGGCGAGCCTGGAACCCGCACAGCGGCGCAGACCAATCATGCGGCAAGCCTAGAACCCGCACAGCGGCACAGAACAGTCGTGCAACAAGCCTGCAACCGGCACAGCGGAGCAGACCAATCATGTGGCAAGCCTGGAACCCGCACAGTGGAGCAGACCAATCGCGTGCCGAGCCTGGAACCCGCACAGCGGAGTAGAGCAATCATGCGGCAACCCTGGAACCCACATAGTGGAGCAGACCAATCGTGTGCCGAGCCTGGAACCCGCACAGCGGAGTAGAGCAATCGCGTGCCGAGCCTGGAACCCGCACAGCAGAGTAGAGCAATGTGCGGCAAGCCTGGAACCCACACAGTGGAGCAGACCAATCGTGTGCCGAGCCTGGAACCCACACAGCGGAGTAGACCAATCGTGCGGCAAACCTGGAACCCGCATAGTGGAGCAGACCAACTGCTAGGATTCCTGTTCGTTTATGAGTGTGGTGACAGTGGAGGGGGGCTGTTTCCTCATCCACAGACCTCTGCCGCCATGAAGCCCTCAGGAAGAGAGTTTTATTCTGGGCTTTTACATGGGCGGTGCATAATTCATCAGCGGTAATGTTGTAGACATTACGAGAATATTAAAGCATAAATCAGGCAGGGCGGTGACTCATGCACGGATAACTAAATGGTTTGTGAGCGCCGGTTTACGCAATTATGTCCAAACAGTTTGTTTTAAGGAGCGTTGGGGACAGTGTAACGGGGGGGGTAGGCCGAGGTGCCCCCCAGCGACGATAGTAAGGCTCCCCCGCAAAGTGGAGCCGCGGCTAAGCCAGCGTGAGGCCGGAGAGCGTCCGAAAAAAGCAAATAATAAAAAAAATTAATAATAATAATAATTATAACATAACGGCCTGCAGCTGGCAGAAGAGCCGACCTGCAGGGGGTGCTGTGGGACCTCTGCTCAAAGTCAAGTGCAGCCTGAGTTTGGGGATGACAGCATGGAGTGGGGGAGACAGCAGACACCCCCATGCCTTACCAGCCCCCCCCCCCCAGGCCCTTTACCCCCACCATTCTTCCGCTTAAATGCCCCCGCACCCAGTTCCATGCTCCGCTCTGAGGGCTTTATCTCCATGCCTGCTGAGCACCACGGGGGCCTGGAAATCATAGCAATTACGGTGTAAGAAAAATAAAATAAAAAAGTACAAAACAGAAAAGCATTCGGATGGCTGCAATCACCCATTTGGGGGGAGCGGGTCACGGACAGGGGGAGGTGGCCGGGAGGCTAATTAGTGGCCCTACTTTCGAGCCAGAACAGAAGATTGTGTTTCGAAGTGCAATTCTGCACGGGGACTGAGCGCAAGGCAGGCCTGCACTGCCATTAAAGGGCAGGGCTCCTCCTTCCCATACGGAATCAATGGGCGCCGTTTCCGGACAGTTATTTTATATATACAGTGGAAAATCAAAGGGTTTCCAGGTAGCCATAAACGAGGGATGAAGCTGGGGCAGAGTGGTATGTACTAATGAGATATCTACCTACTAGCACACGGAGATGCCACACACAGTCGCTCTCACGCTACGAGCTTCCCTGTGATTGAAATGTGAGCCTTTATCATCGTTTGCCACTTTTTGTTTATAGCAGATTAGAAGCAGAGCAGATGTGTACTAGATGTGAAAAATATAGTGACCAGGTAAATCTGGCACTATTTTTAGGTGCCCGGAACCGTGGTGACCAGGGTAAAGGCAGTAAACACTGTTAACGAGCAGGGTGGACAGGACCAGGCCAGAACGCTCACGTGGGTGAAGCGTAAATTCTGCGTTAGAGACTGTGCTAACGGGGAACAAAAACAAAATAAGAAAAAATAGATTTATTAACAAGCTACCTTCAGGGTCAAGATTTAAGCCAAAGCGAGTGAGGCTGCGGTTATGCGGATCGGGGGGGGGGGTGTTAATGGCATTTGGAGCCCACACAGATGTAGGGCCCTGGGATGCCGTGTGGCTGCCGATCTCAGTGGAGGCAGAGTGGGCTCAGGATCATTAGCCGGCCCGTTTGGTGGCGGCGCCGGAAGCCGGGATGGAATGGACTCATTGTCCCGGGTCTGATGCAGGTTACTCTCACGCTGGGGGGCGGGGCCTCCAAGCAGACCTACAAGCAGTACAGATACACTCTCTGCACTGTGTGGCGGGAGGGGGGGACTTAAGAGTGCAGGAAATTTACATGTTGGAATATGTTTGAAGCGAAGTGGGGAAAAAAACGCCGTGTTCTGTGAAGTTCTTGCTAAACCCCGGATAATTTTTGATTTTTCAGTCATTCGCGTATCCAAAGGAAAAGAATAAACCCTCGTTCGGGAGGGGGGGTTTCTGTTTATATTTTCATATACTCCTCTTTGTGCATTTGCACAGCTGTAGTGATTCTGGGTCAGCCCAGGGCCAGTCCAGGTGCCCCGTTCATTCCGGGGGGGGGGGGGTGATGGTCCAGTTGTCCCAGGTCCTCCATAACTGCCACATTCAGCCTAGAGAACTCCTTACAATAAGAACGTCGAACTCCAGCAGAAAGAGGGTTCCTGGAAGGGATAAAAGCTGTTGCTGGGAAGGGTGGAGCACTTTTTAGACGTGTGTCATTGTGGCATTAAAGCTGTGTTTTTTGTGCGTGTATGTATGTGTGTGAGTGTGTGTTAGGGTTGGTGTCCTCTCAGAGTGACCTGGATGCACATTAAGGACTGAGGATTCATTTCAGGGTCATCTGTGGCTTTCGATGGGCCAAACTTCATCAGGCCAGAGGGGGTAAGGGCGACTAGTTATTAATTTGGCCGACACTCTGTATACTTTGGATCTTTCCTATGAAGGTCTCCACTCTCCCCGCACGGACGGACGCACGCACACACACACATATACACACACGCACGCGCACACACACGCACACACACGCACACACACACACACACAGCCTCGCTCACAAACAGATGTGCCCCTGCTCATTATTGACTGATTGGCACCAGGAGAGTCATTAACATAATTGGCTCATTTGTTGTCATTAACCCAGAGAAAGCACCACATGTCAGCCCGGGAGCACGTGTCAGAGGCGAGGACCTGCCCATCAGCCTGTAGGCGGATAGACAGGCAAATCCAAGGAGGCTGAACCACACTACACCCAGGACCGAGAGAAAAGCCGGATGTTTCCTGTCGGAGTCTAAACACCGGGCGACAGCATTCATCAAGGCAACGAAGACCAAACGCCATTACAGGGCAATTACAGAACGCAACTCAATCAGCTTGAGGCAGAGTAAACGCAATGTGTGTGTGTGCCTCTGGAATATGTTTAGATTACATTGTGGGGACCAAATATCCCCCACAATGTGATAAAAACCTGTTAATTTGACATTGTGGTATCAAAAAAGTAAAAATGCCTGAAGTCTTGTGTTTTGTTTGGTTACTTATGGTTAAGGTTAGGGCTGGGTAGGGGGTAAGGATATCATAGCTGGGATTGGCATTTTCCCCATAGAAATGAGTGGAGAGTCCCCACAAAGATTTAATTACAAACACGTATGTTTGTGTGTGTGTGTGTCAGATACTCCCTGTAAGTGCCTCGTACTAGTGAAAAATAACCAGCCATCAAACCCGGGGTGCTCTGGGCGCCGAGGCCCGTAGACGCAAAGTGGTGTGAGCATTTCCCCTAATTCCATTCGGCTCACCTGCCGAGCACTGACAAGCAGCGTCAGCGAGACGCCCTCCAGTGCCACGAGCCACCCGCGGCCCGTCATTTTAAGGGCGCTTTGTGTTTTAGCCTCTGTTATTGTACTTCGCGTTCTGCTCTAGGTTAGCACAAGCTGAGATCTAAGAGGCGACCGCTGTCCCGGCAAGCTGCACTGCTCCCGCCGTATGTTTACCATTCCTGTGCTCCGGCACGACTTTGACGTTCTGCTTGTTCCGCGCCGCCCCTTTCTCACACTGCGCCGTCGTTCTCGTTCCCGGGGCCTCCTGCAGCTGTACGCGGCGGAGCAGGTTTGAACGCGACGGCCTGGCATCTCGGCACGGATTTTTTTCTTTTTATTTCCACAAGAAGGAGAACGTGAGTGAGCCAGGAGAGACGGCTCAGTTCAAAGGAAGAATACTTCCCTGAGAAAGAATTTGTTTTTGGTTTGTTTCACGGTGCGTTTGTAATGTGATCGGTAGAAGGTTCCAGGTGCGTGGAGGCTGAAGAGCTATGATCTAAGGCGCCGTCACAGGCGGAGAACCAAGTCTCCCAGCGAGTGCTTTCAAACAGGGGCTGCAGGTGGCATAACCGGCCTTCACATGCAGGTACCGCCGTACAGAAACGGGCTCGCTTAGAACCATAAAGAGGTTCCCTTTTGCAGGGAAGTCGGCTACAGAGGCTCACCTGGCCAATACAATAACCCTGCTGCCCTCCGTTTGACCCAAACTGCAGCAGGATGGACATGGAATATATTATTATTTCATCCAAAACAACTTACATACGTTATATTTCTGTCCACGGCTATATATCTTACTGAAGATATTCAGGTTCCTGCCAAGGTATACAACAGATGTTTTCCTCCCAGGATTTGAACCCAAAACCTGCTGGTTCAAACCTAGCCCCCTAAACTGTTATAACAGACGCTTCCAAGAGTTATGGTTTTGTACACCTACTCCCACTGTAACCTGTGGCTTGGGGCCCGTGAAGCACTATGCCGCAGTGACCAGCAGGGGGAGACATACAGCACTGGAGAGTCACAGCGAAAGTCAGCTAGAGGAGAATGGTACTTGCTGAGACAGAACTGGGCCACCAGCACCCAAACGGGCCCCGGTGGGCTTGGACTATATGTAGAAGTCCTCCACATCTGTCCCCAAACCCAATACCACCAGCAAGGCTGGAAGTCAGAGCAGGAGACGGTCACACCACACGAACAACTCTGCCCCCAAGGTGAACCGGACATTGCCTCCTAGCAGAAGCTGAGGTGCAGAGAAAATCCAGGGGCGGGGAGACGGGAGCGAGTCAGGAGCTGGACATGCGGCCACAGGATACCTGCACGTAAAGCACTTCTGTGGCGGGGGGGGGGGGTTCCAGAACTAACCCTAACGGGCCCCAGAAAAAGGTAGACACCAACTACCAGGGGCTGCTCATACAGAAAAGGAAACAAAAAGTTTTGGATGTGGTCTGACTATATCACATGGACACATCCAAACCCAACACAGGCCTCTCTAATTACAGGTAATTACACAGTAATCACATAAGAGCCCTGTGTCACTGCAAATCTGTAGTGAATCTGTATGTACGACTTCGGAGCACAAATGAAGCCTGGATCAAAGGCAGCGGCAGGCATGTCGACCGCCGTGCGCCCCTTAGAGGGGCCCCGGTCTTGCCATCATTAACCACTGACCCTCAGCTGGGGGGATGGGGGGCGAGGGGGGTGTGGAGATGCCATAAATCAGACTCCAGATGTGCTGAACTGGGCTCATCTGGCCCCTCTGGAGTCCCTGATGGATGGGGACTCACACAGGTGTCGTTCCCTTTCCTTCAATAAAGACAGCATGGAAAGAGGAGAATGGGACAGCACACAGAACACAGCACTCACAGAGCAGAAGGGGACAGAACACAGCACTCACAGAGCAGAAGGGGACAGAACACAGCACT
>JAODKN010000041.1:5700195-5715168 GCA_026774425.1 Petrocephalus zakoni
CCTCTCCCTCACAGGCCGGGGCCCTCCGTGCTCCCGTTCCGTCTCGCCTTTTCCGGACCTCTCCCTCACCGGCCGGGGCCCTCCGTGCTCCCATTCCGCCTCGCCTTTCCCGGACCTCTCCTTCACAGTCCGGGACCCTCCGTGCTCCCATTCCGTCTCGCCTTTTCCGGACCTCTCCCTCACCGGCCGGGGCCCTCCGTGCTCCCATTCCGCCTCACCTTTCCCGGACCTCTCCCTCATAGGCTAGGACCCTCCGTGCTCCCATTATGCCCTGCTTTCCTGGACCTCTCCCTCACAGGCCGGGGCCCTCCGTGCTCCCGTTCCGTCTCGCCTTTTCCGGACCTCTCCCTCACCGGCCGGGACCCTCCGTGCTCCCATTCCGCCTCACCTTTCCCGGACCTCTCCCTCATAGGCTAGGACCCTCTGTGCTCCCATTATGCCCTGCTTTCCTGGACCGCTTCCTCAGAGGCTGGGACCCACCCCATCAGGAGCTGGAGATCAAACAACCAGAATCCAAAGGGCTGCTTAGACGCAGCTGTCGGCCCCTGCCGTGTCCTGGCCACAGCTCAGACGCCAGCTAGGAGATGCTCCAGGCTGCCCCAATGGGTCAGAGGTCATAACAGCGGGGCTGGCCCGCCTTCATTTAGAATTTAAGCAGTTTACCCGGCTGGAAGTTCAGCAAAGGCGTTTGGCGGCCTCCTCCTCATTAGCCTGAGCACTGGCGGCTTTAAGGAGCGCTGCCATCCACCCCACCACTTATTCACATGCGTCTGTGATTCTCCACAATTTCACAAGTGTCTGCGGATCATTCGCAGGTTTGCGTGGTGGGTGGGGGGGGTAGCAGTTGTACTATCAGACAAACCCAGCCACCACCTTTTTTGGTTGAACTGCTTCATTTGACTGGTATTTCAAATCCAAACAGCACCCCCCCCCCACACACACACACACACCTCACATCCAGAAGGCTTATCAGTGCAGCCAGCGTGTCCGCCGAAGGAGCACGCCTTATCGGCTCTGGGGATCAGCAGCTGCCAGTGGGAAAAGCAGCCCCCTGCCCCCCCCCCCACCCCGCATACAGAAACTCATACACATCTGTGTGGGCAGATGCACAGTCACCCCAACGCCATGCTATGCTCCTTTTCTCCTGTACATTACACTGAGCTACCTGTTCAGCCGCATGATTAGCTGGTACCTCAAATGCTCCTGAACCTCTGACCCCCAAATTCCACACCAACCAATTTACTGCATATATATGCCAATAAACAGCCAATTGCACTGTATTTAATTGTATTTGACAGTGAAAATACACACACACTCTCTCTCGATTTTCCTTTCGAGTTCCTTTCACCGGCTCGCTGAGTCCATCCCTGCCCTCTCGCAGGTATACTGATACAGATTGATACTCACATTACCATAAGTCTGTTTCTGCGCTCCTTTACTGGAGAAGAGGGTTGGAATATGGAAGGAGGAATGGATGGACTGAAGGATAGATGGATGCTTCCTTAATTTGTCTACTCAGCACCGTATCAGCGTGTTATCATTTGTCATTTATCACTTTCACTCCGTAGCTGATGCACATGTACAGATCCCCATATGCTTCATTTGGTTCCCAGCAAGCTACATAAGTAATATGATCACAACTGCCTTTATGACACCATTTTGCACTGATATTGCCATTGATAAGCACTACCTGAAGGGGGCAGTAAAGAGCTCATGTTAGGAAGTTGGTCTTCTTTACAGTTTGGGGCCGCATTCCAGAGAGAGGCCTGTGATTTGCACAGAGATGTGCTGCAGCTGTGTTTGAGAGCTCCACCTCTCTACCAAACACACCAGGAACACTACAACCCAGGTCCTGACCCCATGCACTACTCAGGAAACTCATTAGAGGGGCATTAGCTATGGAAGCCCCCCCCCTCCCAAAAAAAAAAAAACACACACACACATTTATCACTCATACATCCCAACCAGCACAGCATGGCAGCAGGGAGGGACTATCTAAAAAAATCTAACTGGGACAAGGACAGAGACAGGGGAGTGGAATCAGGGTTTAGACGAGAGCACGGGAAAAAGAAGGAAAGAAGATGGAAGAGAGGAGTTTGAGAAAAAAGAATCAAGGATGGAAAACAGAGAGTGGCAGAGACAGGAGGACAAAAGTTCTTTGAGGAAAGAGTGATGGGGAGGAACAGGGGAAGGAGAGAGACAGAAAGAGGAGGACAGGGAAGGAGGAGGGAGAGGGAGGTTTCAGATCCATTCAGGGTGTCGGGAGCCCTCTGACAGCACGCTCCTGTGGTATAAACACACAGGCAGGCGTGCATGAGCTTGCAGGGAGAATCGCATGCCTCACTTTAGCCTGACTCCATCACCATCATCGTGATCATCATCGTGATCATCATCATTATCACCCCCGACTGCGGTATATTCTCACAGCACATCTGTATGCAGGTCCAGCGAGCGTGTCTCGTGTCTAAAGGTTAAACTAATATTGAGAGAGAATATTGGCTCAACGCTGGAGAAATTCTCCACAGTTACACTCAAAATAAAGCAATAAGCAGAGAATAAAACACATGCTTGTGTGAGATGAGTGAGTCGCTCTCCTCGCACAAACATTTAAAATGTCAAGCGGCTGAAATGGAAAAATAAAAGCAGACCAGGAGTCTAAACAAAGGCAAAAGCTGCAGCTCAGACCAAAGAATTGGGGACATCAAGGGCCGTTCCACCCCAAGGACTCTCAAGAACTAGCCGGAACGCCGGGACACACATCTGTGTGAAGAAAAAAAATAATAATAATAAACGTGTTTGTCTTCATCTCCTGCATCTAAGCCTGGAGCTGCACAACAGAGGTCCGGCTGAGTGCTGATTGAAGGCTTCTGTCAGCAAGCCATCTTCAAACGGAGCCCTTGTGCCTTCAAACTGCCCTCGGTTCATTACCCAGTCACCTGTGCGACAAGTGGGCGTGAAGCTCCAAATCAAAACAGCTTGCCTTGTGCAGGAAGGCTGCGATCACATGCTACAGCTAGGGAGAGGTGTGAACGGTCACCTGGGCAACGTCTTGTTTACTTAAGGAGAAAGAACCCACTCACCCAAGCTGCCCCACCACGGCACGCTTTTCCAACAAGCAGCTACACGCTCCTAGACTTTACGCCACTGAAGAACCACGCTGGGACAAGAATATCAGGCCGAGATCCATTAAGAGCCATTTCGTTGAACACTCAGGAGAGTCCTTCAACACCTACACTTGGAAGGTAAGTTCTCTCCCCCAGGGCAGCATGAGGCCCAGCAGAATGGCGCAATCTGAGTCCACTGGACGTGCTCCGCTTTCTGGAAGTTTCTGGAAAACGTGGCTACAGTGGTATAATTGAGGCGATGCCACAAAGTGAACCGATGGCATGGAAGGAGCTAGAAGTGGCGGGGGCGAGAAGGAGCCCGCAGCCGAGAGCAGATCCTAAAGCCGGTCCTGCCACGCTGATTAAACGCTGGTGGTAAGTGAATGGCATATTGATCGGGCGATGCAGCTTTAAACAGCACGCCAATCCGGACCGCTGATAAATCAGCCCAAAAGTAGCTAACACAGGAGGACGCCTATAAGTGCGTAAATCACAGGGAGCTCAACGCGCACTTAGAGCAATAAAAGGGGGCAAGGAAAGGAGGACAGGGCGCCGGGCCATGTCGGACAAGGGGGGCCAGAGCTGGGGGCTGGGGCACACAAGCCCGGAGCAGGAGATGCTGAGGGCAGTCGGGGTGCAGACAGACTGGGGTTCTCTGCTCCGCCAAGCAGATAACGCTGCTGGCCGTAGACACCCCCTTTGTGGCTGAGCAGCACCACCGACAAGGCAGGGAGCAATGCCAGCAAGGAATCCAGTTATTATTTTTCCGGGGGATGATAACAGCTGGCGCTCGGCCCGGCCTTTGCAGCCCGCGCCGGAGATAAGCTCCACTCTGTCAGTGTATAACCAGATTTATCTTCCCCAGGAAAAAAAAAAAAAAGCACGCCAACCATGTAGCTCCCGCTGGTCTGGTCCAGCGCGCGTGATGAAAGGAGGCCGGCACCGGCACCGCATCCTCCTCCTTTTACATTTCTCTGGCCCGCTTGCAGAGGGGGAGGGATTTTGCCGCCGATCATGGGGCGCAGGAGCGGATGCCAGGGGCACAGAGCAGAAAGGACTCCCTGCCACTATCGGATAGAGGGACCAAACGGGCGCGGATGCAAGGGGCACAGAGCAGAAAAGACTCCCTGCCACTATCGGATAGACGGACCAAATGGGCACAGGCGGGGGCGCGGATGCGGGGGGCACAGAGCAGAAAGGACTCCCTGCCACTATCGGATAGACGGACCAAACGGGCGCGGGTGCGGATACAAGGGGCACAGAGCAGAACAGACTCCCTGCCACTATCGGAAAGATGGACTAAATGGGCGCAGACGCGGGCGCGGATGCGGGAGGCACAGAGCAGAAAGGACTCCTCGCCACTATCGGATAGAGGGACCAAACGGGCGTGGATGCAAGGGGCACAGGGCAGAAAAGACTCCCTGCCACTATCGGATAGATGGACCAAATGGGCGCAGGCGCGGGCGCGGATGCGAGAGGCACAGAGCAGAAAGGACTCCCCGCCATTATCAGATAGAAGGACCAAACAGGCATGGGCGCAGATGTGATGGGCACAGAGCAGAGAGGACTCCCCGCCACTATCGGATAGAAGGACCAAACGGGCGCGGATGCCAGGGGCACAGAGCAGAAAGGACTCCCTGCCACTATCGGATAGAGGGACCAAACGGGCACGGGCGCGGATGCGAGAGGCACAGAGCAAAAAGGACTCCCCTCCACTATTGGATAGAAAGACCAAATGGGCGCGGGCACAGATGCGAGGGGCACAGAGCAGAAAGGATTCCCTGCCACTATCGGACAGAGGGACCAAACGGGCGCGGACGCGATGGGCACAGAGCAGAAAGGACTCCCCACCACTATCGAATAGAGGGACTAAACGGGCACGGGCGCGGATGCGAGGAGCACAGAGCAGAAAGGACTCCCCGCCACAATCGGATAGAGGGACCAAACGGGCGCTGGCAGACGCTGAAAGGCGTTTATTTTGAAGTTGTTCAAAGCGCACGGAGCAAAGAGCTGATCCACCGGCTCCGCTCGGTCTGCGGTTATCTCCAAGAGTTAACTCCGGGTTAACTCAGCAGGGAAGCCAGTCTTTCTTCTCCGGAAAGCTGGGCCGGCAGACCGGAGAGGCCGGAGGTCAGAGCCGCAGTACCAGTGCACGCTGACATTTTCTGAGAGAAGAAGGCGGCCCGGCGATTTGCCAGCGGCTCGCCGTCACGTGGTGGGTCACCTTCAGGGAGCGTGGCGCCGTGCTGCGTGAGATCCAACCGATAGCAAAGTCCCCGCCAACCCCGAGTCTGGTGCCTGGAGGGGGGGACGGAGTGCCAAACACGATAAACTATGGGGACAGCGGGGGCTTGTCTTTTAACATTTGACAGGCTGTGTCGATTTACATCTCCAATCCGGGACGGATTTAAAAGAATAAATAAATAAATAAACTGGGCTCAGAGGCCTATGTTGCTCGAATGAGAGCATCCTATGGCATGAGCCGTACCATTTCGGAAAACGCCAGCAGCCCTCATCACCGGCAGGAAAAATGGATAAAGACAAAGATATTTCAGCTCATTAGCAACAGATGAGCTACAAAAGCAGATGCTGACAAAAATATTCTATGAAAGCGTTTGTAAACATCCACATCTGTTCAGTAAAAACGTCACCGGATGGCACGGAAAATCTTAACCGGAACCCTGATGAGAACAAATGACCCGATAATGTTCTCTCCTCGTCAGCTCACAGACTATGTTGTGTTTGGAAACCCTTCAACTAGCGACATCAGATGATTGCTAGAGCTCCACAAAAAGGCTCATTTTTCTCTCAAAGCTTTATCCCTGGGGGCAGAAGGTCCTCTGGTCCATGGCTGAGAGTCCCAGGCCTACAAACAAACGCACTCGGTCCGTGAGAGAAGCACAAACCGGGCCTAATTACACTCAGCCAGGCTAAAGTTAGCATGATTACGGTTCCAGTGGTAGTGCATGAGAGAGACAGGCAGGGCTGCTGTCGCACGGCCGGCATATTGTGTTGGAGAATCAGCACAGTGTGCGGAGTGCACACCCAGCTGGATCAATGCCCAACGGTGAGCAGAGAGTAGGTAATGGGATGGCCCATGGGTGCATTCCACATTCGCTTCAAGATTAAATTAGCACATAGTATTCCATAGTATTCTGAGGGACCGTGGACAGGCTAACAGTTGATCTATCTGAGAGCTAAATGTTAAAGGGCCTATATCAATACATTGCATTACCGTTTTACCTATATGAGGCTAAATACTAAAGCCCTTATATCTATATAAATATAGGAACCTAAATGCTAAAGCTCTTACACCTATATATCGCTACTAAGCTAGTATGGTGGCATTATTCAGACTTTATTAAATAAATAAATAAATAAATATGCAATATATTGACTTATTATTGCATTATGTGGCAATAAATAAAAGATAATGACATGAAATGTGAGCATAAATAATCTATTAAGAAAATTATTTTATACTGTTTTAATTTAATTATTGAACTATTTCTTATTGGTTTAATGAATTCATTATATTATTTATTTTTATAATACCGTGCATGAAATAAGCCTTGTAATGCAAACTGCTACTTTCACCCATCAAAGTTTTGAGGGCGGGCTCTAATGACTACGGCCTTTTGATTGGTGGATCATTTTCACTCGATTGCTTCTGTTTAATCCAACATGGTCAGACTGTATATACAGTAGAAAACCACTACACATACTCTTAACTATCATCAGTTTACTGTGATCCAAAGTAAAAATTGTAAAATGTACAACAGCGATGCCATGTAATTTATCAGTTATTCATTGCCACATTACACTGCATATATATTTATTAATGCATGAATTTATTTATTTAATAAAGTCTGACAAATCCCTCCATAAGTCAAATGGTGAAGCTCTTATATCGCCATACTAATGTGAAGCTAAATAGTAAAGCTCACATTAGCCACCCCTTGCGTGAGACACATGCACATATGCAGATGCGCAAACATGCACATGCGAACGCACACACATACACGCACACAAAGGCAGAGTCCGGCATAATGAACATATGATCTTGGCGCAGCAGATCGCTATTGACCGCTTCCATTAGATACTCAGTGACCCTCTCCTTTCTCGGGCCACCCTCTGTCAAAGAGCGCTAAACACCCTCATAATTCATCCCGAACCTTCCCTGTACAAAGACAGCAGGGGACATGCTTTATTTACCCCAAAATTAGAGTGCTGAAGGCTACATTACCCCCGCAAAGTCAGTTTGATCACTTCTAGCCAGCAGCAGACCCTCTTACAGATGCCCATTATCTGGGACAGGATTTGAGCAAGACAAATTGAATCAATAAATAATGAAAACTAAAATTCCAATTTGAAAAAAAAAAATCCTGAAATTCTAATTTCAACTAACCAATCAGCTTGGAGTGATGTAATTGCATGTGAATCAAACCCTCCACACTGCTCTGGCTTGGCTGGAGACAAACACAAAGACCGGAAACATTCTTCACGAAAGTCCCGTGATTCCCTGTTCCTGCTCCTCTCAGGAGAGTGACAGGTGTGGTAGGTAGCCTGTCCAGCATCTCACAGCTGCGGTGAGGCTTCAGCTGGAGGTTGATCAAGATCTGGTGGAGCAGCTGTGGCCATCTCCAGCTTTGGTCTCGGCCGGAAGGTGACACAGGTGCCTGAGGCCCACGAGCACCGGTCCTGTTTGCGTGGATGACAGGATCTCGCAGCTCGGGCAAAAGCAAAGTTAGGGAGGCAGGGCCATCTTTCTGCTGCCAGATCATTCTATCATCTGAGCCCGACTCTCCATGCATCCTGGCAAATGTGCAGATGCACCGGTGCCAACCCCCAGCCCTCAACCCTCCCCCCAGCCCACTCACAGCCTGCCTGGCCTGACTCCAGGATACTAGTCCTTGCAGGAGGTGCCAGGGTGGTTGTTGTTCAGAAGATTAACTCACTTAATAACACGGATTAGGACGAGAGGCTGGAAGAATTGGCCTTGGGCGGCTGCTAGTCCACTTGAGCCGGGCCTGTGGCCCCACCCTGGAACTGTACTGATTTCAGGAGAGGCTGCTAATGGACACCAAGGCACTGCAAAGATAACAAGACCACAGAGCCTCATCTGTAATGCAGAAGAGCCTCAGCCACTGCCCTGGGTTATCTAAACCCTGGATGCTGGTTGACCCTGTGCTGTGAACCCAAGCTTGCTCTCCAGTGTAAGTCTGCCTGTGTGTCTCATGGAGAGCATGACAGAGTGTGAAAAAAATCATTTCCCCATGGGAAGGAAGTACCACTGTTCTATTCTGTTCTAATATATTCTATTCTATGCCCATGTGTCCAGTCTCATCCAAAAGGTGATGCAATAAGAGCAGGTGATGCCACAAAGCGCCTTGCAGTCACACCCGGGCCCAAGGCCATCTCCTCCAGGGGCCTCCAGACAGCACCTTCTGATTCCTTAAAAGGCAGAGTTGCACAGAGCCTGCACAAAGCTCTCAGGTGCTCCATCCACATGAGAGAATCTTCATCTTTATTTATTTTTAGAAAAGTATGTATTATTTATTTCCAATCATGTTTTACTGTTATGAAACAAAAAATAAGCATGCACCCAGGAAAAGTGACAAAATAAGGAACAATTATAAATAATAAATATACCCCCAGCCCACCCAATGCTCTCACTCGGTGATGCACGATGGGAAGTTGAGAGACTTCATCAGTGGTGGGGGGCAGCAGAGATTTGGGGATTGGAGACTGGGGATTCCCTGGGGGCCTCAGCCAGGATATCTCCTTATTAAGGTATCCTGCAAGTGTCTGGAGAACGTGAATGGATGTGAGCTAGGGCAGGAACCTGGTGTGGGGGTGGCGAGAGCGGGCGCTGAGAGCTGCGGATAAGGACAGATTTGCATTTCCATAAGGATAGATTTCCAAGGGCCATTTCCATTGGTCTAATCAGAAAGTTATATAAGGCAAATGAGAACAAGACCCCCATCACGCCGCCCCTGATCTCTGGCGAAACGCTGGACTAATGAAGTCGGCAGCAGCACGGCGATTTGGCTCCTGGGCCGCTGAAGTCCGTCTTCTCTCTGGCCCACCGGCCCTCCAAATTGCGTCCCGGTCAGCTCCCGGGGCGAGTCGCAGTCCAAAGGGCAGCAGAGTGAAGCCAAACGCTTTCAAATGGGACAGCTTGCGCGCCGCACCGGCCGTGGAGAAAAAAAGCGAATCAAAAATGTGACAGGAGGATGGGGAATGAGTCGGTGACCCCTCACTGTGCCCAGCGGGTCGGAGGCGTGCCAACATGCAGCTAATTGGGGATGCACCAGCATGCCGACTCCACTGTATCATTACTGAGCCTTAAAGCTACTTAATTACCGAGCGGGAGAGCAGGAGCTTGCGTACGTGTTTGTCTGGGAGCTGATAAACAAAGACAAGCAAAGATTAATGAAGAACATCTGTCAGATACCTAGAGTTTGATATAGCTCCCTGTCTGCAAACAAAATAAGGGCGTCCCCAGAGACACACACACATACACACACAGTGATGTCAGAGTGAGTCCTGCTAAACCAATTTCTGTGGACCCCGGGATTCTGGGTCGTGAACGGTACACCTGGTACCTGCAGGGAAGGTCTAACGGTCACAGCTGTCGCTGGGCACACAGTCAAAAGGCTGAGCGTGGGACGGCTCCTTCTGCCTCAACGGGCTGCCAGGACAGTTCCTGTGAGTCAGTCTCAGGACATTTAGACCCATTGACATAAGCTTCTAAGCCCCTTTGTTAATCATCGTTTAAACAGAAGATTGTGCCATTTGTGTATTAAAAAAAACGTGTCCTAGGTCTCTCCTCCTTAGTAATCATAACATGACAAGGATCAAAAGCATTTTTCTCAAAAAAAAACCTAGTTTAAACAAAAATATAAAGTGCAGCACTAATAAGTCATTAGGTTTTATGTAAATCTTCACTCAAATCTACCATCATATGATGCTATCCACAACCAAAACGGATCGAGATTTAAGCCTAATTTGCAAATCAGTGGAGGGCCAAGTATCAGAGAAAAGGAACCGTCCACAAAACCACACGGGGAATGAAAGAAGGACCGAGCGGGATTGAAAAAAGAGGCAGGGATTCCTCTTCTGCTCCCTAATAGAGGGCTAGGTGAGGAGGTTCCTCTCCACGGGGTGCGTGGGACGTCCCCTCAGAGCTTCAGCCGGCCCCATTACCCCGTCTGCTCTGAGCCGAGCATCGCAGTTCCCACGACAAGCCAACCTTCATCCCGTGCCTCTGTCCCAGAGCGCAGACCGGCATCCCGTCACCTCCTCAGAAGGCCGCCTATGCCCTACTTCAAGTGATGATGAGGGGGACGTCCGGCACCACCAAGCTTACCTGCCCCAGTTTCTCCCACTGCACTCTCCCACCTCCCCCCCGAATTTCACTTGGACCCCGGATCTCTCCTGGGTCACTCAAATTAAATGAACCCATCAGTCAAAGAGCAGGGTCCCGTAGGTGGCAGAGGACATTTTTAGAGAAGATTTTAAAAGGCTAGAAAAACCCAGAGCTGATTAGTAAACAACAGAAAACGAATCCCCAGGAAATGACAGTTTTGGGAGAATTCCTGGAAATAATACTAAACAAACTGGAGACTTAGTGGGTTTGCAATGAGCAAAAATTTGTTAACCAGTTAATCAGCCTGGCAGGTTATTAGACCGTGGGGGCAACTCCTCCTTCCTCAACATCGGATAGTTCAGTCTTGGTAAATGATTGCCAAGTGTCTGATGGGCGATATGGGGGCAGATTCGCATTGGGCTGGATGTGGGAAGGAAAATTTACAGTGGTAATACCAATGGTACTGTGGCGGGGGTGTTTAAGAAGTTGGCCCACCTCTTCTGAGAGATAATCCACGCGGTTTATCCCACGCTGTGCAGAGATGCATGTCCCAGCAATGTGCTCCAAGCGGATTCACGCTCTACGTTTCTCTCAGTAGACGGATTTATGCGAAGTGACTTTGCTTCTTACACCACATTTTGTTTGCTCCTTTACATCTGCACTATTTTAGTGAAGAAATTTCATCTTAAGCACTTTGCTCGAGGGTAAAATTTCAGATCTGATCCTCTGGATTTAAATAGAAAAAATTAGGTCACAAACAGGTTTCTAAATGTTTATATCAATATACCTTGCAGGAGGTACAAAGAGAGAAAGGTAACAGTTATCTCTGTTTACCTTAGAGAAGTATTTTGAGGGAACCTCACAAAGACCGCAGTTGACTCTATGTGAGGTGGGGGGAAGGCTCACTGTCTCTAGTCCAGGTGTCTCAAGTAACTTCAAAATGAGATCATGAGAAGATATCAACCTTATGACCTCCACTAGCCACATACCTTCTGTCAAAAACCTCAATTATAGCTCCATCCAATGGTGATTCAGACAACCGACGCGGGCAATGAGGCACACAGAGATTCCCGTAATACATACACACAGTTGCTCTGAGCAGTAACATTTTCCCTTGGGCTTGGATACGGGAATGCATAGAGCAAGCCCTCATAATAAAAGACACAGCGGGTTCCAAGTCCCCCTCCTGTGCCGAACCAAACCAAACCAGACAGATCGGTCTGGTGGAACCGGTTTGCTCTGAGTGGAACCCTCCGATCTCAGGACGTAAGGTAGGGAGCTAATCCCAGTCCTTTTGATCCAATCTAAAACACAGCATTATCCATTAACTCCGAGAATGGCTCAGAGTCTGGGCGAGGCACCCTATCTCTTTCTTTTCATTCTCAGACACAAGTCCAGACATCCTGGGCCAAGTAAGAGCACCTCATTGTAGCCTTTGAAAATTTATTGACGCCAGGCTATCAAAAACAAACAAACAAAAAAACAGTTGGGCTAAAGATTAAAAATAGCTGGTGTATAAAGTGTGGTTCTTCATGTGAGAAAAATGTGAAAAAAATTTAATTTTAATCAGAACTGAGGAAATGGAGGATGGGGAATCATAAACACATGAAAATGCCACCACAAGTTAAGAATTACTTAATATATTTATAATAATAATAATTATTATTATTATTATTATTGATGTTGACATGGCCTGATACCACCAGGGCTGTTTATGGGATGACACCCCCCACACACCTTTGATAAACTGCATTGCTTGTGTTGAATTATAAAAAGATAATGGTAACAACAAGAGAAGTGGCCACTGAACACTGTGGAGACACACACACCTGGACACAAATGCCCGGGTTCTCAATAAATGCCTATTTGCTGATCACATATCATAAAACCTTCTTCCTGAGTCTGTTATGGGACTGCTCTGTCCTTTTGACACATGCTTTTATAGAGAAGATGGGTCATATACACAGATTTACCCTCAGTTTTCTGCAGAATGGCACAGGACAACATTTAGCCAGCAAACAGCATCAGCCAATTATTACCAACCGAAATATACAGGGAAAATACATCATTAAAATAATAGCAATGCGCCTGCCCCCTCTGCCACCGCAGTGTCACACACAAACTGGCCTATCAGAAACCAGAAGGAGGACTTGGGTGGGCGGGGGGGCTCCCGCTTCTGTGCTGAGGTCATACAGACACACTGACAGAAAATGGATTCATTAAATATGAATGAATCCTGCTGGGGGGCGGGGGGGTGCATGGGGCTGAGAAGTTGGCTCTCAAGATACATGGGGACTCAAGGACACATAGCCGCCATCCCCCAGGGCAAGACAAAAAATCACTTATATACTGAGGTTCACGTCACCCAACACTCCAAGGACCAGGCCGACACAGTGCTAAGTGCCTAGTAAACACGGCGCACACACCCAGGTAAACACAGTACACACACCCAGGTAAACAAAGTACACACCCAGGTAAACACAGCACACACAGCCAGGTAAGCCAAGTAAACACAGAACACACAGCAGAGTAAACATAACACACACAGCCAAGTAAACACAGCACACACGGGCAGGCAAACACAGCACACGGCCAGGCAAACACAGCACACACCTGCAGGGAAACACAGCACACGGCCAGGCAAACACAGCACACACCTGCAGGTAAACAAAGCACACACACACAGGGAAACACAGCACACGGCCAGGTAAATACAGCACACACGGCCAGGCAAATGCAGCACACACACACGTGCAGGTAAACAAAGCACACAGACCAAGGCAAACACAGCACACATACCATGGTTTAGCGGTTGCCTCTCCTGTCAGCACAGCGTTTTTATGTGCCAGCGGGCTGCACCGTCGCCCGGCTCGCTGCTCCGGGTTAAATATAAAGCCCCTAGAGCTGGGTAATGGACTCCCAGCCTGACCATATTAAACTCGCATCACATCGGACAGTGCCGCCCTCCTCACCATCTGCCCACCTCTACCTCCTTCATCTTTAATTCGGCACCTCCCTCAACAAAGCTGAGGACCACGTCCATCCCCTGCAAGCTCCCCATCTGTCACAAACCTGCCCAACCCCCTCCCCACCCTCCCACAGACTCTCAACACCCCTGTTTATGCTACTGGACTACCATTTTCACTGACTGCATCCTGAACAGACCAAACCTTTTTGCTCTTTGGTTCAGCTGTTGGGAGGAAATTAGTAGGTGGAAGGTTAGCAGAGTCACGTAAGACAGGAGGAAGAACTGGGGACTTTATTTGGGGAGGGGGACTGGAGACAGGATTAACATACTGGTGGCAAGCCAGGAAAACTAGTATGAGGTTCTAAATTACTGAAAGGCTACAACTGCAGCCTACAAATGAGGTCTGGATCAGTCGTGAGGCTCCGGGGAGAGAGCAGGAGTAGAACTTAATCTCTGGGAAGACTGGATAATTCCCAGAACACCCAGGATACCCCCACTGTAACAGTAGCCTTCTTAGGATTCTCAACAGTGACCCCCTCCACCCCCAGGAGTGAACCTAAAACCACTAGATATCAATCCCGGGAAGGTTACCACTATCTTACACTAACCCAACTGGACTGCAAATCCACTTCCATCAGATTTGGCGGCTCCCAGGGTTTTTTTGGGGGGGGGGCAGGCTAGTTTCCTCAGCACTGAGCTGGGAAGCTGCAGATGCTGAATGCGCAGGAAGACTCTCGCTGAGCAGATAAGGAAGCACTATATCAGCAGGCTGTGTCTGAGGAGAAGCCGGGGATTAGCTTCCCTCTCCTAATCTGCAGAGAACATTCCGGCACTCTCGCCGGACCAAACATTATCGTCGTAATTAATTTTCAAAGCACTTTCCTCCAAAGCTGCTCTCATAAGCCGACACTTTCACCCAGATTATATCCCTGGATATTTAATTAAGCTGTTCTGGGTAAGCACCACACTTGAGGGTTCAACGGCAGATCCCTTGATGGGGGGGCGGGGCCCTGGGTCACAAGTGGCTTTTGTCACACCTCGTTTTGTTCAGCCCCGCCCTGTCACACCCTTCCAGACAGAGCGGGTGAGGAAGCATCTAATGAACCTTTCTTTAATGCCAGCCCACCCCCCTACCCCAGCAAAATGGCACATGCTGGAAGGGGAGCTAAAAGCACACTCTGGGGGCTCTTTCTCTCCCCCGAGCAATTAAGCTCTTCCTTCTCATCTTCCTTCTGATCTGTACAAAAATCCTGACTGGAGTGCTAACCACTTAGCTAACTTCCTTTAAGTACGCTACTGGTTTCCAGCCTAGTTTGGACAGTATTGTGCTCTAGTTATTAACAGTGACAGTGTTTACCACCACTCAAACCCCGAATGTGCACGGGGCCCCTAACTTTTGGAGGCCCCCTGCTGGCCAGAAATAATCACTATACTCGGGGGGGGGGGGGGGGCCAGTACAACAAAACACCCTCGGGTTACAAATAAACAGGACCAAAACGAATGCTGGCAAGTAACGTAAGCCCCGGCAC
>JAODKN010000041.1:5719012-5732412 GCA_026774425.1 Petrocephalus zakoni
GGCTCTTCCGTTGTGCCACTGTCTGGTTTTTAATCCCGCTTTGTTGTGACAAACAAACATCCCCCGTTTTTTGCGCACTGGGGGGGGACTAACTTTGCCCCCTGCCCCCCCCCCCCCCCCCCCTACGAGAGCCAAGGAAATAGCCTGGGGGGGCACTATCTGAAATTCTGGGATTGATTCCCAGAGTAAAACAGCACATTTCGATTTCAGGGTCTAGATCAGAACATCTGGTTGTCTGCACGGGGAGATGAAGTGATGTTGTGGATGCAGAAGACAACTGAGATTAATTGGACTAGTTTAAATATTTATTCTGATTCCAGTCCTGCTTGGTGACGCCCCCTAGGGGCAAGAGAAACAATTTACCGATTCATTTGAAAAGGAAACTTTGCACTCAAACCCTTGTCGCGCTTAACAAGTTCCCTTTATGGCACGTCAGTAATAGTTCTAATATAAAAGAATGTAAAGCGTATAATGAAAAATATGCAAACAACATATATTACAGAAACAAAAATGTGCCTGGTAATATTTGCCTGGTATTAGCTATGGTCTCTGCGGTCTGAAATGTTTACGCTGCGAAGTCCCTCCGCAACCATTCACATTCATATTCAGGGCCGGCCCTCCCCAAGCCGTATTCTTACATAAACATCTCTTTCTGTACGTGATCACAAGGCATTTAAGTGTATTCCATAATTCATAATTATAAGCATTACACAACAAAATGCAACAGAAGCTAAGAGGGACAGTTTCTCTCTCTTGGGAGCTTTGGGTGGGGGCAGCCAGAGCATTTCTTACCTTAGAATAGAAGGGTCGGTCCGGAGTGGATCATCAGCACATGGGAAAAAGAGAGAGAGAGAGAGTTTGAAGTTAGCCAGGCATGTTAATGAGCTCACAGGTAGCCGGGTAGGTATCCATCCATCCAACCATCTGTGTGTTAATGAGCTCACAGGTACCCAGGTATCTATCCATCATCCATCCATCTGTGTTGAGCATAATTATCCAGGTATGACCCTGTGTTAAGAGGCTCACAGTTACCCAGCTATTACCTGGTGCTTTGCAATTTACCGTTATTAGGGTATGCTTGAGTATGATGACTGTCCATCCTAAGCAATGGCTCCCACTGCCTCAGATATTACCACAAGTAACACGCACTCTCCACAATGTGCTCTCAGGAAACTATAGACTCATCCAAAAAAACTATAGAACCATCGACCATGTAGGCAATTGATCGACTCACCCTCAAAATACCAACAAAAAAAAATAAAACATTGTGTTGTAAAACAAGTGGCAGTTTTATAAAACTACAAACCCAAGGTTGAAAAACCACAGACCCAGAGTTTGAGAAGTACTGGCCACGTTGGAAAATGACTGAGCCAGCACCTTGGAATTCGCTGGCGCAGGCAGACAGGACAGCGGGCGCATGGGAAATGCAGACCATGCAAATGTAACGCACACCCAGGACAAGCGCTGCGGACAGAGTCCGGTCTGGAGAGCTGTGCGTCAGTCTACGCAGCATCTCGCTGCTCTGACCCCCAGGGGCCCGCATCAGGCTGGGATTCCCTTCTACCCCGGGAATGCATTTAATTAAAGCGAGGCATGAGTTAACCTGTTCGCTCCCGCCCGAGTGAAACCAGAGAGCAGACTGCGATGATTTAAGCCCTTTAATTTAGCACTGGCACGCACTCAGCAGACCTCTGCAGGTCCTCACTGGAAAACAAACAGCAGACAACTCACGGCGAGGCCGGCATCTCTGGCAGGGTCGCCACGGCGATCACCAGTAATGTAATGAAAATGGAATGCGAGGAGACTATGTACGAAAAATTATGGGGTGTGGGGTTGAGAAGGAAGAGAGTAGGCTCCGAACTGGGATGACAGGCACATATGGACACTCTGAACCCAACCATCACCCCACCAGCCACCCCTCAATGAAAGACAATTTAAGGGGAAGAGAGGATGACCACAACACAGCCCTTTGTCTTAAATATGTTTGCTGTCTCCGGGGCCGCAGTAAAGAGAACATTTAAATGTGAGCCGTAGGAGGAGAGAGGCGTACATGAAAGGAGTTGCCGGCCCCCCAGACCACATGAGAGGGCACATGAGCATTACCAACAGGAACACACGCCACCCCCCCACCCCTCCCACTAAAGCCTAAAGAGCAGCCTCACGCCCCCTCCCATCCAGCTGCCAGGATGGGCACCCCGAAGCCACCTCGCGGCATGATCGGCATGGAGGGGGGAGGGCGAGGTGAGTGTCTGCTCTGCCGTCCTTTCATCCTCGGTTCTGGACACCCGCTGGGTTCGGCCACCCAATTTTACTAGGTGTGCCGAACCATCTGCTGCATTACACCGACTCGAAAGATGGAAAATAAGAAATAAGAAAATAAAAACAGCAAGCCAACCAGCTGGTGCCCAAACACCACCCGCACCCCTGCCCCCAGAACACCCACACCACTGGCAGGACAGTCACAGCCCGGGGAGCGGGATGCGGTGTGCGTGTCATGGAGCAGTCTGAGGGGACGGCGAGTCGAAATGTCGATGCTGTATATAAACGCCTGTGGGTTACAAATTCTGGTGGGTGTTGGGGGAATGTGGGGGTCCTGAAGAAGAAAAAAGCCAGCAGAAGTCAGATAGCAGGCTTTTAACTAGGGAGGAAAATACAGCAGTTAGCTGTGATTGACTTGCCCTACATATAAGTGCCCCCCCCCCCGCACTTCTGGTAAGGAGGTATCTGGTTTCCCCTGCACATTTACATGGATGAATTTAGCTGCCGCTAGACACCCAGTGACCCCCCACTCCACCCCGAGCGTTCCAGGCTGGCTTCTTCCCGGTTTGGAATGTTTTTTACGACCCCACATTAGGACGGGGTTAAGGCTAGATGTGCAAATTACTCCCTGCTTGTCACAAGTTATTAATGCGCTGCCTTGACGTCGTAATTAAAACATGCGCACCGGCTGAACTGGGCCCCGCATTTTAAGCAGGGAAGTAGGACCCCCCCCCTTCTTTCACCTGAAGAAAAAAAAAGCAGTTTGCGCGCAGTTTTCTCTGACAGCTGTAACTCACTCACAAACTAATCTGCGGCGCTAATCTGGCTCTGGGAAGAGCGCGGCATAATCGCTTACATCTCCCCGGGGGGGTCTATCGATCCGCCGCCTGCAACGTGCGCGCCGCGGCCCCGCTAAGTGGCGCGGTATCGGCGCGCCCCCGCGCCGCGGCTCCGTCCGCAGTACAGCGGCCGCTTATGGTCAGCGCGTCATACCCAGAGCCCTCCGGGGTGGACCGTTTCGGGCAAAATGAAATTAAACATTATGCCTGCCCTATAAACTCATTGTAAAAGTGAGCAGTAAAGTTAAATGAACAATGTCATCACTTGTAGCTTTTTTCCCCCTCAATTTTGCTTTAATCGCAGAACATAAAAGACGTTTTATAACGCCTGCTAAATTAATCGATTACACTGTTGGCCTGCAGTGGTTCAATCTTTTCTCGTTATCTCTGACTCCCACGACTCTTCACCTAGAGCCCAGATATTGCGTGATGGGGGGTTTTTGGGGTTGGTCGGGACAACTAATCAATATTTATAAGAGAAGCACCACCTGATTGGTCCATTCATTAATATTCTTGACAGAAGCGGTGCCTGATTGGCCGGTGTGCATGCTCCTATCAACATCTGCTACCTGTTTTTTTTATCCAAGGCATTCACTGGCCAATCAGGTACCACTTATCTAATGAATATTAATGAGCTTTCCCAAACCACCCCAAAATTTGCAGTTGAGTTCGTTAGTGCTTCCTCACTCCAGAAGCGTGATCCCCCTGGCTCTCCCTGGGCCCCGGCCCCGCCCAGATGCACCGGCAGGCCCCAACTGACGGCTCGCTGACAGATGAAACGCTACCCAAGGTAGGGCCGGTGTGAGGCACGCATGGAGTGAGAGTCTCGCAAAACAGACGTCACAGGCCCCCACGCTGGCGCCCCCCTCCTGCAAAGACAAAAAAAAAACATTCCTCTCAGTCCATCCTGTCCTCATGACAGGGGGTATCTGCTCCCCCAGTGGGTCGGCACTCCTGGTGCTCTGAGCTCTGACGTGGGCAGGTTCTTGCCGTGAGGTTTTTATTTGGGCGGGGGGACTAAAAGCTTCCTGGTCCCAGTCCCAGAATCACACCTGACTGCAAACCTTCCAGCCTAGTACTTAACCCAGCTGCCTCTGCTGAATAAATTCTGCATTTCCATGGAATAGAGCTCCGTACAAGGCAAAGCGGAGCCACCTCCTCGGGCTCATAGAGTAGTAGGCGCGCAACTCCCCCCCCCCCTCCCAGGCGCTTTCAAATGTCACCCTCTGTCAGGGCCCGCCGCTGTCTGTCACAGCTACATTCATCTCCTCCAAAATAGAAGCGGAGAGAGCGAGAGGATGAAAGGATCCCCCAGCTGAACATCATCTGCAGGGAGTGTTAAGACCTCAACACATGTTGGCCTCCTGGTGTCTCAATTTCTCCTGTCAAAATGCAATAAATACCTGGTCTAAAGCGAGGATCTACGGCTACGTTGCGCCGCACGTTACGCGCTGAAACTCCGCTCCTGCAGTTCGGGGGAGTCACACAACTCCAGCAGCTGAAAGACGCATCATTTCCAGGAATGTAACTACCGCTGTCAGAGCTGCCCTACCGAAGATAATTTTTCAACCAAGATGTTTAAGGAAGGGGGGTGGGGGGAGGGGGGTCCGAAGGCCCAGATAGAGCTGGGGTGAGGCTTTGTGGGGGTAAGGATGTTATCCAGGGGGCTGTCGAGCCTTAATTGATTTACTCCAGGAATGGTGTGTGGTAACATCTCATAAAGCTCTGTGATGCATTTCACCTCTCTGTGAACTGGGAACAAAAGTTCAGAAACAGCCACGGCGCATCATCGCGTTTTTCGCCGCCACCTGTGGTGCTCCTGGGATCGCCGTCTGCTCCTGCCCGGAGGGCCGGTAATTAGACAAGCAGGCGGCAGCCTGAGTGACCTGGAGGAAGGCAGCGGGGCAGAGGCCCGGGAGTCACCCCTGTGACACACTCTCCCCTCCGTCACTGCCATCCTCTCGGTCTAGCCCATGCTCTCCACCTGCCCTGCGTAGCCCAACTTCCTGGAGAGCGTGGTTGGGAGGAGCCATAGAGCAGCACGATCTGACTGGTCAGGAGCGCCTAAGATGGGACGTGCCGGAAGACACTGCGCTGCTGGTCACATGGGGGAGGGGGCCCCGTTTGCAGCGGTGCTACGCGCTGTCGGGCTGGTGTATCATGCATTCCGCAATGCCGCCGTTTCCCTAGTAACACAGAGACTGCCTCTCGCTCTTTCCCTCCCTCTCCCCGCTTGCCCTCTCCTCCATGTCACATCCTGATCCGTGATTTGCTGTCTGATGGACACCAACCCGATGGGATGGACAGCAGCGTAGTCAAAGCTCAGAACTGCTAAATAAGCTCACAGGTATGTAGACACCCCCCACCCACACACACACGCCCAGCGGGAGGCCTGGGAAATGTGCAGAATTTATTTAAAGAACACGGCTTCCCTGTACGAACCCCCTTTCGCATCTCTAGCGTAACTAGGTTGTTACTCTCCGAAAGAATTTTTTTCACCAAGTGTTTTTCATTTTGCCAGAGCAGAGAGTTAAAGACAGGAATAGGGAGGCTATGCAGACCCAAAGGGCAGCCTCTGACCCGCAAACAGGGCCACATTTTGGGGCTGGGACATCTTCTGTCCGACACTGTTACCCACAGCGCCTACATCTTTCATCCGCTTAGAAGGAACATCCAATCCTTCCTGATGATACATGATGCACTCCTAATAGCCAAGGAGTTGCCCAGGTGTGATACTGGAGAGTTTTAGCTGAGCTGGGCAGGTGAAATCAGGCCAAGTAAGCGGCCTGGGGGGCTGTTAGGGTCAGCTACACGCTGCTCCATCCCACAGAATGATGTTTCTGAATCCAGACCTCTGGGACCCACAGACAGTCTGCATTTTTCCTACTGGGAGCTGGGGGGTAGAAAAAATGTGAGCTGTCTGGTAGGGAGCAAAAATGTAGGCTGTCTGGAAGGGAGCAAAAATGTGGGCTGTCTGGTTGGGAGCTGGGAGGGAGCAAAAATGTGGGCTGTCTGGTAGGCAGCTGGGAGGAAGCAAAAACATGGACTGACTGTGGGTCCCCAAGGATTGAGTTTGGAAACACTGCTATAAAAGGCCAAGCCAAGAGCTGCAGGCACTTCACTGTTAATTTATTAAATGAGTCGCTGATGACTAATTAGGGTGTCGCTGTCAGATGCACAGACCAACAGAACTGGTGACCGTGCACAGATAGACAACGGAATGGCCCCCCCAGGGGGCCCCTGTGTCACGGGGCCCGCATACATGCATTGGCGTTGTTTTTTTGGGGCGGGGAAACATGTCAGGCATTCTGGGGAGGGGAGCGAGGAGGAGACAGGCCGCACTACCGCCTCCGGCAGCCACGCGCCCAGCACGCGCTCCCGGGAACCGCGGCGAGATCGATGCCGCGCCAGGCGGACGGCCGTTCTCACTGCGGCCCACAGGCGTTCCAGCCATCGATCGTGGCAGAGGGAGGGGGCTCCAGTTTAAGCTGTGTGAGAGCCAGAAAAGGGACCCCCTTTATATTTCATACATCTCCTTTTGTGAGTCAAAATCTCCAGACGACGGAGATGTGGAGAAGTGTTCCAGGCTCTACCCCTAGCCGAGGATTTTATTTATGGGCTAAAAGATGGAATGAAGAAGCGAAGTATCCAGGCGTATCCATGGCTGGGGGGCACCTGTCATTCAAAATGCACGGCGGCAAGAGCTGCATAATGATAATCAGCGGCCCCCCAAAGCCAGCATGCATTCTCGGGCAGGGGTCGCAGGCCGCTGAATTTTTCGGCTTGTATTGCTGCCCCCCCGTGCCCTAAATGAGTGTCCTGGCTGCTTTCCCCTACCAACTGTCCAATTCCCAACTGCACAAGGAAGAGCTGGCACTGACGGGACAGGGGACTTTCTTAATGCCCCCCCCCCCCACAGACCGAAGTCATCAATTACACCCCTTCAACGTCGAGGATTAGCATGAAGCAGAATTACATTAAGATTAATAATTGCCACATGCCGCTTTATGGGAGTTGAAGGAGAACAGGATTAGGCAAGACCAGAGTGTGTCCGTACACCATCGGACCCGACGTGCGCATCCCACTCACGTCTGCCAGACAACACGCACCGCAGCAAATCAGGGACACCCTGCCATCCCCAGGGCCCGTCACCCACCCTGCCTTCATGCACCCCGGAGCGGCCAGCAAATTACACACGGCCCACTCCGGCTGACTTTGACAAATCACCCCTCCAGAACAGAGGCAACACTTTTCTGCCAACACAGACAAAAGCAAGGGAGAGAGAGGTATGGCAAAAATAAAACCTGATGTATCAAGTCAGCGACATGACAAATCAATTTGCTGCTCCTTTTAAGGGGCATTTAGTCACTTAGCATAAGGGCGACATGTCTGGATAAAAGAGGACAGAGTGCGAGGATGTGCAGCAGCCACACATAAAGGCGGGGCCTTTTCTCAGTGCCGAGGACAGAGTGCGAGGATGTGCAGCAGCCACACATAAAGGCGGGGCCTTTTCTCAGTGCCGAGGACAGAGTGCGAGGATGTGCAGCAGCCACACATAAAGGCGGGGCCTTTTCTCAGTGCCGTGGCCACTGAGTCTCCCCAAGGGCCAGGGCCATCGGAGGGCCGCTCCTGGCAGCGGAACGCCAGCTCTCATCCCGCCCTCCTTTACTGGCCGGCAAACACGCAGGAATACCTTCGCCCACTGATGCAGCTTTTTAGCTAATAAACTCGAGTCCATTTTCCCTAAATCGTGTAGAGAGGATAGGTGACTCATCACCTAGGGCCGATTCAGCACCGAGAGTCAACTTTCACTGGTGTGCAGTCTGTACGGCATTCCCAACCTCGGGGGTCTGCAGTACTCGCAACCTGCAGTACGGTCCTGTACTTGTGATCTGCGCAGGAGTCACATCCCATGTTATGGTCTGCACATTACTCTCATCCTGCCTCATGGTCTGCGAAGTCCTGGCATCCCGTGTCACCATCTTCACAGTACTCATATCCTGCATTATGACCCGTGCAGTACTTGCATCCTGCATTATCCTGCAGTACTCACTCATCGCATTACGGCCTGCGAAATACTGCGCATCCAGTGTCCTTCAGTTCCCTTTCACCCACAGAGGATAATTTCATGGCAGTTATTTGTCAAAAGCATGCAAACGAGTGGATCACTTTACGCAGCAATAAAGACACATTCAGGGTGGTTCAGGTCTGGTATTAAGTGCAGAAGGCTGCACGTCTGTGGGCCACAGCCCACAACGGATCTACTTATGAAGGTGGTTTTCATGTGGGAGGGATTTCCCCAAGCCGGCTGACTCAGAACCCCCCTGCCCTCCTTGTAGGGGAGAGGGGATTGATAATACCAGACTAAATCATTTCCCCCCTGGGGACCAACAAAGTATACCATACAATACCATACCTCCAGAACCCAAGGCGCTTCTGTAAAAAAAAATCATGCTCTATAAAAAGGTAATAAATTTGTAAGACCCTCCGCAAAAAAAAAAATGCTGTTTGCCAGGAAAATAAAAGAAATCAAATAAACTGCAGATATTGGGCTGAGAAGCCCAGGAGGCGAGATGAAAGTGTCCTGTCAGGATGCTATAAGAGCTCTTCTCCGGCAGTGCAGAGCCTGCTTAGTGTGATGCGCCAACAGGAGAGTGCTGTCGGCAGACATCTTTGATCAACTGGCCGTGTCTCCTGTTACAGACGGCGCAGGCTGGGTAGAGTCACGCTCAGCTCTCGCGCTCCCTACTAACGTCCCCGAGCGGCGGACGGAGCGGGGCAGCGCCGCTCCCTCACGCAGCACTCGGCCGCGTCCCTCCTTCATTAGGCAGCACGACATTGCAGCCAAACGACTTCCGATAGCTAGAATACGGCAGGTGCTTTGGGGACCATCAGCATTAGACTCCTGCCGCCCATCAACGATTCGCTCATTATGACATAATCTCCTAAGAAATTATATCAGTTTCTGTGCTGATTTGTTCATTCACCGAGAGACTGTTATAATTCAGGAATGAGGTCGGTGAACCAGACAGTGCTGTTCATGACAAAGACACATTATCAGACAATGATTAACAGAGAATGAACCCTCCCCCACCTGGCTAAAATAATCAAAGGGGGTGTTTGTTATAAGTGAATAAATCTGTGTATGTGAACAAACAAAAAGAACCAAATCAAATTGTGAATTCCATCACTAGTCAACATGAATCCTAATTTATAATTCTTCATCCGCTTTTTGAGTGCATTAAAGCTGAAGACAGCTGAGGACGCTTAACCACAGTGTCATGCACATCTCTGGTCACCTTTAAGACCCGCCCCTCAAGTCCAAGTCCCACCCACCATTGCTGGATTTGTCCCTGGTCATTACCAACCCCACAATCTAAGCACTCGCAGTGACTCGGCTCAAGTAACCGAGGTCTAAAAAGGTATGCCAGAGCGAGATCGACATACGGTCCTTCAAAGAGGCCCGCTCCCTGGCTCCCAGCCGTCAACGCGAGCTGTTTACCTGACATAATGAAACGATCAAAATGAGAAATGGCCGACAGGAGCGTTTAACACCTCAACGCACCTCCGAAAAAAAATGAGAACGCTGAAGGGGTGACTCCCGGGGCCAGAAGACGACGCAGAAGCACATGAGGTATTAAATATTAACAGGCAAATATTCAGGCACTCCTCTGCTCCCTCCATTAAGGTTCCACACTTCTGGAGGTGATAATGGAGCTGGACATGGCAGCGTGAGGGTAAGGATCCTCATGGGGGTGTGAGCGTGCTTCTGCGGGCCCAGGTCAAAAGGTGGCCGTAATGAGCTTCTGCCAGCTGAGATCGTGCGCACTGACGGCCGCCCCCGCGCTCCGCGGCACGGGGGCCGAATCGAAACAGAGACACGCCTCTGTCAGCCAGCAGGCCCTGCTCTCCGGAGCTGCCGTCTTCATTTATCGCCGTCGATGGGTCCTGACAGAACCACCGCTCAATCTCTTAGGTGCCCTTTGGCTGCCCGTAAAACGCCCGCTCTCACAACAAGAAACGTTTTTCTATATTTCCCTCCAAATTTCCAAACAATCTTAACAGCTATAAAGGTTTGAAGGCTACCGACGAGGACAAAGAGTAAATGTTATGGGTGCGATTACTGACAAAAAATTACCTCAGGGGCTCTGTCGCCAATACCTTTCCAGCCTCTGGTTGTTTGGGAAAAAATGAAAATATCGCAGCAAAATAAGGTCGGGGAGAAGATGGGTCACAGAGCTGTGATTGCGACAGCAGCACTCAGAGAAATGGCTCCGGGTTCGAATCCCAGTAGGGGGTCCAAGCATTACCCTTGCACGTGTAACTTAAATCAAAATACCCTGGCAACCGGGTGACAAAAAGGCTTTTGGCTTAGTAAACAGGACTAGATAAACTGAATAATTTACATTTTATTCACTCGACTGGTTCGTCTCAGAGGCTCCTGTCAGATCGCGCAAACAGAGGTAACGGGATGAACAATAGTTGTTGACATCAGCGTGTGAAGACCCATCTGAGTGGGGAGGCGCCTGTTTAGTCTGGGAAGTCAAAACGCAGCTTTTACTCTCTGACAGGCTGGGGAAACGTTTTTGGGTCACGTTCATTAGCGAGACGTTGTGAAGGTGGCTTTCTCTGGCAGGTTCTCCCACTGTCTGAATGCTCAGCTTCCAGGTTCATGGAGATCTTGGTGGAAGCTCGTGAGGAGAGGAGGTGGACACCAGCAAGGCACCCTGGTCTAAATCACACGGCATAGCCCTCGGTGGGTGTGGCTTAGTGTGGGGGGGCAGGGTAGATCGGCTGCAGTGTGGAGAGGTCACTGAAGGGTGAGATATAAAAAGCAGTGCTGTCTCAGAGGCCCTGGCTCCAGGAGTTCACACCATCTTAGCCGTAATAAGTACCCACTCCAGCCCACCCTGTCACCCCTCAGACCCAAATCCATTATTCACACACCGGCTATGTGAGACACGGTACCACACTTTACTCTAACGGATCGAAACTCCTCCCATGTTTAAGCAACTTAGTGGGGCTTCCGAGCATCAGTCTAGATGGGAATTCTGGAAAAGTTTGCCTCTAAACAGCACGGATTCCTCGTGTCACAATGTAGCCCTCATGGGATTGGCTTCCCATCCTCCTCGGGTAAATGCAAGCAGTTTTTTGAAGCGTACAATATGTTTGTGACACAGTCCAAGTTGTAACACGATGAATAATGCTGCTGTCACTAAATGACATTTGCAGACACGTTTTTCGAACAGCAGCACCCTGCATGTGAAACACAAGAAGTCACGGGCGCACTGATTTTCACAGTTACAGGACAAACAGATGATTACTGACATAAAGGTCAAACACAATGGTTTCTCTGACAGTTTAATAATGGTGTCTGGAGTGGGGGGGTGAGGTCACCTTGCAGCGTGTGGCTTTGTGCCCCTGGGGAGACTCGCCCCATCCTGTAATCATGCCACCAATTGGGGGGGGGGGGTTGGCATTTCTGAGGAATTCCAGCTATTCTGTGAGCTGCTCTATGTCTCCCTAGTCAGCTACTCTACTCTACCCTACTCTACTCTACTCTACACTACTCTACTGTACTCTATGCTACTCTACTCTATGCTACACTACGCTACTGCACCCAGGGGCAGCCAAAAAAATTACCCGCTGTCAGCCGCACCCTCGCCATTCAGTGACTGTGAAAAGGCACATCGCAGCTGGACTGCACCTGTCCCGTGTACGCACTTCCCGAAAAGCCAAAGCTACGTCTCTCTGCACTTCCTCTGGTGGGGTAATTAAGCAGGGAGTCCTGCCATGCTGGGCTGTGCTTTGTCAAGCTGTGAATTTCCTTCTCAAGCGGGACTGAGGGAAATGATGCAACGTAACAGCAAATCGATCGGCGCTTTGAGAGACGGGCAAACATCCCCCGCATCAAAAACCATCATCTCTGGTGATGTGGCCTCCTTTCAGTTGGACCCGTCTCCTTCCTTCCTGCTCGCGTCTCCCTGCCATTTCATTTTTTCTCCGCTTTGTTTTTCTGTAGAAGATCATTTTCACTCCACCCTGCACCAAACTACAAGTTCCAGGTGAAATAGGGCAGCCTGAAGCAGGACAGATACTGGACCTGGGACCCTGGTGATAACAATAACGGCTGGGCGGGCAAGCTACTAAACCCCGGAGGACTGGCTGCAGTACATGATGTAGCCAGCAGGGGGCGTACTGCTTAAAGATCTCAATCACATAGTGCTCAGCAGCAGAAGAAGTAAGTCTGTGTGAAGCAGCTAAAACTGAAAGCCACAGGAATGCTGGGAAACCGCCCCTCCCCACCATCCCGCTTTCCTGTGACGATAAAGACCACATCCAATAAGAACTTGAAAGAGACTAAATATTTTGAAGGCCTGTTCCTCCTCCCCCACCTGAGGGTCTGCACTAGGTTGACAGAACTCGACGAGTCCCTTAGTTGGGGTCACCAAAAGTTCAAGTAAAGACAAGTGAAGAAGTGGAGGGTTTGAAGGCGCCGTCTGGCAGTCTGCGCTGTAGGCCTCGCTGTGTCTGCTGCGGGGCACGGTGGCAGCAGCTTTGTACGCCCAGCGGTGTCCCTCGAAGTCTCACTAAAGTTCCACGGATACACACTGCCAGCACGCACTGTCATTTAAAGCTGTTTACCTTCAAATTCCCTGTCATTCAGAGATACAGCACGGTAAAAGCTGAAAATGGTGTCAACAGGTACGACAGAACATCGGATTCAGAAACAGCGGGAACTCATTCGAATGCGGTATTTTAAAGCCTAAAGTTTTAGCTGATGGGCATGTCAGCTAGAGTAGCGTGAGATCAGCCCTGAACCAAATGATGTGCGATCAGCACCAACCTGGATGAACAAAATGGTAAAATACCGACCATTTCCAATGTCCAGGGTGTTCAGACGTGCTTCACATAAGAGCTCCACTGACCCAAAAATGAAAAATAAACGAGTGACACTCATTGGGAGTTTAAACGCAAAAGTACCCAGGCCTCAGCGAAACAATGTGCTCCGTTCTTAAGAGCTCAGCCTCAGGGAGGAACTCATCTCTCCTCAGCAGCCTCTTCCTTCGCTCGGTGTTCTGTGCCCCCCCCCCCCGTTTCTTCCCTTCCACTTGCTGTACAGCATCCCCCCACCCCCCACTGGTGGTTATGGAGCTGCTCCCCACGTCAGGCAGGGTGAGGCGAGTAGGTATTTGATGTCGCCAGTGGACTCACCAATGCTACATCCCTGCCGGGGGGGGGGGGGGGGGGGGGGGGGGGGGGGGGGGGGGGGGGGGGGGGGGGGGGGGGGGGGGGGGGGGG
>JAODKN010000041.1:5739984-5759395 GCA_026774425.1 Petrocephalus zakoni
CTGGATTACGAGTCACTGCAGTGATGTCACTGATTAGACTCGCATTCCGACTGCAAAGATAAGACTCATTAAAAAACACTCCCAAGAATCAGAAAATGGCCAAGGAAGAGCAAGATAGTGCCACTCGGGACCACTGACACTACACTAAAGGTTACAGAGGTACAGTCCATCACACCCCCTCACAAGACACCACTGTGGTCTCTGAGCACCCCCAATCCCCCTCCCCCCCCTCCCACCCCACCCCAAGGATCGATTCTCTGAAAGGACAGACGCCCTCTTGGGCTGGGAGGATTGACAGTGTGACCTTCTCTCCCTGGACAGAGCCACTGTGAGTGGAGGTGCCACGCCTCCACACCGTCACACCCCTCTCCCTATGGGGCTGACAACTAGCCAGATGGACGTCACACAGCCTCCAGGCCCCGATCGTCTGGCAGATAAGGGCCGGTGTGGCAGTGCACGAGAGTCGGAGGGAGCCAGCACACCGCTATCGATTTACATGACTCGGCTAAGGGTCATGGTGGGAGTCTGAGGCCCCCCATACGTACATCTCACCCATCCACATGGAGGAAATTAGATTAACCCCTCAGGACCCTGATGGGCCACTCTCACTCCACTTAAAGGCCACTTTCAATGGCCAACAGCAGCTGCCCGTGTAAAAGCGAAAACAGGCTAAATGGCTCATAGGATATCAGCTAATGGTAAACACGGGCGCTAACATAGCGTGTTAGCAAGCGGCTCCACGCAACCCCAACAAATGTCAGAGCCTCCTGGCTCTCGTGGGGCAAGCTGTGGTGCGAAAACCACACAGTGTGGCTCTGTGTTCCAGAGCTGCAACAATGGTAAATAGAACAACGGAACAATCAGAACAATTGGAACAATCAAAACAGTCGGAACTTTCACAACATTCAAAATAACTACAAGGATCAGAACTTTAAGAACATTCTGAATGTTCAGAACATTCCGAAAACTCCCTGGCTGGGGTAAATGTACATATGAGTCATACATATAAGGAACTGTTTAAAAGAACAGAAGGGCACGCTGTCATACCCTTGTGCATACCGCATGAGGAGTGCAGCCTCAGTACCCACTGAAAACTGCTATGGAAAGGGGGTCCGCCAAGCACCAAAATCCTAATAACAGCGGGGAGTGTCAAAGTTGGCCATCTTTAGAAACTTTGTGCACTAACGTACTCACTTCCACTCGGAAACGCCAGTAGGCATCCTGAAAGGATCCTGTAAGGAGCTGAAGGCTGAGGGTCCCGTACACACACGACATACACAAGCATACGCACGCCCACAGAAGGCACTCTGCCATACTCTGAAGGCACTGGAAACACTCCGTGCCCACGTGTGTGGCTGTCCTCCGTGACCAGCAAGGCGGCGTCGCTCCGCTTTCCCAGTGACGCACATGAAACAGAACAGGAATAAGGTCACGCCCCTTTCGCTGAGGTTTGCTCTCGCGCTCCACCCACCCCACCATTTGGGCCTCGCTAGCCACTCCTCCGTCCTGGGGCACCCCAGACACGCGTAGGGCCCTTATGGGGGAGATTAACGGCAGTGGGCAGAGTGTTAGCTCCTAATTGTTACAGCGTCCGAGTCGTGTAACGCAATTAGGGGGACTGAGGAGGCCTGGCTAATGCGCGCCGTGCTATGGATCCGCTATTGGATTTTCCCTTTTTAATTCACTTTCCAGCGTGCATGCAGGAGGGGGCAGGGGGCATTAGTTAAATTATACCACTGGGCTGTGTGGAAGACCAAAGAGGGGCCCGGGGGGGGTGGGGGCCGGGCAGGCTGATTCGCTTAGCGCAGCCTGTCAATTAGGGGTCTAAGCGGCCAGCTAAACGGCTCCCCATCCACGGAGGGAAATCAGCAAAATCTCAGGGGCCGCGCACGGCGCGTGGGGGGAGGCAGGGGGAGTTGGAGGCAGCGAGATCGTCTGGCCCATGTGGAAATACCAGAAACCTCTCCTGCCAAGCAAAAGCCATGTAGGCCAATCAGGGGCAGTCCAAAGGGCAGGGGTTGTGCGGAGAGGACCCCCCCCCCCACATGATGGAGATGAGATGGGACTCCACAAACTACTGGCAGTCTCGTCAGAAGCTCAGCTAACAAACCCCCCCGGTCTGTCTTTCTGAAGCCTCCATATGGCCAATCTTCCCCCGCCACTCTCTGCGAACTGGCAAACGCTTAAAAAAACACTTTCTGCAAACACTGCACAAAAACAGAACCAAGACCGTAAGCAAACCCTATTCTATCGAGAGGAACTTCTCTATGGAGAGGCCGCGTGTGGGGGGAGGGGGGTAATTTTTTTCTTCTCTGTGTAAAGAAATGAAGGTTTTTATTACAGACCCTCGAACAGGCACCTCGAGGGACGGAGTCTCGAGCTGGAAGACGGCGAGAACGTGGCGCTAGTTAGCAGCTCATTATCTCTCAGGAGCCTGAGTAAACACGCAGGAGGACGGGCTGTGTGCAGCCATTCCGTCGCAGTGATAAATGCGCCGCTTCGGCTTCTCCAGTAGCCCGGAGGAGAACAAAGGCAGACCACCCCCCCAGGCGCCTCCTCCACCATAAACACAAATAATCACAACAGCATGCTCGCAGCTCAGGCTAGTGAGTGATACACTCGGACACCCAGCTCATAAAAGTGTTGACTTACGGGGGTGGGCAGCCATTAGCACGGCTGCGGGATTAGGACCCCTCATTGCCCCCTCCCCCACTCTTCAGAAGAATAAACATTTGGGCTATGTTACTGCCTCCGATATAATCTTAAAAGGCTCTTCCAGGAGCCCCCACCAGCGACCACCCTGGCCTGGCTACCCCCCCATCGGACTCAGGGTGAACCTAGGCGCCGGGGAAGAGGAATACGTATCGGATTACGGTCTACGAGGAAACCCAATCTCAGAGTAACCCCCACTGGCAGACCAGCAAGGGCATGGGGCAGTGTGATGTGCAGGATCATGTGTGTATGAAACACACAACACACGTCTACATGTATATGTACAGCCTACAGCACTGACATGCATATGTATACAGAAGTATGTGCAGCACTGATATACACACAAATATATGCAGCATACAGTACTGACACTGATATACACACAAATATATGCAGCATACAGTACTGACACTGATATACACACAAATATATGCAGCATACAGTACTGACACTGATATACACACAAATATAAGCAGCATACAGTATTGACACTGATATACACACAAATATATGCAGCATAAAATACTGACACTGATATACACACAAATATATGCAGCATACAGTACTGACAATGATTTATACACAAACATATAGAGCATACTGTACTTAGAGACACATACACAGATATAGAACATAGGACTGATTTTATACAATATTTGAACTGATATATACAGCATACAGCAGTAATGTGTATATATGCAAGTAAATGTGTTCTCTAGTGACATTTCGGTAAAAATATGCTGAACTTCAGCCCTGTAGCTACAGTACAAGTACATCTAGGGTGGGCTGCACTGCTTTTAGCAAAACGGAAAAATGTCCTATCTCACAATGTCCTCATTTTGGTCGTGGGCTTGTGCACCATCCAGCATTTTCAACAACCGTGTCCCCGTGCAGCTAAAGAAGGAGCAGGAAGTAAGTTTATCCCAAAGCCCTGTACCCACAGCAATAAGCAAACTGTCCTCCACAAAGACCGGCATGTTTGTCCTGTGACCCACTCACACACGCACAGCTCCCTCCTACACCCCCCCCAGCCCGGGTCCAACCGACAGCCAGCGCGACTGCCAACACTCTCTATTGACAGGATAATCGGTCGCCCGTCTTAAAACCCTCACACAAACAGGAAACTGAAGTCATGGGGCTCTCCGCACGTGTAAAATGGCTCTTTTTAAAATGATTACATAGCTTTTATACAACATCTTAAAGGGCAGAAGGACAGGATACATAGTTTTGGTCACACTGGCACGAAATGACTAAATAATGTGGAATTCTGGGTAAGTCGGTCACGCAGGACATATTTGCAATGTGTTGTTTTTAGCGGCTGAGCAAAGGGGACAGTAAGTGGGGGGGGTGGGCTAAGACACCCCCCTACGGGTCATAAATCAGGCTCCCGGGCTCCCAGCTTGCCCGCACTGCTCAGCGGCCCCCCAGAGTGGCCCGGGCTCAGGGATTAATCGGCCTGCTGAGCAAGGGAAGCGTCTGGAGAGAACAGCGGGTACGACAGCACTCTCGGGGCAGGGCCCGGGGACTTGGCCTGGGTGTCGGGGACGAGGAGATTATCGGGTGGGGGGCAACCCCGGGCTGTATATTCTTATTTTCCCCATCTCCTCTTCCGTAGAAGAAGCACACGAAAAAAAAGACTCAGAATAAATGTGCCTTTGTTATGGCAAATTAAAAAAGGTTTTTCTTTTTTTTTTTCTTTGGCACAACCTGGAAGAACAAACTAAACATTTGTAAGTTTAACTCAAATGACAGAAAGAAAGAAGATGGAAGAAAACAAAGATGAAAAAAGAGGATATGAGAGAGAGCGAGAGGAACTGGGAGGGAATGAAAGAGAGATGGTAGGAGGAAGGAGTCAGAAGGATAAACAGAGGACATCAATGAAAGACACAGAGAGCACGGAGTATAATTCACTTTTAACAACAGGGTCCTACTGAAGACATGACAGCCCCCCCTCCCCCCCAACAGGAACAAATGTGGGCGGCAGGTCACATTACAGCACATGGAGCTCGGAGTGGCCCGGACCGGAGAAGGATCAGCTTACAGCTCAGCCTCCCAAACTCGTAGGCTCTGTTTTTCTTGAAAAGTTAACTTGTTTCCTTAACGGCCGTCATATTTTAGGCGGAGTGGTCTGGGGGTGTCACGTTACAGCGCTCGGCCTGGTGGGGGGCAGCTTCCAGAGCCGACGTCTCCTTTCAGACGGGGCGTCCCTCCGAGAAGCGGCTTCCGACGATGAGGAGGAAGAGGCAGGGTGACTAATGGGGCTGTTTGCACTTGGTAATGCGCACGGTCGTGTTTCCACATGACCTCCCACGGCCCCCAGAGCCAAACACCACCTGCTTCCAGCACAGTAGCCCCCCCGCCCTGCATCTGCCTCCATTCAGCCACAGGTTCAGCCGCCCCCCCCAAGGCTAAAGCCCACTGGCCACCGCCCTCTTTGGCCATGCCCACACACGGCATGCCTTACTCAGCCCCCGCCCCAGGCCTAAAAGGACCATCGGGGAAGCGACGGTAGCCAGAGAGGGGCCACGGAGCAATCGGAAAACCAGGGGGGGGGGAAACTGGTTTGCACGATCTCTTAGGGAGGGTGGGGCTGAGGAAGCCCAGGCAGCATTTCCCCCCCGGGCCCCACCTGCCAGCCCAAGCACCAGCACTTTGGCATTTTCCTCATGAGCTGACCTTATAAAACCACGCACCTCCTCCACCCCCCCGCCACTCCTCGTCACGTGTCCGCAGGGACAGAGGTGCCCTCTAACCCCCATCTCCGACCACGGCTCGGACACCTGTGCCCCCCCCCCCTCCACGATCTGAATCACATGGAGATGAACAAGCATGATCATATATGGAGAAGGTCCCCTGGGGAAGGGCTGCGGGGGCTGGGGGCAGTAAACAGTAACAGTCCGGCTAACTGTGTAGATGCAGCCATCCTCTGTTAACAACAGCCTTTCTGTTAAACGGAGCGACATAAACAGAGCCATCCGGACGCTAACATTTTCCATCTGTTACCACAGAAGGCAACATAAAGACGGGGACAATGAATACAAACAGCAAACCGGCCCCCACCCACACCTGCATCTCCAGGAAGTCCACCCCGCCCCTGTCTGCCTAATGCCGCACGGGGCCGGGAACCGTGCAGACCCACGCAGTTTGCGGGGGTGCTTCTCTGTGTGCCCCCACGATGCACAGGGACCCTTCCGGCTCCCCCCCCCCCAACCCCAAGGATTACCCAGAGAGCTTCCCATGCCTTTGCAATCGCTGACCACCTTTGAGGTGCACCACACACCTCCTGGCTGCCCCCAGACACAGCCCATAAGCCCCCTCACCACGGACACATTCATCATCCCTTCTGCCGAGCATGCAGTGTTTTCCAAATACCGACCCAGTTCCCAACATGGTTCCGATCTGGGTCCAGTGTCAGGTGGGCAGACCAGATCTGGTTGGGTTAACCCAACACACTGCAACTCGAGTTCATCCTCCAAAGGCGGAGAGCTTCCTCCATGGACGAGCCCCGGGGCTCTGACTGGCTGCCCCATCGTGCTCAGCTGGTTCTCACTGCGCCTCAGCCCGGAGGAGAGCATCCCAATTATACAGACGGCAGCCAGTACTCAGCCAGAGGTGCCAGAGGGCATACTGGGAAGGCTGGAGGACTAGGCGGGTTGGGGGGGTGAGAGATACAGTCAGAAAAGACGGCTAGAGAGTTAAGGAGCTGGACTGAAAGACTGAAAGAAAAACCCCTAAATCGCTCCTAAGAGAGGGAGCTGAAGTCACGTGACAAGGTCCCTGGACAGGGACGTCGGCAAAGCAGCTGACTAAAGCAGGCTCTAATGAGCACTAAATGCCAGCGTGACAATCGCATCAGCCAAGGAAGTATATTCTCACATCCCGAGCCTGATTCCAAACAGGTCCTCTCAGCATCTGAAGCCAGTCCGAACCGCAGCAGCTCTGGCATAGATCGCAGCCACGAAGGGGCGCCGCCACCAGGTGAGTTCTGATTGGCAGCTGCCGAGAGTGCTGAGACAGGGAGAGGCGGGGCTTGCTTCTCATTGGACGACTGGGAGGCCTGACCCTGTCCCCCAATATCCTGATTCATACTCTAGAGGGAACAATCGATGATAGGGAATTACAAACTAATAGCGGAAGTAAAACACGGGCCACAATTAGCATTTCTTTAATCACAGGTGAAATACGGACATTGAGAATCGATGGCGAGCGACATCCTGACAAGTTCTCCATGAAGGCCTTCCAGGAAGGCCACTCGCGGATTAAAGGTCCACTCCGAGACTGCTTAAAACAGAGCGTCGAGCAGAATGAAATTATACGGAAGGGATTGATTTTCTGCAGCGGTGCCTGCCGGCCGCAGGTGCACTGCTGGGCATGAGCGTTGGGGACCTCCCCAGGACGGGCCGATTTAGAAGAGCCGGAGGAGCTCTCCTCCCAGAAGCAGCCCGGTGCCGTCGCGTGACGCGTGTGGCACTTTGCTAACGACACAGAAACATAAACGGACGGGGGCGGATCTCTGCTCGGCGCTGGCCGGGAAGCGAGACCGCGGCTGTCCGCTGGAGCCCCCCACCCCAGGAAGGAGGAGGGGCCAGTGCCGCAGCCTCGCCCCGTGCAGCTCTGTGCTCTAGGCTTTATTGTGTGTCATCATGTCTGGGGTGCATATGCCGTTTCAGCAGGCTGTAGGAGCCCCCCCGCAAGGCCAGCATTGTTTCCCAAGCCTTTCTTCACCAGAAATCGCCGTGGGCTAGTGACCCGGCCCGCCTCTCCTAAAGAGCCCGGTTGGGCATCTCCCGCCTACAGGCCTCCCACCCGGGTTTCCAGAAACCTCCGGCTAAACACGTTCCTTGCCCGGGATTCACGAGGCCAGCGGATGTCCGCAGGAGTAGAGGGGGCGCGGTGCCCGGCTGCCGGGAGACGGACTCTGCCGTCTGCAAGTAATTACTTTTCCACGTGGCGGAGCTGCCCCCTGATAAGCTGCCCGTCCCGGAGGTTCAGGACAGCTCGGTTGCCACTTCCTGCCCGAGACGGTGCGTGCAGATCACAGAGCACGGCTCAGCACGCTGGGCCCAGGCCGGGCAGTCAGGGAGACTATCGGATGGCTGGTTCTGGGGCACAGAAGGTGGGACTCTATAACATGACAATATTCACATGCCCCCCCCCATGATGTCTTTGACCCATTTACGCTGCCCTATGCGTGACTCGCACCCGTTCCGATGCCCATCACATGACCAGCGATTACACTATCACCACGTATGGGAAGCACAGTGCAATTTCAGCCTAGCAGACATTTCATGTTTGCTAGTACAGTATATCTATTTTGATCTTTTTGGCCAGTGGGGGGCGACTCTTTCCTCTGCCTGTCACCGGACCGGTCCGGACCCAACTCCTTCAGGAAGGCCGGTGAGATGTCGGAATGGCTTTGGGCTTTGCTAATGGCCCGCTAATAGGCCGCAGGCAGCCAGGCCGCGGCGCTCCTGTACTTAGGAGCGTGACAGTTCGTGATTAATTACGCCTCACCCTCTCCCCCCCGAAACAGAGAGGCTGAGGTGCTGCCGGTGCATTTATTTTGGGGGGGGAGGGGGTGGGGGGAGCCATTATTTCTTTTTTCCGGCACCACCATCAAAGAAAACGTCATTAATTGGATGGATTCTGTGTATTTTTATTTTTAGTAAGTAATGGTGACAAGGAGGGATTAGACTCTGACTAAACTGTCCCGCTCGTTCATTAAGGGATAAAAATAGCGTGAAGATGGGGGGGGGATTCCGGTGATTTCTCTGCACCGGGTGTCTCGGCGTTTGTGGGCCTCAGGCTTCCCAGGCAGCCCATGTGATGTCATCCGCCCTGCATCCCCTTACGTCTCACGGCGACAACCCGACAATGTCCCTATTGTGGAGGAGGGCCTGGGGGTGCAGGGGGGGCGCACAGGTACAGAAGCCCCTTCCGCTGTTCTCACATGCTAAAATAGCGTTCCGCTCCAGTGTGTGCGTTTGGCAGCCATACTGAATAAGCAAAAGGAAGGAGAGCGCAGGAGCGTGTGTGTGTGTGTATATGTGTGTGTGTGTCTGTGTGTGTGTGTGTCTGTGTGTCTGTGTGTGTGTCTATGTGTGTGTGTGTGTGTGTGTCTGTGTGTGTTTGTACGTGCTCGCATGTATGCGTGTGTGTGTTTGTACGTGCTCGCATGTGTGTGTGTGAGCATATTTCTGTGATTCTGTGAGGCTGTGTATATGGGTAAGCATGTGCGTGTGATTCAGCATGTGTGTGTATATTTGTGTGACTGTATGTATGTGTCTCTGTGCATGTGTATTTATCTGTGCATGTTTAAATGTACGTGTGTGTGTGCATACATGTGTAAGTATGTATGTGTGCATTTGAATATATGTGTGTGTGTATAGGTATATATGTGTGTATGTGCATGTATACATGTGCATCTCCCCAGCACATCCAATCAGCCTCCTCGCTCCCTAAAGGCTACGGTCAGCCCAGAAGGTGGGGGGGGGGCTCACAGTGCACCTCTGCCCAGCCCCGGCAAGTGTGAATGTCAGATTTAACGTGGCGGAGGGCGTGCGTTGCAGACAATAAACCTGCCGGAGACAAAAGGCTGCAAAGGCTCTCACGCATCACACCTCGCACTACCAGGCCTTGGCCTCCGGGGGGCGCCCATCTGCCCACACTCTCCCTCCCCCAGGGGACCCCTGCAAGTGTGCCGACATGGCTGGCCGTCTGATGTCTGAAGTTCAGCAGGTTAAAAACACACCCTTCCACCCCCACCCCTGAGCTAGTTCACCAGCACAGCCCGCTGGGCCTCCAGACGGCAGAAGCCCCCACCGCAGTGCATTCTGGGCCAGCATTGGCCTCTTTCCTGTGGCCCGGAGCCAGTCTCTTCCCACTCTGTGCTGGGAGGTGGTACAGGACTCGACCACGCTGCCAAACAGACAGCAGGGGGCGCGCCGTGAATGTCCTCTACCATTTTGGTGTGACTGTACCACGGACAGGACTCAGCCCAGATGAGAGGGGAGGGTGGGGGGGGGTGCGGGTGCCTACTCCTGAAATGCAGAGGATGTGCGAACCCCCCACACACCCTCCCAAAGCCCTGGATAGGCAGAGATCTTGCTGAAAGGGACCGTGAACGGGCCACAGATCGGCCATATGGAAGCCGGGAGGCCAAGCATCACCAAGGGCCGCCAAGTCCGAATCCCAAGGTCAAGTGCGAATGTGGGGCGTGCGGACGAGCGAGGCCCCGGCCACCGTAAGCCAGAGAGACGAGATGGGGCAGCATGGTGCAGCCACGCCGGGCAGACCTGGCTGCTCTCACCTCGCCCAGTATCACCAGTGTGCTCTCTGCCGCTCACGTGAGCAAATGTAAAGATGGTATCTGCACCGTACTACCAGGGATATTATTCCACCCCCCCCCCCCCCCATGGCTCTCTGCAAAGACCGGTCTCTTTGTTCTGATCCGAACTGGCTTTCTGCAGCGTCCCTCTCATAGGAAGGCTGGAGTTACCCTGGGTTACTGTGTGAGGAGGAGGAGGAGGCAGATGGAGAGGACGGGAGGAAGGTCAGGAGGCAGGCAAGCGAGGCCGTCATACTCCGGGGCCGAGACTGGGAGAGGGCTGCTCCATCGGCACCGCTACGATGGCCTCGTGCTTTAACTGGGACTTAATTAAACAGAATAAATCTCTATGAACACGATCGGCGATGAAGGAGAGAGAGGAGGCGGGAGAGGCTGAAAGGAGGGAGAGAGAATGGATGGAGAAAGGAAAGAGGAAAGGTAGAGAATGAGCAGAGAGAGAGAGGCAAAAAGGGAGGGAGGGAGGGAGAGAGAGGAAAAAATGAGGAGGGGGGGGCGTGAGATAGGGAACGAGGGCGGGAAACGAGACAATGAACGATGCTGGATTAAGCAAAGAAAGGGAGAAGCAACCAGGCCGGGCGGCCGGGGGGGTTAAACGCCCAGAGTGACGGCTTACCTTGAGCCGCTCGCCCCTGATTGATGTTCTATAGCAGACACCTGCACCTCAGACTCATTACCAAAAGCCACCGGTGACGTTCCTGCGCTAATCGACATCTTAATGGGCGCGGAACGAGCAGCCCGGATCTCCGCCGGGCCCTGCAGTGGAATCCCACCTGCCGTTCGGTCTCTCGGCGAGATTTTCTTTTGTGGTCGTCTAGTACAGTTGTACACAGAGTTCTGCCCTGACTGCCCCCCCTCCTCCTGCCCTCCCCAAATTGCACGCTGCAGCCTCTCGTTTTGCTCAAACCCCCCTGGGCTGTCTCCAGGCTCTAAGGAAGAGCTCCATCCACCTGGAAGCCAGCACACTGCCACCACGCAGACAAGCCCAGCGCTGAACGCAGCCGTAGGACAACCTTGGATGTTTGCGAGTAAAGGGCTCTGCTCAGAGAGGTCGGCCAGCGGGGCGAGATGCCAGCGGCCACTCTGGGCCCAGACACGGCCAGTGACCACGCCTGCTTCGGCCGTGGTCCACCCCCGCCTGCCCCGCGTCACGTGATCTCTGTATCTGGGAGTCCACCAATGACATGAATTGCACAGGAGTGTCATCCAGCAAACAGTAGATAAAAATCAACACCTTTACAGGCCTGCCAACTTCAGACGCCCCCGAACAGACAAAAGGGCTGCTAAGATAAAATAAAGCATTTATCATACTCACACACTACTTCTTTTCACGCACTACATTCCAAATATCTGGGTATATTTATATTCCATAACAAGCACAGACAGTATTCAAAAATACGGGTACAGGAGGAATATGTTCTGTGGAGATAGGAAGCTTCATCAAAGCCTCATTTTATGGCAAGGCTATGGAGAAAGAGTGGGATCCACAAAGCCAGCACAGAGCCATGTTAAGGGGCAGCCGGGTGTGAGGGCAGCCTGGCCAGGTTACCAGCATGCAGGTGCTGGCCGCAGTGCATTGTGGGAGCCTAGCTGCCTGCCTGCCACCAGCCTGCTGGGGGACCTGCTATCCCATCAGCAGACGTCCAGAGAGCCAGCCTTCAAAGCGCACCGTTTGTTTGTCACACGATCGGTTGTTATTGAAAGAGGGATTAGCTAATGGCTTTTTAATAGGCTGAGGGGCTCGGCGCTGTCTCTCTCTGCCCAGCTCTGGAAACGTCTTTAAATAAGGCTCCTCTGATAGGAGCGGCGGAGGACGGAGGCTCGGGCATGCCCGGCGCGAGGAGGCAACAGCAGCCAACACACCGAAACTTTGCGCTTAAACCGGGAACAATCGCCCAGTCCCTGTCGCAACACGACCCACAAGCAGGAGCTGCCACTTGCTCGGTGCACCTTCCTGCATGCAGACCAGGTCTCAGGCTCTCTCTCCCTCACACACACACACACACACACACTCACGGGCAGCGGAGCCACACACACGCTCGCAAGCACCCGGGCTCTCCGTTTCATAGCCATCTCCATAAGTCGCACCAGATCCGCGCTTCTTCTTACATCTTCTGTAAGGCTCAGTGTGGAAAACGTTTCACAGCCTTGAGCATTTGGTGAAATGGCAATTATGATTATTATCACTGTTATTACTAATACTGCAGGAGGAACAGCAGGGATGCTGTACAGTTTGACAATAAAATTAGCAAAAACGCCGAAAACAGCGCACCCATACACTTATGCGGGCTATTCCCCGAATGGCATCCGTCCCTGGAAGTTGCCCTGAAAGAGAGCAGCGGCACAGCGGCTGTGTTGTTTCTCACATCGAGCCCAAAACAATACACTACCAGCACGAATAGCTCTCAGGATTTTACATCCCGGACCAACACATAGGCTGGGGGAAGAAAGCCACGCGAAGTGCCTACATTCTGGATGGCACGAATGCGGCACGGACTTGCTGTCTTTAACAGATAAAACAGAAAAATACCCACCTTTAGAGTAAGTTTAAGGCGTTTGCAGGATTGGCGCAAAACGTGACAAATGCCTTCCCCAGCATTAAAACTGTAGGTCGCATTTCTGGCCATATAAAAAAAGCAATTATAAGGCCTACCCCGGATAATGTCATGTTTGATTATAAAATAATGCATCGATTTCCAAACCCTAACCCTAGTAAATAAGTAAATGGTTTAATTTAAAGAGATCTCTTGGATGGGATTTAATTTACGTGGGTTTTTTGCCTTTTCTCTCGTCTTACTAAAATGTAAGAGACGCCGGTTCCTTGCATGGGGGGTGGATTTCTAGGAGCGGCTAGAAGCGTTTAAATCTCAAACGTGAAACGGCCTATAATTATACTTAAGTATTAAGTTCGGGGGGAAATCGTTTTCTTCCTAAAGTAAATCGTTATGATCTCTATATTATGAAAGTGGAAAATGAAAGGCTGACTTCACAAAGGCTTAGATGTGAAGGGCGCCCACAGCTATACTAACAGTTTAAGAATGACAAAGAAAGGGCTGTTATTACCGATAAAACTAGTTAAGCGCTCAAGCGGTTACCGCTTAACCCCAAATGCAGGAAAATTACAGATCAATAACTGGATTTGACCTCTGTGGGGCTCGGGTAGTTTCATTTATAATGTGAAAAACATACGAAACAGTAAGTTTCCCTTATTAAGTTCTTTTTTTCTCGTGGTCAAGAGTAACATTTCAACAACTGCTTTTCTAAACATGATAATAGCAGACATAAACTTTATAACATCAGCTCAAACTGAATATTATTATTATTATCATTATTATTATCTAAATAAAATATTATTATTATGTCGGGGTTAAAAAAACCCAACGACAATTAGCCTACCGAAACAATTACAGCTTTAAAATAAAACAGCAAAGCGCACAAAATACGAAGCGTTTAAAATTGGGTTCACGTTTAACTTCTACAAAATTAATTCTGTCCACAGAAAAGAAAGAACTCTTTATTAAAGGTTATAATTTACAACAGACAAGCGGCCATTGAATTGTAATCACAGTAACTGTTGGCTATTGTTAATATCAATAATGTACACAGCGTTAAGCCCCATTTTAAATTACAATTAGTATTAATAAAAATTAATGTATGCATGATTACCGAAATAAAGTACCCTAAATCACACTGTTAAGTATAAAAATAACAATTGCGGTTTTCTTCATATCGTAAATTTCAACGCAACAATAGCGTTTCACTGGGGGCACAAATTGATAGTTTATCTTCTAAGAAGCTTTTATCATTGTACTAATTACCGGAATGCTCGGATCCTGGGCCGTCGTTAGGCTCCCTCAAAGGGCGTGTGACTTAACCCGAATGCCCGCTACAATACCGGTTTAACGCCATAGCTATTTTATTTTCAAATGTTAATTGCTCATAATTGCACAATTAATTACTCTGCGAATCGTGACGACCACAGGCCGACTCGCGATTACGAGCCGTGCGATTGAACTTTTAATAGGTTTGACCTGCGTGTAAGGAAGACTACAAAATGATTTCACTTTTCAATACGAGAAACGGAAAACTACTTTTTCCAATGGGTACTGAATTCACTTTTTGATATGAAATACGGGAGTGGGAAATGGCTGGGAACCGTACCCCCCCCACTTTAACGGGAACGACTAGAAGCCGTGTTATCGTTTTAATAGGCTTGCAGCAGTACATCACTTTCCCGTATTTCTAATTCAAACTTAATGATGCCATAAAGATGATTGTTAAAATGAAATAAACGCAAAGATCAATATTCCTGTTATGAAACACTCGCGACGACAGGCACCGGGAACGATACGGCAGCCTTCACTTGCCGAGCCGAAGATTGATTTTTCCATTGAGAAAAGCCGACATAAAAGTGACTTGCTGAGAGATCATAGCGAGGAAAATATGTATACACGGGTAAAAGGGGGGGGGGCTGAGGATTTATTCTTCGTTTCGGTGACACGCAGCAAAGCTTCACGGCGACAGTTTCCAGGTGCGTCACCCGGGTTTAGGCTGGAAATTAGCGACCGTGCCGCTTATCCACACTGTAATAACTAAGGAGAATACGGGCAGGAAAAGGCGAGCCTTCGGCACGTCTAACAGCGTCTCTCCAGATCTCCCCGATTCTTAGCAGGCTGCACAGCCTGATCAACTTCAGGTTGCGCCGTCAAAAGCCGCACGCGCAAGAAGCGCGCGTCCGGGGGCAGAAATCCGCACCGGTGCCGTGTATGCGGGAATAAAAGCCGACATTACGCAGAACTGGCGCAAACGTGCGCCTTCCGATTACCACGCAGAAAAGTTTGCCTAATGGTGAAGTGCGCTGGCAGATCGCGATCACCGACTCCGCATGCATCTGCCACCCCCCAGCGCATACTGTCAGGGGAAAGTCCGGGGTGCGACGGGCAGCGGCCATCCGGGGGGAGCGCAGGGGGCGCCGGCTTACCTTGCGCCGCTCCGACGCTGGCCAGGACGAGGAGCACCAAGCCCGGCATGGGGCACGCTGGCACCAAGTATCCCGCCTGTCCCACGCCACTCTTCCCCATCACGCAAAGGACAAAATCAACTCCTTAATGGGGAATAATGTCAGCCGCTTCTGTGACGCTGGGGAGACGCGCGGGGGCAGTTACTTCTGCCCCGGTGTATTTGCGGGAGTGTTAAAGAGCGGTGGCGGTGGGCAAAGGGAGGAAAGGGTGAGAACGACCAAAGCAAAAAAACAATAAGAATAAAAAGGGATCGGGTCCGAGGGGTCCCAGGACTGGTGGGGACGCCAGCTGAGCGATGCCGAGCGAAGCGCCTCCGCCCTGCTCTTTGATGAGTGGGGAAAACAAGCAACAAAATATTAAAAAGTAGATTCCGGTTGACGGGTTGATATATCAGGCAAGTCGCGGAGCGAGAGTGCGGCGCTGGCAGCTCGGTGGCGTCAAGCGCATGGTTCTGGGTTCCTGTATGGAAGTGCTCTCTGCGCGGCTCCCTCCACGATCTCCGCACCGCAGCTCGGCGTCTCCGGCTCTGCTGCGAGCGAGGCGGGCGGACGGCAATCCCGTGCTCCAGCCACGCTTCCCTGGCCAATCCAGATCCTACCTCCTCCTGCCCCCTTGCGACGATTCGAAAGACCCGGACTGGAAGTCAGGAGCGGCGCTTACCGGCGAAGGTTGGGGGGGGGGCTGTTTTATCGGAGCTGAAGTGGAATCTGAAGATAAAGCAGTAGATCAAATTCATGGGCATGACAGGAGGCAGGACCTGCCGACGATTGACTCACATTCCGATGAGCGTCCCATTCATAAAACGGGGGGGCTGCCCCAATGTCCGAATAGAAGAATGTTAGGGGATATTTCTCACGCTGAAATATGTTTATGATCTCACATTATACCCACAGTGTTTATCACATCCAGAAGCTAAACTCCTTAGCTTGTTCATGTAAAGTTAGGCTCTACGTATGTTCTCATTATTACATTATTAATCACAAATACACTTGTGTGCGCCGAACGGAGTCACGTCTCCTTCGGCAGCCTTGTGAAATTGATGGTAAGTCCTTCGGCTGATCCAGTTAGCGAATTTCTCTGCAGTGATGCTCACGTTTGTTGCGTTGGCAATTTGCACCAGCCAAGTAATACAAAGAGAACGAGGGGGCTATTGGCAGAACTACACTTCCCTTGGGAGAATCTAAAGGAAAAGAACAATTAATTCAAAAGCTTAGCACTGTTGCCTCACACCTCCGGGACCAGGGTTCGAGTCTGCGCCATGGCTTCGTATATGGAGTGTTATCCCCTTGTGGTCATGATTTTTCCTCCGCCCCCCAGTCCAAAAACATACTGAATTAGCAAATTGTTCGTGTGTGTCCTGCGATCCTGCTTTGTTCCGTAGTCTCGGGGATAGGATCCGGACCCCAGAAAATGCAGAAAATGGATGGAATTCCAAGTGGTGGCAATAAAACTAAACAGATTCCTAAAAGGGGATCATGCCGGATATTAATTGAGTGCAATGGGACTGCTTTGAAAAACATTTGTAATTTAAGTTTGTTTTCTTAAAAACAAGGCGGATTTCCTTTGAGTGATTTCTGCACCCCAAGGTGAATTTTGGTACGAGACGTACACACGGGGATGTCAGTGTAATATTTCGCATTTTGCTGCTTCAACCTGAGAAAGATTTAACCCTGTGCATGGATGATACCTGTTAAATGTATTTTAAAGTACTCCCTTATACTTTCATATACAGACCAGTAGCAGAGTAAATATCGATTACGAGATGTGCGGTTTTCTGCTGCACACTGCTTACTTTGAGGTAAACTGATGTAGCCGCATAGCGGTGTATATGTTACAAAAAAAAACGGAATGCAATGTTTTTCATCAGTGTTAAAGAAATATTATATCATGTGGGAAACCTGGTGTGGTTTCAATTGCAGGGCACGGCTGACAGCGGGAGTGGTCTTGCATGGAGCCCGGTTCGGGACCCCGCGGCGCGCTGTAAATGCTGCACATAGACATCCCGGCACGCCGCAGGTAAGGCCACTGACAGGCGCGCGGCCCCCGCTCCCGCATTACTGTTAGGTTGCCGTGGTAACATGAGAACGCGCTCGCGCCTGCCTTGTCCGTGTGCCCTCGCCGGTCATCACTCGTCAGTGTCCGGGACCCCCGGCGGCTCGCGGCCAGACTGCAGACAGGGATCAAAGAGGGGTCTCCCCACCTCCATTGCAGGGGCCAGCCCTGGAGCTCATAACCTGCTCTTCACCTTTAACTAAGAAGAAGGTGTGGGGGCTGTTTCATTTACCAGCACCTGGGTAAGGGCAGCATTGAACATGATGTCAGGCCTTGTAGGGTAGGTGAGGGGGCTGGGGTGATCTGTCCATTTCATTTTTACGAGGGTGTCCAGACAGCCTACAACATAAAGCCTCGGTCAGCATATCAAGACTACCAGCCCCCCCTGGACTGTTAGAAAGGAAGGCTTGTTAAATTGGGATCATCGGACATTCCTATCGTTTTCACTCACATGTCGCCATCACGAAAGCGTCTGGTACCCAGCAGCTGTGGACCTCCCGCACCATTTTCAGGTTTCATTAGACTTGCAAGGGTGCACCTGTAGTCCGATGGATCAAATAAAGGAAACCTATCCAGGGCACACAATCCCACCCAATACCATATTGATCCCCGGCAGTCTGCGGACAGAGATAGAGAGGAGGTAGTTCATCTTTCCCTTCCTGTGTATGTTTAAAAAACCTTAAATGGATTTGAGTGGGATTATACTTGCCAAATAGTAGGAGTGATTAAAGGCGAGTGTACCTAAAAAAATTGTGAATTTGCTCACTGGAGCATTATTTATATGTATCTAAAGGAAATAATTCCACAACGACCCTCTCATATATCTAATTTATTTTGTACTAAAATCTTCCCCTCTCACACCGACAGTAGTACTTACAGTTCAGGCATTTCTTCCTTTTCTGCACAGACATTTTCTCACATTTTCTCATATCACCTGTAGTCTATGCAGTAAACCTAAAAGTGCACACCCTTTATAATCTTTACTTTAAAAACAGAGGTTTCTAACCCTTCCCCGTGATTCCCTGCTGCCATGGGGAGTAGTGGAGATCGCACGCATTACTCAGGAAGCCTGAACAGCAATTGTTCGCTGTGGCTTTCCATCATTGCAAATCACGAAGTGCCATTGTGTCAGTGGGATTCTCCAGCACAGACGCACCGGTGTCATGTTGTTCCAATTAACCTGCACTGTTTGATCACATGTCTGCTGCTCCCAATGAAAAAGCTGCAGCTTTTTAAGGCTTGCAGGTAGAGGCACTTAAATGCATGGGCTTACCCAGGCTGAAGCCCAGGGGCCTCCCTTAAAAGGGGCCTCAACAACCACCCCCTCCCCAGGCCAAAAACTATACCATCATACAAAATAGTAGGGGGGCCACTGACCATGTTAATGTGCCTCTGGTTACAGTTATTGACCGTGCGTGCAGACTTTGCCTTCTTTAGTGAACAGTGCAAACCGTGCAGTATAATGTTTCAGACTGTGCGGTATGTGTGGGGTGGGGCGGGAGTTGTTTCCTGTTCCAAACCATGGATAAGTCGCCTCAGCCTGCACGCTCAGATGCTCCATTCTTAGCATTCAGAGAATGAACCGTCATAGAAGGTGGGTGTCAGATTATAAATCACCTCCAACTGCAGCCAGAACCAGCACTATAGTACAGTATAATTGCTAATACAACCCTTTTCCAAAAAAATTCCCACAGAACCGGGGACTTTGTTTTGTAGAATGTCTTTAAACTCCTCAGTGGTCCATTAATAAGCTGCTTTTTCATGGAGACCCCATTGAAGGACCCCCAACTCGGCAAGAAGGCTCTGTGCACGGGGGCGAGTGAGGATGCTAGGAATGACATGAAGAGGAGGGGAAGGCGTATTCTTTTCATAGGCCTCTTCCTGGACGTTCTGTCAGGATGATGTAAATAAGGACGGGCTGCTCATTACATGTGGGATTAAGCGACGTGCAGAACAAAGTGTGCGGCAGCGAGGCTGCGGGCTCCTCTGCCCGCTGTGCTGTGTGAAGGCTGGCCAGACCCTCAGGCCAGAGGCGGTGGGCTGCTCTCTGCCATGCTGCCTCAGCCTGGATCCCTAATCCCCGGCAGTGCGGCTCTTCAGCGCCTCGAGTGGGAACCGGGCTTGGGCTTAGAGCAGTGTGTCCATTAGGCATGGGGGGATAGGCACTGCACACACACACACACACACACACACACACACACATCGGGCTTAGAGCAGTGTGTCCATTAGGCATGGGGGGATAGGCACTGCACACACACACACACACACACACACACACACA
>JAODKN010000041.1:5785120-5799280 GCA_026774425.1 Petrocephalus zakoni
TCAGGCCTCTTAAGCTTAGTGACAAATCAAATAACCCCCCCCCCCCCCCCCCCAACTCGCCACGCAAGACCCCAACAAAAACGGTAAACTGACGCCCTTGCTGACGTTCAGCGAAGTTTTGGCAAGAATGACCCCCATGCTCTCTGCGCCCATTTCCCCGACGACACGGCAGGCGCTGACCTTCCCGCCCGTCGGGTTCTTCTTAAGGAAACACCGGCACCGGATTTATGCCGGAAAATGTAAACGGCTGCCTGTTAGCGATGATTTATGAACTCTGCATCGGGAGCCCGGCAGTGACGCCGCAATGAAATGCCGGCGCTATGGTAACTGGTCGTTTATGAGGACGAATGGCGTGCGGAGGATGCGCGGCTCTCCTAAACATCCCGCTCTGGCGGCCACGTTAGCGGTTAGCGCTGAGCCACGAGCCCCGGGCACACACGGGGGACCCCCCCTCCCCCCCCCTAACACAAAGCAGCCAGGATCGCTGCATTAGCACCACTCCATCAAGGCCTTTTGGTGGTACCAAGGATTATTTAACCTTTTTTTTTTTTTTACTTTCTTTATTTGGACAAGAGAAAAAGAGGGAAAATTATACTGCTACACAGGGAAGAATTTCAAAGCAGATGCCCCCCGATTATTCCACCTGACGGCTGGCGCCTAGCGCCCCTGTGCCTTAAGCAGCTCTCTCCTGGGTCTCGATTTGGGGCCCCCAGGACCCTGACCAGTTGGATGTGCAGGCTCCCACTTAGAATCCGGCTCGTACCACCCCCCCCTCCTTGTTTCGGCAGCATGCAGAAAACAGTAACGGCTCACACCTGCTTGGCCCCCGTATCGCTTGCAGGGCCTGGAGTTTGTGAGACTGGGGCTCCAGGGGGGGATTCTTTTGATTTGAACCGCTTTAGTAACTTTCCGTGTTCATTGGCCACGACTGTGTATGTATTAATATGTGACACGAATGGAGCTGGTGAGCCTTAAGCAGCTAGGGGTTCGCCTTTATGCCCTTTGGTGTATGTTCCCACTGTTCCTCACCCTCTGCGGTCTGGTCCGGCCCGTGGCCCCGTGAGAGAATGTGACGGGGTCGCCAAGGCCGTTAGGGTTGGCCACGCCTCTTGCCCCTCATCCTACTGAGACGTCTTCATCTCCCTCCTCAGTGCTGTCCTGCTTACCCCCGGTTTCCCAACGCGCTGATATCAGTCACCATCCCGCCTGCTCTGTCCCGTCGCGGATTTCATCATGCTCATCAATCACGAATAATTTTCCCTGGACTTGAACAAACACAGAAAGCATTTGGTTTCGCTTTCAGCACGCAGAAAAAGGTTCCAGCGTCTCCCCGTCTCACGTTACCAGTCGGTCATCTGGAGCGATGCTATCGATCGTGTTACCGGCACACATTTCGATATGTTATCACGTTAATTACCTGTGACGCCCCCCCACAGACCCCATGTTTCGCTTGGTCCCCCCCCCGGGTTGTTCAGCCAGGAGGGCTCAGTTACACAGGAAAATCTGCCTAATTGGAAACGTGCCAGAGTCTGCTCAGGGAGACCGTGGCCACTGTGTTTAGGAAGGCTGGGGGCTTCCATATAGAATAGGTCTCCATGCATGTGCGTGAACTGAAGGTGGGATGTAAGCTGTTCTGGCCCCCCAGGTGAGATAATGCTAAGCCCCAAACCCCCCCCCCCACCAGCCAAAATCAAAATTTCTTAATTAATTTATATCTGGGTTCCCTTAGTTCCAGTCTGGGAGGGCCAGTTTGCAACACGGATTAGAGATTTCCTTACTCAGTAACACCTAGTGGTAGTGGTCGTCTAATGATCAGGGAACTGCACTGGTTTGAATCCCTGACCAGCCAGATGCATTGACGTGTCCTGAACAAGGTACTGCTTCCAAGCCTGGCTCCCTGGGCACTGAAATAGCTGCTTTGTCACATACGGCTTAAATGCACAGGACGCATTTCGTTGTTGCTATGGTGTGTCAACAATGACAGTTAATCACCTTCACTTTCACCTGTTAAAGCTGGTAATTGTTTAATTAGTAACTGATTAAGGTGTGTTTGAGCAGGGAAATCTGGAAACTGAGTTGCATTCTGGGCTTTGAGGACCGGATTTGGAGAACCTTGATTTATATTAAAAGCGATCTAATATCACAGGGTATAGTAACAGGGTATAGTAACAGGGTATAGTATAGGTAATATGGCTGCAAACTAGCTTCCTCATGTCTGTTTCACAAGGAAAGCAGTTAAACATTAAATAACTGTTATGTCATGGAATGCCACTGGAGGTATTTAATCTGATTTGGTTCACTCACTCTTTAGCACCCCCTATTGAAATGATGTCCTCGGCGATCGTCTATGTTGCCTACAGGGCAGGCCATCACTGGTGAGATGCATTTATTTGCCAGGAGCCCGCAAACGCACACACACGCTGAGGTAATCCATGAACAAAACAGATCTTAGGCTCTCAGATCAGACCACATTGCAGTGTGCCACATCCCACAGTAGGCTTTCTCCGTAACATTCCACAGTGCCGCATTAGTGATCCGGTTTCGACGCAGCACAGTAATCCGTTTGTTTCTCTGCGGGCCCGTACGCCAAACACGCGTACGCCTGTGCCTCTGGATCCCCACCTTTTTTTTCAAAGGCTTGTGTGTGGGTTCGTGCCCACATACCTGCACACATGCCTGTTTGTTTACGTGGGCAGGAATCGGCGCCGCAGGCCCCTCCCAGCGCTGGGAGATTCCTGGCCGTGATGTGAAGGCATAAAGCAAGCAGAAGCACAGTGTGCGTATGTCTGTGTGCGTATGTGTGTGTCTTGGTGTGTCTAGATGTCCGTGCGTGTGTCAATGTGTGAATGCATGCATGTATGTCCGTGCGCGTGTCGGTGTATCTCTGTAGGTGTGTGAATGCATGCGTGTGAGTGCTTATGTATGCATATGTGTGTGCGTGTATTTCTTTGTGTGTCCTTTTGTGTGTATATTTCTGGTTTGTTCCCAAGGAGTTGTGTCAGGCCTTAGCTGTTCATATTTCCACTCCCCCCCCACTCCCAAAGGCCCCCAGCCCAGCTCAGTGACCACCCCCCCCCCCACTGCCTGCCCTGGGGCCTGATGGCCTTCCTGTTTAAACAGATTTAATCAATACCGGGGGGTGGGGGTGGTATGCCTTCAGTCACGATAAGGCTTGCAGTGGCCTTGAGACCTGGCTGGCCTCCCTCTGCTTGTCTATTCCTGATAAACCAAACAGATGTGGGGTCCAGGGAGCTGGTGAGAAAAAGCAGCCAGCACGCCGCAGAGACTGCCACTTCGCACAGGTCGATTCCCATGAAGGCGACGACCATATTTCTGAAATAGAATGAGGCGTCAGACCTACAGAACAAGGTAGTTCCAAACCTCTGCACCTTTAGCTCGCTCATTAGCAAGCTGGATATTTGCAGGCCCGCCACCCCCCCCATGGCCACTCATGGGTTTATTGTGGTAGAGGGCCCCCGTACATTTCATTTCAGGAGAATATCTGGGTAAGTCTCCTGCCTGTAATTTTTCTAGCCGCTAACTATTGATCCAGCGATTATTTTCACAATTGTTACTCACTAATCACACCCCGCTGTTCACATTCACGCGCTGAGCCACCGGCTGCTGGCTGCGGCACGTGACGCCGATAAAGGCCGCTAGCGATCGTTTTCATGCCATTCGGCCTGAAATCGAAGACAGAACAGAGACTGTGGAACTTGCTGGACTTTGGCCTGCAAATTCCCCCAGTGGTAGTATTTTTCCTAAAGTGTTACCCCAGGGGGAAATCTGTCGGTGGACAGACATTTCAAAAACCCACTGGGCCCAGTGTTTTAGCACCATGGTTGGGAAACAGACACAACGAGCCCATTGTGAAGGTCCAGTCCCAGGGAAGGAGACCTGAGTATGGGACTCATTTATTTCAGACAGGCTCTACAGGAAACCAATTGTGAAGGGAACTTTGCGAAAAATAAAGTTTGATTGATTAATTAGTTTCTGCCGTGGTACAGTGGCTCAGCTCTTTACGGGTGAAGAATGATTCTCACTGGCGAGGAAGGCGTTGACAGATCTCAGATCAGTCAGAGGAGGCGTCTTGCCTGAAAGGGATGAGGGACCCTTCGCTGAATCACACGGGGATGAGACAAAGGAAGCTTACGTCAGCTTTTGTTCTTCCTCGTCTGGAGGCTACCCACAGGCGTGTGGAGGTGGTGGTGTGGGGGGCTGCTGATAGCCGGCCTGGCAAATTGTAGGGTGGGTTTTCTGACTATGAGCTGAAGGTTCAACTAGTGTAAAGGAAGCCCTTTCCATACCCAGGGGATTGGTCTTTTGGAGTAAAGATAGTCTACATGAAGAGCTGCACACACACATACCCTTGCACCTTCTTCATACATTTTTCTTCTTCTTCCTCTCTACCCTTAACTTCACACTCAGCCCTTGTGTATGACAAGTATCCGGGGGGGGGGGGGGGTCTTGGCAAGTCAGTCCGGATGTCCACCATGTGGGGTCCCCAGGAAGGCCAGCCAGAACACCTCCACCCACACTTTTCCAGGAGCCAATAACATCTCGCAGCTGCAGAGACCATGATTGGCAGATGATAAGGCTGTGGGGCCAAGCCAATCACAATGACACCAGGCTATATGGCCAGGATCTGTACATGGAACATGTCACCGGAGGACATTCTGAAGCATGTGCTGGGTGTGCATGTGCACGCGTGTGCATCTCAGGGGAACATGGATGTTAGTGTTCAACATTCAGTACAGCTAACAGCCAGACATCCACTCACCATCAAGGGCACATGCAGGGAAAATGATGTAATATTTGTTTAAGTTTATACTTGGCAATAAAAATTCATTAGATTAAACAGCGATTGAGCTTAACCCAATATTTACATGGAATTACCACAGTTTTCTTTTTATAGCAGCATATTGACATTTAGCCCTCTGATGTCCTATAGCTTAATACGCTTCACTGGTATAGTTATTAATCTCAGGGCAGCAAATCGCACTTGTGAGCATCCGCCTTTGAGTTAACCTGCGTTTCCTGTTGGGGCAGCTGAGCCTTGGCAAAACAGGAAGTGGCTAAGGAAATTATCACTAATTTAAACGCTTCACCTGCAGCATTGCCCAGCCCCTGTGTGGTGGAGGGAGATGGGCGGGGGGGTTGGGTATACAACCTCAGTGATCGAAGGCGTTTAGGTCGGGTTTCACGTTTGGTGGTCTATCTGGAAGAGGTGGTCCTTGCTGCTAATGAGGTGGCAAATGGTCTCGCCACTAATGAACCGGGTACGATCTCAGTGGGGTCTTTTAGGGTCCGATCTCAATGGGGTCTTTAGGGTCTGATCTCATTGGGGCCTTTAGGGTCCGACCCCTGTGGGGCCTTTTAGTCTCCGATCTCTGTGGGGCCTTTTAGGTTGCAATCTCACTGTGGCATGTTAGGGTCCAATCTGAGTCAGACCTTTTAGGGTCCAATCTTAGTGGGGCCTCGCCGTCCAACCTCTAAGCAGCTTCAGGGGTGGGGGCGAAGGGGACTACCTGTATAATTCGGCAATACATTTGCTTTTAATGTCCCTGTGCAAATTAATATTACATTAAGGGTAACAGTGAACCTCTGTACCTCTGTGAGGAGGATATGGAAGGCAGAAAAACAGAAGAGGAAGAAATACTTGGAGAAACCTCCTCCATGTAAATGGTGGTGATTGAACATAAGACATACACTCACACCTGCCCAGACCTGAGAATGTAGCCACTCCGGTCCATAATTCACATTCTCCTATTTTGATCTTGAGCAAAACCATCTTCAGAAACTCATCACAACTTAACAATTCACGGCATGGTGGATAACTCCCAGCTTCCAGGATCTTCGGAGGTTTTCCCCAAATTATAAACAGGGCACGCTTACAAGCCTGTGGCTTCCTATCTGAATCATTACATCATTACAGCAATCAGAAATTTCTGAGCTGAGGTAGAGAAGCCAGCCACCCACTGCCCTGAAGGTCGCTCCCTCTATTCCACTTTCATCCTGGGAAATTTCAGATGACAGGAAGCTTTCTGTGTTCAGGTTTAGGTCACTGACAGCCACATTTAAATGAGTAACATTGTGAGCTCAGACAGACGCCAGGCAAGGTCTCAGCCGGTACTTTTCTCTGTTACTAATGAACTGTCTTTAGGACTATCCAATCAGAGTTTGCCTTACATCCACACAGTCCCAGCACATGTGTAGTGTTGGTTTTAGGGGACCACCTAGCACATCTACAGACACCTATGTGTTTTCATCAGCCTCACGGACACCTTTGCAGGACAAACATGTCCCATCGTGTGTCCTATTTCACCTCAGCTGGACCTCTCACCTGGGCTACTGAGCTGACAACTGCACATACACGGCAGCATGGGAGGAGTGCTGAGATGCTAGGCCTGCCGCATCATCGTCATTTTCATCACCATCATCATCACCACCACCAACTATAAGGTAATGTTATCTTGCACACTAATTTATTTGACATGCTTATTTAGCAGGGTGGATTCTAGGATTTCTTTGAGGTGGCAGTGGGGGGTGGGCATAAGGGAGGCCAACCTTTCATTAGCCAATAAGATGTTTTGACTCACTGAGTGACAAGAGAGGGGGACCAATCAGCTTTCTGCTGGGGCAAGTTCTCTTGTGGCCCCACCCCTGTATAAGCTACAGTTATGTAGATCAGTTTAATGTGGACTAGGCCAGTCCGGAAGCAGATTATATGTTAAACAGCCATGCTGTTGAACGGGTATCATTTGGCCTAGTACATGTTGTCTCTTTCCTACTTTTCTGTTTGGTTTTCATCCACAAATACATCTAGCTAATCCCACATGCGCACACCTGTCTGAGCTAATGATGAAATGAAGATACAGAATTCAGCTTACGACGCTGACGCTTACTGTGCCACCTCTGGCGGCCAGGGGTACTGACCCCACTCTCAACATTTAAGGATTTATCAACAAACACACATCTTTGGAAGCTCACAGCCTGCAGGCTGGTTTTATACATTATTTATTTTCTAGTTTACCTAAAACTCAATTGTCCGGAGCGTAAATAATGTATGTTCCATAGCGCTGGGAAGTTATGAATACTTCACTCTAGAATCGTCAAATCAGCCGGGTGTATATATGTTTATAATTCACACTAAACTTAAATCAATGACCCCCGGTCAGCACTTTGTCAGCGAAGTCCCTGCCCTTCACGCCGGTCGGTGTCACTCAGAAGTGACACCGTCCCACTCCCTCCTCTTACAAAATGTAAGCTTCCAGGGGACGGATCTATAGTCGATACAGATGGAGTTATGCGGGATTATCTCAAACTTTCTGGGTTAAGGGTGTAATTAATGCTTTCAAAGCCATGTGATTCTGAGGAGCAGGAGTCAGCTGTTTTTTTGGCACCTTTCAGTCTATTTCAGCAAAAACACCATCCCTCCTCGTTCTTTGTCCTCCGACGCCGGCTCCCTTATCCGTCACATCCGACAGTGAAGCGTCACTCCTACGCCGGCGTGCTCGGCAGTGCCGGGGACTCGCACGGAAACACCGGCGCTCACAATGGCGTCATTGTTTGGTGCCGGGCCCCTTCTGCTGCCGTGCGGACATCCGATCCTCACTGGGGAGGGAGCGGCTGGCCCCGGGGCCAGGGAGGAGGAGCAGGGCAGTAATATAGACTCGAAAGCCTCTGAGTCATTTGGGGAAGGTTCCCCTTTCCCTTGGGAGGTCAGAAAAGTGAAAAAAGTGTATTACAGTGGAAACAGCCTCCAACATCTGCTGCGGTAATTAGAAAGTCCGTCTGAGAGCAGCAAACCCCTCCGTCCTCTTCACACTAAGAGCCCCCGGTATTTCTTCACATTGTTCTGCTTCTATTTAAAGGACAAGACACAGAATGGATCGATGGAAACTAAATGTAGCTCTTCTTCCCCGCCACAAAGTGCTCCCTCGTTCTCATTTTGTTCCTTTCTTCATGGCCGGCTCTCCCTAGAAGGGAAAAGGTCTGTAGTCATTCAGCGGTTGTTCTGTCATCTCGGGCCGACGTGTGGAATGTTGCAAACATGCAAGTATGGGACTGCGGCTGGGGATGCAGCCAGGAGCTGAAGTTCTGCTGCTCGGGGCTGCAGTGTAAGCGTTTTTACGCATGGACAAATGCGTGCATGTGTGCGCGCATACCCAATGACGAGAGTGTGTGCTGAATGCACCAAAGCCCGCTTCTTGTTTCATTTCACTTCATAATAAAAATGGCATGGCGTGCGTAGATGTATGAAGTTATCTCCATGTATATAAACCCTGGAGTAAATATGAAGCGTTTATTTACTTGCCTCATTTTTTACATTTGAATAACACAGTAAATAACTCCTGGTATTTAACCACATTCATCTTTTTGCATATCAACATTAAACTTTCATGTGGTGAACAAACCCCCCGTCCGTTACTATGTTGAACATTAACAAAAGAGGCAAGGTGTCCCTCATTCCGACATCAATCATGGTGCCGCTGCGGCCAGACTGGGGGGGGCAGTGGCAGGCGGGGTTGCAGGACCCTTGTGCTGAATGGCACTCAAAGGGAAATTATACCTTCTGGCTGATTTAGAAGGCCTGTGGGGTCCTGAAGGACAGAATAATAGGGTGGGGGAGGCAGGGGGTGGTGCCCAGGTAGACAGAGGACCTACTGATTGCTCATAAGGGGCTATAACACCCCTATTAAGCCACATTTCAAACACAAATGGTTCTGGGATGGGACGGCCCATCATTATGGCCGCTTAGCTTGGGGTGTTTTCTCAGAAGGTCCGTATGATTCATGTGGCCAATCAGGGTGGCCAAAGATTGCCTGTGAAGGTGACATAAATGCTCCTCTGTCACTCAGTGACACTTTGTCGTATGTATAAAATCCATCCATCCATCTTCTGAAACCGCTTGTCCTATGCAGGGTCACGGGTATGTGTTATTGTTGTTTTGTTATTTTTGAGTTAAATGAAGAAGGACTCCATGCTTAGAAAGGAAATTGTATAATGTGGCTCCACATTGAAAAGGCATCCTTATGCTCTAATTATGCTTTAATCTTGGATTTATTTATTTTGTCAGATGCCACTAGGTAAACCAATAAATGTCCCCAGAAGCACCACACGCACAAATCTCTTCTGCACCCAGTAGTGAACAGTGAACATTTCCCACAAATGAAAGCCAGCGGTGGTAAGCCCCACATCTCCGGCAGCAGGAAAGGGCAGGTTCTGGGGCTGTGTCTGCGAGAAGGCTGGGGGCTACACCAGATGAAGAGGCCAAAGGCTTGGGTGGTGGCCATCCCTCTTGTCCGGAAGCTCAGGGGCTTTGATGAGGAAGGTTTAGAGTGGGAACCAGGATAAACCATGGTGTCCCGAATAAGTCGGAGAAGTCAGAGTGTGTGTGGAATCACGCTGGGTCATTTACGACCTGCTTTACGCACCTAGTGCACACGACTGTGACGAACTTCCAGGATGAGGTTCCAGGCCAAGCTGTTGTGCTTATTACATATATACGACTGGTCATGATGGAGGGTTGTTGATTCAAGACATAACAAATCATGGGTGGAGAAAAGCAAAGAGGTTGTGGTGGTGGGGGGGGGGGGGGGGTATGCAGGACCTGAGCTTCAGCCCCTGACATACGGCCGCTCGTGTCACCGCAGGAAAAACGACCGCGGGTAATTATGCAGACAGCGAGTTGTAACCCTGGGCTATGAAGGAATGCGACAAGCTGGAGCTTCTCATCAGTAATCTCATTAAAGACCCTCAGAAGGTCAGCCAGAGGCAGCAGACCTGCCCTGGACATCATCAGAGCCCAGCGGCCTCTTTATATCTCTGACAAGAGAGCAGGAATTAAAGGGAGACAAATGGAGGCAGCACGGCCATTATGGAGCAACCTTACATTTATCAATGAAAAGGACTGTCCTCGGTACGGCATGTGGGAAGGGGTGCTGGCTCGTCCAGGAGGGTGGTGGCCAGGTGCAGAAGGACGAGCAGGATGGGTATCCTAACAGGCACTAACAGCAGCTGGCATCTTAGGGTCAGGGATGGGACCAAAGGTCACTGAACTGGCCAATGACCTGTATGACTGTGAGTATAGCGGGACGAGGGCATATAGCAAGGTGAGTGAGTATAGCAAGAGTAGGACAAACAGCTAGGAGAGTGAGTATAGCAGGATGATGGCAAACAGCATGGAGAGTGAGTATAGCAGGACGAGGGCATACAGCCAGGTGAGTGAGAATAGTGGGAATAGGGTGTACAGTGAGGTGAGTAAGTATAGTAGGAGTAGGGCAAACAGCTAGGAGAGTGAGTATAGCAGGATGATTGCAAACAGCATGGAGAGTGAGTATAGCGGGACGAGGGCATACAGCCAGGTGAGTGAGTATAGTAGGGATAGGGTGTACAGTGAGGTGAGTGAGTATAGCAAGACTAGGGCAAACAGCAAGGATAGTAAATATAGTAGGAATAGGGTGTACAGTGAGGTGAGTAAGTATAGTAGGAGTAGGGCAAACAGCAAGGGGAGTGAGTATAGTAGGAATAGGGCATAGAGCAAGGGGAGTGAGCATAGCATGACTAGGGCAAACATCAAGGTTAGTGAGTATAGTAGGAATAGGGCGTACAGCAAGGGGAGTCAGTATAGCAGGAGTAGGACAAACAGCAAGGGGAGTGAGTATAGTAGGAATAGGGCGTACAGCAAGGGGAGTGAGTATAGCAGGATGAGAGTTACAGTAGGATTAGTGTGCATGAAAGCACAAGGCCATACGGTAGGGTGAGTGCACACAGAAGGACAGGTGCATACAGCCTGCTTTTTTCACTGTCTCTCAGGGACTGTCTCCTAACCTGCACCAGGGCAGCATAGCGCTCAGGACCCAACCGGCCGCGGTGTCAGCTCAGCTGAGTCAGAGGCGAGAGGTAAAGGATCTGGGAGCCCTTCGGGTGATGATGCATTTCTCCAGCCGCCCGTGGAAGGGAAGTGGCAGCCTTAGTGACCTTTTTCTTAAAGGGACAGAGCTGGCAGTCTGCTGTCATCGGCTGTACGGCAACTCATGACTGCTCAATGGACTTCATGCAAACTCGAGGCAATGAGATCCGAGGGATGGGTTTAATAAGTGCTCTCCTCAGAGTTTCCCATGAGCTTAATTAGCGTTACCTTGATGAGGAAGATGCGCCATCATGACGAGTCCCTGTTTGCGCTGTTTACCTTGAATTTCAAAGGCATTCCTCATGGCACCCAACTGTACCAGGCGAGGAGGAGGAGGAGGACAACGAAAAGCAAGAGGGGTGAGAGGAACCGCTGGCCAATTAGACAGAGGTGTTGGTGGAGTGGAGCATGGGGTCACCTGTGAGGCCAAACTGGGAGCCCAGTTTGACTAGCCCTCACTAATGATGCTGCTCCCAAACATTGGGTGCACATCACATGTCACCGGCATCGCCGTGGAGACAGTGTCGGAAGGGCGTCCCACTGAAACCACACGGTGCATCTCGACTAGCGTAACCCGCTTCTGTGCCGAGTAACTACCACTGTAATTATCAGCTCTCTCGAAAAACATTTACACAAAATGGCATGTGCAATGTTTTTGGTATAAGAATGAGAAATATCAGCCCTGAGTGGCATCCTCCGCAGACGCAATGTAAAAGACAGGCTCTCTGCGGGTATTTTACAGCAGATCTAAGATTTACCCAGACTTGCTGCTTGAAAGGACAGTCAAATACAACCCCCACACCCAAAAACAGAACAATCCCCAAAATCACTTAAAATGCAAAGTAGAATACTATGCTCACTTTTTGTTTCTATAATGGATAGGCTTGTATGCAGTACTCTTTGATTAACCGTGAGGTTAAAGGATTGGTGTCTTTGCGGTGTGTTTATGTGTCTAGTGTGTATAAGGCATGTGTTTATGATGTGAGTGGTGTGAACTGTGTTTGTGTGTGTGAGGAATGTATGTGACACATGTGTGCTCTGTTTTTGTGGTGTGTCTATATGTGACGTGTGTGTGGTATGCGTATGATGTGTGTATCTGTGTGTGATCGAGTGTATGTTGCATGCACATGCAACTGAGGGCACTGAACACGCCAGACCCCAGTCACTTGAAATGTCCTTTTAGGTGAAGCCATAAAAGCAGATTAAAAGGCCCATAAACCGTGTGCCCGTCGCCGCCGCGCCACGTGACTCACTGATCGGCGAGGGAGGGGCGGCAAACATCGGAGATAAAAGCGGTGTTTCCTTTGTTAATGCGGCACGGTCCGACTCCTCGATAAGGGCCATCATTAATGTGTCCTTTTGTCGTGCGGCTCTGATAGAACGCGGCAGCTAATTCACCACCTCCACCGAGATGAGGCCTGGCTCCCTTTGGGGAGTTGGGGGGGGGTGGGGGACAGGCTCCGAATGAATGAATGTTCCGGCAACCTGGGGGACATTACGGCACTCTCTGCTAGCTCCGCTCCCCCAAAATAGCCGGAGACACAATAACCTTCATCTCACATGTCTGTGTCGCTCAAAGGACACTGGGAAGTTCTGTGAATGTGTCCCTAAGCTATCGCCACGTGCTTTAGGGGTCCCACTGGACCCAAAACATTCCGAGAGGTCGGCACACGCACCCCTCTGAGATCAGCGCGGCTGAGGTCCCATTTACTCGCCTTTTATGCAGCTCTCTGGCCGGGGTAGTAGGGGGCAGCTAGCCTTTGACACTGGGCCGTGTATCGATTGTAAATCAGCATTAAATCGCCCACGTTATTCTTCTGCGGCCCCGACACCTAGAACATACAAAATAATAACAGAGAGCGTGCTCTTCTGAGGCTCTCTGCCTCCCTCCTGCCGCCACCCACCTCCTCTCTGATATTAATTCTAATGTAAGCAGGACCCCCACCCCCCGCACCGCCGTGCCTCCCCGCACCGCCAGTTTGACAGACACATGTGCCGAAGCGTGGATTTAAAGTCAAGCATTTGGGGCAGGGTTGGGGGGTGGGGGGCACCACACTATTCTGTCTGGGACACATGCCGTGGGGCATGATATCAAACCAGCGGAAAATATGGATGGATCACCCCCACTTTCCCCCCCCCCGGGAGAGAGAGAGACAGCGAGGGGTACCTGGCTCCCGTCCCACACCTGGGCAGGCACAGAGATTCACCCAGAGGCAAGGTCGCTCCGCACGCGACTGCCAGTCATGTGACCCCCCCCCCCCTCCAGACGGCCCACGGTCGTTCCATTTCCATTCCTTATCTGCCTCCTGGTCCTGGGGGGATCAGCCTTCTCCACCTGCCTCCCATTGGTCCTGCTCACCTCGCCCAAAGGATCCTCCCCAGACATCCCAGTGTCTCGGAAGGGAGATTCCAGACTACGCACCACACAGACCACCTCTGATCTGGAGATTATCAGGACCCAAAGGCAGTCTGTGGGAATCCCGGAAAAGGAGGACTACTCTGATGGCATTCTGCTTAGGATCCCATCCCATCACGGGACCAAGCCTCTCTTAAGCCACTTGTGTCTGTCTTGGCCAAACTGGATGGGTGGCATTAAGCTTGCTCCCCCCACCTGCTGGGGAATCTCTTCCAGGACCCTGATTCTATGGAGATACCCCAGAGAGACCACCACGGTAGTAATGGGAGTCTGAAATGGAAGGATCCCAAGTGATAAAATGTTTTGGAAGGAAAGATGGAAAGAGGCTGAAGATACTAGGAGCTGGGAAGAAACCACCTGCGTCTTAATAGCAGAGGACTGGGGGGGGAGAGAGGAGATGGGTGCCCTTCCATGGCCGCCGTGGCTGGGTATCGGGCCGGAGGCGTCTCTGCGTGCCTATTAGCCACACCGATATGGGGGACAGGCAGGGTCCTGTGAGGAGGCCAATAAGGAAGCACCGCACCACGGTGACAGATGGCGGCCCTCGCGTGTTTCTGCTCTGTGTGTGTGTGAGCTACAGCTCCATCCAGCACACTAATCATCCGTGTCACCGGGGGCACACGGAAAACCTGTCTCGGTGACAAAGCAACGGCTTTATCTCGCCGTCCACGGGGACCGTCCCGATTTATCCGTCCCTGGATCCGTCCTTTGGACCATCCACCTTCATCTGTGTTTCCTAAGTGGGGGGGGGGGGACAGCACAGTGTGGTGTCCGTACGAATGCAAGTCCAGCAGAAATTGTTGTTTAAGGCCAAAAAACAACCCATAAA
>JAODKN010000041.1:5834647-5847257 GCA_026774425.1 Petrocephalus zakoni
TGCAAAGCCTTTAATGCCTTAATTTACACGCAAAACACCTGTTGCACCTTTGGCAGCGCGCACTGTCCGCATTGATTCTAGTGAAGCGCAGCCACACTCCCGATCTCTAACCTCTCCGCCGTCGTCACTAGTGGCGGCTCGGCCGTCCCCGCCCGATCTGCGTGCGCATGTTTTACGGTACCGCAGATCTGGATAGCAATGCGTTAAGATCTCTGTCCTATTTGTGAATACAGGAACAAACTTTTCATGCAATACCGTCGACACAGTAAGCTGACAGATACTCCTCTCGCATGGGATTTATAATATTACTAAAATCATTGTAATAAAATAAAAACGTACACAATTGTTTTGTTAGTTTTAATCCTTTCTAACAACTTCTTAGTCCACATTGAGTTTGTGTGCATTTATCTAAATGTTTTACAATATCACATCAAATAAAAAGCAAGTACAGCTGGCAGGCTGTACTTGTCATATATTTCAATGTCTACCAATGGATATTAAGTGTCACGTGATTGTGTACGTCTGCTTTTATATCTTACTTATATCTTATTTGTGCGCACACTCGCGCCGATCGGGCAGGGTCCAGCGGAACGAGTGAGAGACCGCTCTAGGTTAACGTTTAAATCAATAACGGAGCTGATCAGATAAACAGAGAGATTATGTTTTTATACAAACAAAAAAATATGATTTATTAATTTATCCAGTACCAAAAGCAATGCCGTTAACGTCAGAGCTTATCGATACCGGTCTTTCAAAATTTAGACCAGGGGCCCGTTTAGTACCGGATTTCGGTACCCATTCCTAGTCATGTGGGACATCATGCACCTGATACAGGGGATCACGTGGGACATCATGTGCTAGATATGGTGGATCATGTGGGACATCATAAACCTAATACAGTGGGTCACATGGGACATCATGCACCTGATACAGTGGGTCATGTGGGACATCATGCGCCTGATACAGTGGATGACGTGGGACATCATGTGGTAGATATGGTGGATCATGTGGGACATCATAAACCTAATACAGTGGGTCACATGGGACATCATGCACCTGATACAGTGGGTCATGTGGGACATCATGCGCCTGATACAGTGGGTCGGTGGATTATGTGGGGCATCATGAGCCTGATACAGTGGGTAATGTGAGATATCATGAGCCTGATACAGTGGGTCGGTGGATCATGTGGGGCATCGTGAGCCTGATACAGTGGGTAATGTGAGATATCATGAGCCTGATACAGTGGGTCGGTGGATCATGTAGGGCATCATGAGCCTGATACAGTGGGTAATGTGAGATATCATGAGCCTGATACAGTGGGTCTCCTGTCATCTACAACCCCTTCAAATCAAATCTAGCACTGGCAAATTCTTTACATCCTTTGCTGGTTGATCTCCATCACATTGTCTTGTGCAGGAAAACCAACAATTTCCCTCAAATAATTTGCTCCAGCAGCATTTGCCACATGGATTTCATAAATGTGCATGAAGTGAATGACTTTCAGCAGTTTTGCAGTTATCACATTATAACAGAAAAGGAATTCATACCCATTTCCATAAGATTATACCGGGTTGTTCTTCATCTTTATGAGGTACTAGTTTGGCTATGTTATGAGATTACTGCATAATTCAATGAGCTCCTCCTAGGTGCAGCTTGTCGATCACAACGGCCTGCTAGCTGAAGCTTAATGACCACCAATTACCAAAATAACTCCCGGAATTTGACAAGTTAATTTTATTTATGCTGCTTAAAAATCGTGCATGTGACTCAGAGACGTTCATGTCAGGTACGTGGCACCCAGTGTCTGGGGGGGGGTCCTTTAATCACTGCTTCTGTAGGATTGGTGCGTCTGGCCGGGTACCACGTTGGATTTCTTCAGTCACTGACGATGGCGGTGTTGGTCATTCCCACAGCATGTCTCCGCATGTCCATCAGATTAACCCCATCTTCTCCACTGACCCCAGGGGCCATCACTGCTCGGAGGCGTCCCAGCTGAAGTACTCGCTAATGCATCCTGATCCTGTTGTACCGGGGAGGCAGCCGCAAGGCCCCACATGATGATACCCCTCCCCCCAGCTTGGGGGGGGGATCAGTATTGGGTGAAAACAGTGCAAGCAGTTTATTTTCCAATACAGAACAATCCAGTATAATATGGGACAGGTAGAAAGTCTAAGTGCTTCTCCTCTTTTAATGGTTTATTTTATGAAGGTTCATTGTATGTGACTGGGAGGGGACATCTTGAGTAATTTGATCCGTTAACCTGTCTTCTGTGGTCTTGGTTCTCATACACATCTAGATTTACTTTGCAGTCACCCATCAAAGACACTGCAGTCAGTAATAGGCCCAAGATCCACTTCTGCAGTCAGTAATGGGCCTAAGCTCCACTGCTGCAGCCAGTAACGGGCCTAAGCTTCACTGCTGCAGTCAGTAACAGGCCCAAACTTCACTTCTGCAGTTAGTAACAGGCCCAAGATCCACTGCTGCAGTCAATAACAGGCCCGAACTTCACTTCTGCAGTCAGTAACAGGCCCACGATCCACTGCTGTAGTCAGTAACAGGCCCGAACTTCACTTCTTCAGTCAGTATCAGGCCCAAGATCCACTGTTGTAGTCAGTAACAGGCCCAAAATCCACTGCTGCAGTCAGTAACAGGCCCAAACTCCACTGCTTCTGTTGGTAACAGGCCTGAGCTCCACTGCTTTTGTCGGTGACAGGCCCAAGCTCTACTGCTGCAATCAGGAACAGGCCCAAATGCCACTGCTTCTGTCGGTAACAGGTTCGACCTCCACTGCTGCATTCAGGAACAGGCCCAAACTTCACTGCTGCAGTTTATAACAGGTCTGACCTCCACTGCTGCATTCAGGAACAGGCCCAAACTTCACTGCTGCAGTTGGTAACAGGTCTGACCTCCACTGCTGCATTCAGGAACAGGCCCGAACTCCACTGCTACAGTTGGTAACAGGCCCCGAGTGAGCAGAGGAAAGGACTTGCAGAGCCTTCTGGGGGAAAAGAAGGAAGTGTTATGTAAAATACCTCGCTGAGCAGCAGGGGCAGGACACAGCAACGGCTGTGTTTGTCCTGCATTCCGCGAGGGTGGATGACAGAAGAGCAGTCGGCAGGCAGGTCGTTGGCCTTGTTTGCTCTCACAAAAGCCAGTCAGGGACAATTTCCTGCGCCTCCATGCTGAGTCCTGTGTGAGGCATGAAAAAGGGGCACACTCTTTCTCTTTGGGCATTTTTCGAAGTGGGGGTAGACCAGGTCCTCTCCTGTCCCAGAGCACCACAGCTGAGGATTCATACAATTCCACTTCAGCACCTGCAGTCCAATCCAATTTAAAGCTTATTTTGGATTAGTGTTAGCGCACAATCGTTGGAACGGCAGTACGGCCAGTGACCTGGGCCGGAGGAGCTGGTCGGGGCCTAAGAGAGCACGCACACATGGCGGGGTACTTTATCTACATGAATCATGGGGGACAAAGCCGGTTACCATTGGAAAAAGATGAGGACCTCCTTGTGTTTCATAGGATACCTCTTTAGCTAACAAGCAGGGCACATCCTGTGATAATCAGAACGACGGAAATGTATTAGCGATAGGCAAAATTCTTGCCTAATTAGCAGACGAGCCCCTGTCCCATGGCTCTGGACTCTAGGACCCCACCTGTGGCTCCTAATGAGTTTCAGAGGACTTGCAATCTCCTGCTGACCATCACAGAAGCTCTTATCTTCTCCACAACATGGTGGCCTCCAGGCACATCTGTGACCTTCCCCGGCCGTCCTTCAGAAACTCTGCTCGTTGGCCGAAAGCAGCCACGACAAAGCAAGCCACCCCTGTAGCCCCCCCGGCCCGCCGCCAATCCCGATCCCCGAACACTGTTAACCTTCAGCAGCTGCTGTGGCACAGTTAGCGAGGACAGTCGCGACCGCCAGTCAGCAGGATCTTTGGGCTGCTGGAGGACTTATCAGTCCCATCACCCCCCACAGCAGTCAGATGGCATACGGGCGAGCTGGGGGGCCCTGCCGGAGCCTCTCTATGGGCGCCCCGGATGCCTGTGCTGCCACAGATAAGGGGGGGGGGGCAGCACTTCAATCAGCCAGTCTCAAACCCACCACCGTGGCAACCATCCACTCCCCAGGAAGAGAAATTAGATGAGACAGAGCTCATTAATTCCAATGCCCACTCTCCTCCTCTCCCTTAGCCCCCCCCCACTTTAAAATGCTCTTCCCCCTGTTGTTCTGCTGGTGATGTCACCAGACCACGGTTCACCCAGTCTCGGTGCCATCAGGCTTGGCCTGGAACCAGCTCTGTGTCTGCTGAAGCTTGTTTTTATTGCACTGTCATCTTACTTTTTTTTTGTTTCAGTGACAAATGCTTCAAGAGACCCCCTGATGACTTACTACTGACCAGCTTCGCTGCGTTCATTCAGAAAATGTTTCCAAGGAGAGCGTTTGGTGAAGGGGGGGAGGTAACTGGACGGCTCCAATCAAGCTCTCGGGGGTGTGAGAGCTCATTTTCATATCGGCTCATTTTTGGATGGCAGATTCGAGGATGCGAGCCCAGAAAGCAGTGGGGACCCCTGTGGATAAAGGAAGCGCACGGCTTGGGGACACGGCGTGAATTATGAATGCGGGCCGGCAAGCAAGGCGCCATGAGGAGCACGGGGGAGAGAGGCCTCCTGGGAGATAGTGCTGCTAACACACGGGCGTCAGAGGGGGTCAGCCCTTTACTTCCCTGCTGGGCCTTTCGCACAAGCACCAATGTACATGCAAGCAGGCGAGCGCCACAGATGGAAAGGATTGCCAGTCCTCATGCATCTGCCATGATACTCACGGTGTCAGACCCTCACCCTCACGCCAGAAATCTTACAGCAAATCTATATCATTCCATTATACCTAAAATTAGCTGTATCAAATGTGTCGGAATACTTTGCAATCCCTACAGACTATTTACAAGGTAATACGCCTGTTACGTAGATCTAAATGCATGTGCGTGTGTGTGCAGCCTCACTCCAGCGAGGCTGACCAATGTTGGCAACCCTGGATGGATGCCTGTTATTAGTGCTTAGAAAGAGACCAAATTTGGGTAAGAGTGACAAGAAGCTTAAGAAAGAGCTTCTAAAGTGTGATGGGTAAGTAGATAGAGGTAGCCGTGGCTCAGTGCACAGGTGCTGGACAAGGACGCAGCTAAGTGTCACCATCAGGAGGATTCATGTTTCATACGTGATTACTGCACCTTTCCGCTAACGAGGCATAACGAGGCCCCCAAACACGGGAGTCATCTCTCAATTTCCTTTTCGAGGCTCAGTCATGCGATAAGCATAATTATCATCCCCAAGGTTCTGAAATCTTAATCATGTACCAGACAAGATGTAAACAATCCAGATTTGCATCCCAAAGCCCAGCCGGGAACATTGCGGATCCGAGCCTGACTGGCACAGATCGGAAGCGCGTGCTTCGTTCCCTCGCGTGAGGCCGATCGACACGCCATGTCTCGTTATCTCGGAGATGATGATTTCATCAAGCCGGTCCCCACTGCTTCAGCCTCCCTGCCCTGGATCTCAGTTACAGCTTGAGCACCAGTGGGCGCTGGCGTGCTCAACGGGTTGACGGATTTCTGGGGGTATTGGGCCAATCACGTTATACATCTCGTCCCTACGGAAGCAGCTTTAGTACCAGGCCAAATATGGGGGAGGACAGGCAGCGCCAATCACACTGCCAAGACTGCCGGCGTTTATCCAATGCCAGCAGGCAAACCCAAAGCTTACACCAATCAGCTGGCCTCTCTGTGCGGGAGGCGGAGCCTGCCAGCCATTGATCATCTTCCACATCCTGTGGCATCGCTCCACTTCATCGAATACCCAACAGCTGTGCACACACAACACAAACAGGACTCTTGTGTAATGTTAAAATTGCCACCCCTGCTCTTCTAAGACCCCTGATATCTATGGATTAGGAGCTGAGGAGAGATGTGTTTGATTGTTTTGAAATGAACTCAGCTCGCTCAGACTCCCCTATAAAAGGGTTTCAGAGTATTCTTTTAACAATCCGCAAAGCTTACTTAAACTTTCAGTAGGCCATATCTGTCAGATGTTTAATTAAGTCATCCTGACAGCCCTTAGGAAACTAAGCAACCGTGTGTCAATATACATTTATGCTCGACTCTAAAAATGTTTTTACGTTTTATGTGTCACTTTTGGGCTCTAATCGTCTGGAAAGCTCTCGACAAACTTCCGCCTTACTGAATCCTGTAGCAACGAGTGACAGGAGGGATTCACATCCCCATCCTTAAAAGCCGAACACCATTCCCAATGCGGTTTTGCACAGACACTAGGCCCCGCCTTCCTAGAGTCACATGATGCGAGTGGCAGCCCGGGCCCCATTCCAGGGACTAAAGACAGTTCATTCCTTATTGTAAAACAGATAGCGTGGGAGGACAAGTTTGGAGCATTTAAATTTTTAAACAGGCATTAATAATGAGGACCAGTGAGAATTTTTAATAGGGCTTTTCTTCAAGGCTTCAAGAGCCAGCTGTGCAGTGCGGTGGGGCTGCGAGGATGCGTCGCGCGGCCGGCCGCCCGGGGAGCGGCTGTCCTGTGATACATTTCGGCGTTCTCTTTTGTTCTCGTTACAAAGCGCGTGGAGAAATGGCCCCGCAGCTTGCTGACAGTGAAAGGCAGCCGACGGGACCCCGCCCTCATGCTCCGTGTAGGACAATAACCTAAAAAGGTAATTACCGTGATTGATGTCTTTCTGCGTCTCAGGGCTGAAGTAAAGAGCGCTCTGTCTTCCTGACAATTTAGCCAGTTCCGCGCTCTGTCCAAGTGTCACTCGGCTCATATTTCTGTCTGTGGCCGCCTGCCCGGCCAGCTGCCGTAAGCTGGGCCCCCCGGCACTAACGATTTGACAAACAGTGACACGTGTTTGGTGCCCGTGACCCATGACCCCGACGCAGAACATGCCATGTCCATCCTTTGTGTCTTACTCATGCCGTGGGGTCGCCGTGGGGTTTTGACGTCAAATGACAACATCTCCCAGTGCATATGACAGAAGAAAATGTTCTGACATCTGTCACTTCATCTAGAAATATAAACTTTAAAAGGTGATTTTCTGCACAATATTTTTCATCAATTGCCAGTTACATCATTTTTCTCCCCATTTGTTTTCTCTGATTAGAAAACATATTATTATTCATTAGTGACACAATCAAAGGGCTAATTTTTAGCCTGATTAAATTATTTTCCTGAACTGGGCTAATTATAGTTAATGGCCTCAGATGACATGTCAGCGAATTTCTGATCTCAGCTGGATCGATGTCCCCACATGGCATGTGTTGGGGGGTTTGTGGGCGTGTCTGACGGGGAGGTAATGACACCTGCAGACTGCTCTCATATCCTCCTCCTGATTGGCCATCCATCACCGGCGAATCACGTGACGTTGTCCCGGGTAATGTGGCATTGACTCATCGAAAGGTGCCACATGTTGCCCACCAAAAAAGTTCACTTTCCAGGGACTGCTGGGGGGGGGGGCTGGCCTTAAATTTACTTTTTCTCCCCATTGCCGCCTTCAGAGGTGAGCGGCCCCCGTCACCCGCCAATCCGGTGACCTTACTGCCTTTTCAGCATTATAAATCAAACATGGCACTCTTTAAATGGGGAAATTAATTATTTACACTTTAGGCCAAAATACCTGGAAGACATATAACCTGAAAACATAATGTATTTCTGATGGCACAGCTCCACTTTTTAATGACTAAGTCACAGTCTCGCCGTTTATAAATGTCCTTCTCGGCTAACAGCTGTCCATTCTTTTCTCACGCATTCATTCTCTCTCTCCTCTCCTCCTTCTTCTCGGTTCTCCCTTTCCTTCTCCCAGACTTCAGCAAATGACAAATGATAGCGCCATCCCCCAGACTCATCTGTACTTTCTTAGATGCCTCAGAAGAGGATGGCCATGGCCACAGAAGGAAGCCATCTCTAAGCCCGTGGCCTTGGCTGCCATGGCTTCCTGTATGCGCGTGAGCGTGCTTTGCATCATTAGCGGGCCCTTCCACATCTGCCTCATGACTTGAGACGTGAAATAACGGCACTACTGGAAATGGGGGTGATTCTAAGAGTTTTTACAGCGACCGGCATAAGAGGGGCCATAGCTCATACAGTGAGGAAAACCTTAGCATTAGCCAATGATTGGTTTTGATGTGGAGACTGACAGGGGAGGGAGCACTCCGGGAGCCGATCGGCTTTCAGCTGGGGCCAGTGCCTCTGTGGCGCTCCCCTGCATATGCCATAGACAGGAAAGCCGCCGGACATGTGAGGTGTGACATTAAACCTGCTGAAAGGGGTGACCCTGGAGATAAAAAAAAATTCTGGGTTTAACACTGGGAAAGTGAATGCCATTGATGAGGAGTGTCAGCATTCCTGCCGATTCCTCACTCCCTTCCTGATGGCTGCACCAAAACAGCTCCAAATGACAGGCTTTTAAGTGCCGAAAAATCTTTCTACCGGTCCCCAGAGACAGCGTCCGGGAGCACCAACTGGCAGGACGTCACATTTCAACAAGGCCTCTCTCTCTGTTGTACTTGTTTAATTAATTACCCCGATCGATAATGTAAATCTTTCTTCCAGGGTCACGGTGCAGCAATTTGGCATTAAGAGGGTTACATCCATGGCTGAAGATGTTCGTAAATACAACCCATGGTGAACTTGGCCCTTTTTTTGGTTGAGGACCAGGGGGATGAAGATAATCAGAGATTGATAGTGAGCTGTCAGACATTAGCATTTACATTACATTTATTTAGCAGGTGATTTTATCCAAAATGACATACAATTGAGAAGGCAGAGACACCCAGTCCCTGGAGCAGTTGGGGCTAAGGGCCTCGCTCAGGGGCCCAACAGAAAATCAATCTACCAGAAACGGGATTTGAACTGGTGACCTTCTGATCACGGGCACTGAGCCCTAATCCACAGTGCTGCTCGCCGCCCCAAAAACTCTGTGGCTTGTGGGAAGAGGCGGTCTGACAGGGTTTTCTGAGTCATACAATATTCGAGAGCACAGAAAGGCAGCTGAGACGCAGGCAGCCTAGGAAATGCTTTGGAGTCATTAGGTACTTATGCGGTATGGCGTGATTTAATAACATCCTGTAACAGAGTGCAGGTAATTCTGGAACAAGAGGCTTGCCCTTTCAGTAATCTGTCTAGCACAAGACTGCTGTGTATATTATGGGCTGTTTGTAGTAAGCCGGCATTAATAGTCAGGAAAATTCTTTTCTGATTTCACCTCAGCGACATAAAGTCTGATATTAATATGTTCTCCCTCCCTGAAAAAGAATGTATGGATTTATAATGTTATCTCAAACCAAAATGGAATAAAAATTCATGGTATTCTTTGACTTGTTATTCTTTTGACTGTGGTTTTTATGGTGTTTTGTTTGTTACTTTCAAGACTTTCAAGAACTAATGCTAATTATGTCAAAGTAATTAGATTAAAGTGTCAGTCTAACCCTCTAGTCTGCAATTAGCATCATACTATTATTAGTTCCCGTATGCAGTCTTTTATAAATAGTTAGGCTTGGGGCCTACAAACAGGACTGATTTTTATTAGTAATACCCACAAATTAACTTTGTTCCAGGGCAGATACAGTGAAACATTTTGTATCAGGTACCTAATTAGCCAGAGCAGATGTTTAGCATTAGCATGTTAGCATGTTAGAATGTGCAGTTAGTCCGTCACAAAGAGAGGGGCTTATGGCCAACAAATACTATGGGATAGCAGAGAATTTTTAGCTAGATAAAGGCTGTGATGTTTCCTTCCACAGCCCTTTGCGTGGCCTCCACCTCACTCCTCCTGATTACTACAAGAAAGCGAAACAAATTTCCCCGGGTCCTGCCCAGTTAGGAGAGGGGGTCGCTGGTTACCACCACCTGCCATTTCGCTCATCCCTGCAGTAATCGGAATTACGCTGTCAGGCCGTCTCCGTCAGACGGTGCATCAGGATGAGGGTATCTGCTGAACAGGGACCCGGTTTCCCATTCCAGATATAGGGCCAGTATTTTTATTTACTCTCCCCCGTAGGAATTTTGCCCCAACTTTTCTCATTTCCATCGCCTCTTTCCGCTTTAATGTGTGTTTTTTTCCGCACTCTGGGACATGTCAGTCATCCTGGATTTGGCTTATTAATTAGGGCAAATTTTTTATTGAGCCTACAGTCAGTGTAAAATTTCCATGTAACATGTGAAAATCCTGAACATGTGTGAAAATTGAGGCTCAGAAACTTCACAGAGGCCCAGGGTGACATTTCCAGCTCTTAAATCACCTCCCAGAACTATTTAAAGGCATTTCTGAGCTTCGAAGCACGAAGTAACCCCATATAAAGCCCGCTCCATGTATTTTACAAGATACAAATCTGATTGCCACGGATCATACTGAGGTCACCGGTTCCCGCATGACAGGCAGTGCTTTCCAATTAAATCTGAAAATCCGAATCCCATCCTGTGGAAAAAGTCTCTCAATAACTCATCCTCACAGCTTAATTTTCTGTCTCTGCGATTCTTCCAGGCAGATTACCTGTTACACAAGCAACCCCTGAGACTCCAGCAATATGATGAACAAAAGTTTATAGACGATCCCTTTTGACGTTAATGTCGGTTAAAGGTGCACGCTGCTGTCATATAAAAGCCGCTGTAACGAATGTGAAACTCTAGTTCGACGCGCGTGTGGGGCTCCCCTGAGCAGAGAAGTGGTGCCACGCTTCATTCGCACAGTGCCTCGTCTCCATTATCGCATCAGTCACCTAATTTAAGAGGAAATGGGATGCACTGAACACGGAATCAGCATTGATATATAATCCTGAAGTCATCTACACTGGGCGATGATGGTTCATATCTCTGTGGCTTTGGGCTAACTCATCCACACCTGAGTGTGTCTGTGATAAGTGCTCCACATCTGGGTGTGGTTGGGCTTACTGGTGCACACCTGAGTGTGTTTGGTCTAACCTGTCCTTAACTGAGTGTCTTTGGGCTAACCTGTCTACACCTGAATGCATTTAGGGTAACTGGCCTGTATGCACAGAAGGTAAATATTCTGCTTAAACTTTATTTTTCATTTCTCAGGAGAAGCTTTGGGACTCAGTACAGTATCTCTGTTGTTTGAATTATTTCTCCTACTAGTGATAGTGGAGTAACACCATGAAAGTGATTCAGAAATAAGATATCAGCAAGCAACTTGAGAAATAACTAAGATTTTAGACTAGTTTTAAAGATAAATGATCAACAAGAGGAAAGGTCTTACCTTAATCTTTCCTTGAGATCTCCTGGGATACTTGGAGTGGAGATAAAGTGAATCTCTGCCAATACCCAGTAGAGATCTATGTTTTAGATCCAGCTGACTCTTCTATATGAGGTGAATATCTGGTACGTGACTGCTGTGAATCAAAGCAGTGGCTCATGGTAGTTTTACTTACACAAACATTTTGAGGGTCAAATGAAAATAACTGGTCCAGAGAGATAACCAATCAGATTGTAGAAGAGGCGGGTCCAAGCAACTAGAGGAGGAGGGACCAAAACATCTGATTAGTTGGTCTGACATCTGATACACTATTTCATTGGTTATCTCTCTGAAGCAGTAAAAGCAAAGTTTCACCTTTGTGTTATTAGTCATCTAATTTCAGACAAGCAAGAGCACTGTTAAATGTTCATATTGTTGGGTCACATTTTTATACATTAAGACCAGAGGAAAGAATCCAGAAAATTCCAAAACAATGACATACCTGGAAACTTTTTAGTTGTATCTCTCATACATGAAAGCGCTGTAAAATGCGATTACAGTGATGGAGTGGAGGTGGGGCGTCATTACAAGTCAATATAAATGAACAAACATGCACACATTCATTATGCCAATGAAGTTCAGCACAGAGGGCAGCATCATGGCTGAGGGGCAAACCCTGTTAAAACTGGGTAACACCCCATGAGGGAATTCATGGGGAATGCACTCTCTAAGCTCTGGGATTGCTCCACGATAAATATTCCATTAAACCCTTTTCCTCAGTGTACAATGTACTCTAAAACTACCACCTTCTATTGAATTTACGTCTCAGACACAAGTTTGACCTTTGTTGTTAACCAGTGTTGCATCCATGCATCCATCCATCCATCATCCATGCATCCATCCATGCATCCATCCATCCATCCATCATCCATGCATGCATCCATCCATCCAAGCATCCATCCATCCACCCATCCATGCATGCATGCATCCATCCATCCATCCATCATCCATGCATCCATCCATCCATCATTTTCTGTACCCACTTGTCCTATTCAGGGCCGCAGGGGATCCGGAGCCTGTCTTGGAGGGTGCAGGTACAAGGCAGGGAATATTGCAGGGTGGGGTGCCAACCCATTGCATGGCGCACACACACACACACACACACACACCATACACTCACACATGCACACCTATGGTCAATATGGTAACTCGAGTTAACCTCAGTATGTTTTTGGACTGTGGTGGGGAAGCTAGAATATTCAGAGGAAACCCCACAATGACAACAGGAGAACTCCCCACACACATGGAGCCATGGCGGAGACTTCAGCCCTGCTCACAGAGGTGTGAGGTAAC
>JAODKN010000041.1:5885563-5897830 GCA_026774425.1 Petrocephalus zakoni
GTCCATGTCTATCCTGGCCCTGTCCATCTGCTGTCTGAATCTGTCCTAGTCCTGTCTGTATCTGTCCCAGTCCTGTTCAGACATCGCTGTTTGATCAGGAGACATGTTTGTAACGTCGCTGAATGCTGATTCTCGTCTCTAAGCCAACGGCATTCTGCTGAATTTTATGCAGGAATGAAAGGATCGGATTCTATTAATTATAATAATAAACATTTACAGCCAAAGTCAATTCATGCACTCCCATTTTAGTTAGTTTTTTATTCATTCATATATATTCATACTCATATAGTGTTTAACTGAGAGGGAATAAGTACAGACATCAATTATAATGTCACAACACAATGAGGTTTCTGTGCATTCTGATGGGGCTATGTGGTTATGCATCTTATATACATGCTAATGCAATTTCTCTCTATTGGCAGAGCCGGAATGGGGGTCTTCGGGGGGGCGGGGAGGGGGGTGATGTTTAATGAAAGGGTTAACCGCTCTCCCCCCTTGAATGGTCTCATCTGTGCTACCCCCGCAGGCCATTTGACTCCATTTAGTCGAGACAACTTACACGTTCGAGGAGTGGAAACAGCACAGAACAAAAAGACTTGGGTATGGAAAACAATACCCTGTATGGGATGTGAGCAAAATCGATCATTAAAAGAATTCATTACTTAAACGACTCATTCCTACCTGCGCACTTGCATGTGAAATGAACACTGAATTACAAATTAGCTGAAAGGAATTACTAATTATATTGGGGGAGGGGGTGGGGTCTGGACACCTGCCAGTGAAAGCAGCCTGATGTAATAACATTTACATACATGTCAACCCCCCCCCACCCAGTCCTGGCACATCAATAACATTTTAAAATGAAAAATAACATTATTCATTTCATTTATGCTTAAATTATCCCCCGAACGACATCAGTTACTGATGCTACGGATACATAACGAGCCAGGCCCACCTGAGCCATCACACACAGCTGTTCTCAGCTCACTGATCTATTTCAGACCGCAGAACCAGGAAATCATGACCTGATTTCCAGAGAAACACAAGAGCAACACCGATGCATATTGACCATCACCTTTTAACCCTGGTGTTTCAATACAAAAGCAGTTTTCATAATGAGCGTCTACATGGGTAAATACCAAATGCAGCCATAGGTCTGAAGTAGGCTGTAGTAGCACCACCCAACAGAGTGCCGGCCAGAGGGCCTGGGAGCGATGATTTATTATCTGGTAACAACAAAATGCACGGAGCACCGGGACACCAGAGGGTGGTGCAGTGATGTGCATAGCTGTGTAGCTCAAAACCCCCATGCTTTCTAAACCGAAAATATAATTAACTCACTAAACGGGGATTATATGGCGGATCAGGCACGTGTTGACTTTCAGTCACAGAACACAGTCACCGGCCCCCATTAATAAATGATCCTCTGGTTCAGTTGTTTCTGCTCTGCTCTCGCCGCGCGACTTCCCGGTGCCGTTTGTCATAATTCTGCAAATTATATCATCGGCTTCCTTCACTAACAATAAAAAGGCAATTATCAGCGGTGTGAGGGAACAGGTGAGACTGTGACCGGCTCCGTCTGCCGCAGCTGCGCCCCAGATCTCTGGCCACGCACCTTTATATCTTACCCACCTGTTCGATTGCGACCACCTGGGTGCCGCCGTATCGGCAGATAAGGACATTTATATAACAACAACTGACCTGCTGACTGGAAGCAAGACTACAGATTCCTGCATGATACCAATTCTTTGTGCCACTTAAAAGTGACGTGCTGCCTCCTCTTCGTCTGTAGAGGGCACTAAACTTATCATCACTGCTTTTCTTTCCTAAAAGTTAATCGCTAACTGCTTGTCTCTGTATTTGGCTCCTGCCATCTGTCCATAATGTGAAATAGCATAATGCAAAATTAGCCATTAGCTAGATTTTATTTCAGTTATCAGTATTGTTTGACCATCAGGCCCATCTGGAATCATTCGTACCCCAACACCTCTGAGCCGGACAGATCTTTATCCCGGGAAGCCTGGGCTTCCTACGTCTTGGTCAAGCTGTACGGCGAACAACAGTCACATTACTAACCATGAGGAGGGAGAGACTGTCTCTCTCACCTGGATTTCCCTAAACCTGAATGGACTGAAACGGTCCTAACGGAGCTTCGCTACAATGTCCCGTATAGCAGTACCCAGCCAACTGAGGAAGACTTTAACATTTCTGTGTCCTCGGGGTATCCAGAAAATAAAGAGGAAGGCTGGTGTTGGTGCCTCCTCTGACGAAGCCTCCCTGCTATGAGCGATTAGACCTTGCTGGACCTGCATTCTCACTCAGCGGTACCGTGTAATTGCCTTGCGGTCCCTTTTATCCAAAGTGCCTTTCATAGCCGGCAACATTACAGCCTGCCTGAGCAGCCCTGTGTTTTACAAGGTAAATACAAGGATGAAAACAACCTCCTCAAGGGTGCAGCTCCAAGCTCCTCCCCCAGAATGTTCTGGAATCCCACAATATCACCTTGTGGCTGACAGTATGATGTCCAGTAAGCCCTTGCAGTGGGTTTGCGTGTTGCTGATTCATTTCCCAGCTCCATTTATGTGCAATCCTGATGCCCTGCTAAGAACAGGAGGATTGTGGGCAGCTGTGGGGGTAAAGTCCGACCCGCTGGGGGTTATGGTGTGTGCCTGGTCTCCGGGGAAGCGCTCTAAACGTCACACCCCTTAAGCGATAATCATCTGCTGATTTTCACTGAACTGCAGCGCTGCACCCGACTTTCACAACACACGTGATCCAAACAGGAGCTGTGTGTGACTTTTGCGTCCTGGTCCTCCACAGATTTTTGCTGTTTTATTTCTGATTGGTCCACACAGGTGATCCCACCTCTCGCCCTCTGTGTCAAGCGCGATTGGTCAAGGGACACCTCTGACTTCCTTTCTAATCTTCTCCAAACCAAGAGGCTGGAAGGGAAAACTGCAGATAATGAGGCAACAACAGCAAATTCAGAGATGATGGGTGCCGGAGGATTTACCCAGTCAAAATTAATAATGGAAAAGGGGAAAATCGGCAAGAAATTTCACCTTCGCCGTTAGACTTTATTCATATGGACCAAGCTGAATATTTCAGACATACCCCATAGTGCCATGGTCATCAATTAACACCCCTTTTTTTGTTTTTACGTTCCAGTAAAAGCCATTAATGGGCCACACTGGGATTTATGTGGTAGTTAGGGAGGCTTCAGAAATGGAGGAGACCGTGCCGGTTTTGACAACACCATTCCCCGTCACAATAACTCAAGCGCCATGACAAAGGGGTGTCTTTATGACTCGTAAAGAAACTTCTAGAAGACGGCGAGTCCCCATATTCCCCAAGAAAGCGTGTGGCGTCTCCCAGCCCTCCCGCACCATCTGTCATGTTTGCGTTATTGATTTCTTAATGGAGTAATTGATGGGGGGAGCAAAAGCGTGTCACATCATTACGACGATCTTCCCTCTTCCACCACCGTCCCACTATCTCCCCCCCACCGCCGTCCCCTCCCTCTGCCAAGTGGCCCATCCGCCCTGCACCTTACCAAGCTCTCTCAGCTCAGAGTCATTAAACCCAGAGCCCTTGAAAGTCACCGGAGGCTGAAATGGACTCGGTGGGTTTATGGACTGAGGAGGGTGCAGCCCTGCACTTTCCGCCTCCGTTCCAACGGCTCAGCATCCGTAATTTCCCGCGTGAAACGTTATATTACCTTATGTCATTTCTGACTGACTGCTTTTATACAGGCACCCCTATACGCCTTACACTTTCCCATAGTTATACGTCTTTATTTTCCACGGAATTCGTGCTCAGTTGCTGGTCCTTGGGTCTTCTCAGTTCGATTCCTTCACCACTTCCCCACCTGCTGGCCAAGGGCAGCACCACACCAAGCCACCAGTCCTACACTGATCAGAGTAATGTCAGGCTATGGAAAGCGCTGGGCTTTTTAGTTGTGAAGTTTTGGTAAAAATAAGTAAGTAAATAAATAAATAAAATGTATCTATGGGGAAAACTTCACTTGAACCGGCAGACTCTACATTTCCAGAAAGTCCGCAAGAAAAACAAGCAAGCTACATAATAAACTGTGACCCTGAGGAAGAAACCAAGTCACAACTAGACAAAGCCATTTCGTGTGATGTCTTCTCTCTAGACCGTATTGTGAGTTTGCCATATTTTCCGTGCCTTTAAATTATGTATTAACGTGCGAAATAATTTTAAATTAGCATTTCTATTTATTGGATTTGAATGTTTATATCAATCATCAAGATGCATACTGATTACATGATAATGTTTGCGCCGTTCCGGCTCTAATTGGTTTGCTGCTGTCGGAACAAGCGAGCCCTCTCCCCGAATCCCACACAATTAACAAGAAAGGGAGAAAACAACTGCGAGGCGCAGGGAGCGAGAAAGACGCGGACCCGGCTTTTATACTCACGGGGGGGGGCAGCAGAAGACGGGGTGGGCACGGGGAACGTGGAAAAGCAGCCCCATCGGCTCCTTAAATCACGGCATGGGACGAGAAAATGAATAACTGCACCAGATAAACAATTATTAGGAACTATGAAATATCGCTGTGGTCTTACAGCACCGCGCCCGCCTGTTATGCAACTCCGAAGTGCAGGGAATATCAAACCCACCAAAGTTTTTGTATTATCTTGTTATGCAAAGCACTCTTTGGTGCTTCACTGTGCTCGTCTGGTAGGGTTAATAACGCCGGGCTTCTCACTGCCCTGATCTTAAAATTAACATTTATCTTCTCTTACGTCAACAGTGTGGAAAAACCAGCACGGTGCAAGAACACTCATCTTATTTTATGACGTATAATCATTTTATAACTTGTAATAATAACTATGTCCTTATAATAATTTAATTACAATAATTATGTCATGGCTTATTTTCTCACAGTTCTGAAGCCAAAATATATGACTGTCGTTGAAGATTATTACGGCGTGTCCCAGCAATAGCTGCGGACATCAGATCTCATTAATTACGATCAGAGGCCTGACAGAAATGCCTTCTGCAGGGCTGGTGCCCCGGGGACGGGCGTTCCTGCATGTGTAAGAACTCGCAGCCGCCCAGGTGCCACGTTCGGCCACATCGGCCGTGATTAATGACAGCTGATGGCTATTGCGCAATGTCCAGAGTGGCACACCGTCGGCAGATGAAGTGGTCACAGCTGAAAGCACAGAAACCGGCCACCTGAGACTTCCCGGGCAGAATCTCTCCGTCTGTTCCTATGGTGAATAAAAGGCGCTATGACTGAAACCCAGCCAGGGTGCGTCCAGCTCCACAGAGAGCTGGTACTGGAACGGGCGATGGATGGATGGATGGATGGATGGATAGATGGATGGATGGGTGGAAAATGTGTTACATCAACACCTATTTAAAAAAAAAAAAACATTTATGAACGGCATATTGAATTAATGGCTGATGGGTAGCCATCGTGTGCTTGGGAGCTCCAGGTACGGGCCCGACCATGGCCTTGACCAGGAAGGGGGAATACATATATAGTGTATATATCCCCACTGAAATATGAAAAAACGGAGAGATGCTGTATTCTACAATTCTGCCTTTTCTCTTGTAAATGACTCTTTCCTTTTATTTCAAAGGAAGCCTTTCTTTAAAATAGTAGCTTTTGATATTAGTCTAAAAGTACTTAGTCTGCCGTATTAAAAGTTAGCGTCAGAAATTCAGCTGCCAGAGCGTTTGGCGAGGAATGTCGGGTCGCCATGACAACGGCTCACATGAGCCCTGTCTGAGAAAGTTTGTCAGAATTAAGGCACACCAGTTCCCTTCTTAACAACTCTGGAAATCCCACTCCGACTCATCTATCCAACGAGGATGTTTGCCAAGAAATAGCAGCCGACATGCGATTGGAAAAGAGGTTGACGCAGAGCTGGGCCTGGGACAAGGGGACGGCTTCGCAGAGATCTCTCTGAGTCACGCTTTTCCTCCCAGACCTTGAGCTGAACCTCGCCGTCCTCTGAGGACCAGAAAGTGATAGGAAATATGTTTACATCCATCATCAAAACAGGCTTCATAGAGGCAACAGAAACTAAAGGATGGAGGGAATGAAGTTCAGCACTACGGTAACTTTGGATAGAGGTAGGAGATGGAGAGGCCAGAGGCTGAGGAATAGCTCAGGGTCACTCCTAATATCATTAAAGCTCCAGTCTCCTGAGGGTAGAGCACCCACAGATGGTAAAGGGGAGCCCACCCCAGTGTAGGGAGCCTGTAGAATTTACACCCTGCCTTGTCTTCACAGGGAGAGGTTTGTGGCTGTTAGGCCACTCCCTTGTTTTGCAGTTGAGCCCCACCTCTTTTTACAGCTGTACAATGTGTTGGCTGTGGCCAGAGCTGGCCCTGGCTTTTGAGGGATTTGGCCACACCCCCATTTTTAGAGTTGTTGGAGTTGACAGCCCCATCTTCCGCGAGAGGCAGCTACTGATGGGCTAAACACAGTTCACATAGCCGTCTTCCCTGCTTAGCTGTTAGCACACATACATCTACTCAGCTTTATTTGGCAATATTCTGGCATCTGTTTTTCTTGCAGTTAGTTTCCCATCCCTACAGAAATTATGTAGGATCCACTTGGGGCCTGACTTCATTGCAGTTTTAGGACGTGAGGCTTACCCCCATTGGCTGTGGTCAGAGTCAACCCCGCTAGGCTTTTGTGGGTGTGAGGCCACGCCCCCATTTTACATTTGTTGGAGTTGAGCACTTCCTCTATTTGCGATTTAAGGATTTGGGGCTTACCGCCATTGCCTGTGGTCAGTGTTGGCCCCACCCACCTTTAGTGGGAGGCCGGCCCCGATGTTGCTATTGAACCCCACTCACATTTACAGTGGTATAGGTAAAGCCTTGCAGGTGGCATCTCTGCCCTGACCAGACAGACCACTGCCTGAGCTCATTATAGGCCTCTTCTCAGCATAACGAGCAAATGTGAGATTAACCAAAGGTAGGCTTTATTACTTCAGTCAGAAGCTGTCACATGGTACTGGCAGGCAGACCCAAAGCAGGTGAGAAAACAGCTAATTACATGCAAACGATGTAACACAGGGGCGGCAAGGCACCAGTGCAGAAGCAAATGCACGCGTGGGACACTCACCTCGGGAAGAGACGCCCGGCGATGCAGCTCCACCGAGTGATCCGGGATAATCAAAAACGGTGTAGCCTAAGCCGGTTACCGCTAAGCCTGGCTGACGGGTGGCGTCGGCTGGGAGGCGGCCGCCACCCAAACAGGCCCTCGCCACTAAAATCTTTGCGCAAGAGGAAATTAAAACCTGCTATGCAAAAGTCACACACCCATCGTGGCCTAGCGCTACAGGAACCAGATAAATCTAGATATCCTCGGCTTGGGACAAAGACGACCTGCTTATATGTGATTGCTGGCCTGACAGCCGGGCCTTTGAGTGCCACTCCGCAGCTTAGCTTAGCTTAGATAGGTTAGCGGATAAAACTTAACCGCCCCTGACAAATGATTTATGGCAGCAATTTTATTGCGCCCTCATGGGCCTCCGTTTGCAGAGACCGGATCTGCCAGAGGACGGCGGCTGGCACACAAAGGCAGAGACGTCTCCGTCTTCTTCGGGGATGATGTCCAAAAGGCAGTGGCATGGGGGGGGATTTTAAGGGGAAGTTTAAGTTTTGCTTGAGTGAGATTTGGAAGTGTGGAAAGGAATGAAACTATAGGGATGCCGTGGAATCACGTAACGGGAGGATGGATAGATAGATCAAAGGCTGCTGTTTTTGGGCTCTATCTCTTTGTTGCTTCTGTGTGGCCACGGGGCTGTAATTTGCTGCTAGACAGGCTGTCGCCCATCCCAGCGTATTTCCTAAGTGAGCAGTTATCCCCCCCTCAACGCTCGCAAAACAAGGAGGCACCTCGAGTGTGGGATATGAACTAGAGTCCCCGCTTGTTAGCTCACGTGCTCCTGTCAAACACCGTCATAAAGGGAGTCGAGCGAGAGCCACCATCGATCGTGGGGGGGGGAGGGGGCAGACAAAGAGGGAAAACATATCGATCAAGTGCCATCTGTCAAAGCGCTCGCCCCCCATTTTCCGGGCCCTCTCTGGCTTCAAGGTCAGCTGCCAATCAGGCACACGTGCAGGAATATCTGCCCCCCACCGCTCCCCTTCCGTGAGACTCGAGTTAAACATAGATCTAATTAAGTGGCCGATCCTGCTATTGGTTGCAGTTCTTAGCAACAAATTGGGCATTAATCAGTGATGCTGTGGGGTTGGGGGGGCGGAAAGAGGAGCCTCACTGTGCTTCTAAGGGCTGAATCTCACAGCCCCAAAATGAAGCAAGCATCGTATATCTTACTCTTGTCCAGCAGACAGGGGGCAGTGTAGAGTCATGTTTTATTCATCGTATCGTTTAACAATTAAGTAGGTAATTAAAAGCAGCTGGTGAGTGGCTCAGTGGGTAGCTATAGTCTCACATCTGACAGGCTGAAGGGGCCTGATTCCTGCCCCCCTCCCCCCTGTCTGTGAGTACTTGACTGGAGTTTGCATGCTCTCCTGTGGGGTTCCCTCCAGTGCCCCAAAGACTGGCATTTAGCTAAACTGGCATTTGTAAATTGCCCTGAGTGAGGGTGAGTGCCCTGCAATGCACTGGAATCCCATCCAGGGTGCTCTCAGCCTTGAAGCAGTTTCGGGAGGTGAATGGAGAGGCACTCACTGTGCCCCGTAGTGGGATCCCGTTCTCGTGCCACTCCGGAAGGCATCTGCCCCGTAGTCTTTGGTCAACCACGACTATTTCAGTGAAAATTCTTAAGGACATCTCAATAAATTATTTCAATAATTTCTCCTTTTTTGGTCACCATGAAGCCTTTTTATAGTTTTCCTGCACTGTTTTGTGCATCTTTGATAAAATCATTGGTCATTCACAAAGGACTATGGGTGCGATTAGGATGAGGAGATGACCTCACAGTTTGTCTCGACACCCGCAGTGTGGCCACCATCACAGGAGCAGGAAAGCACCATCCTCCAGTGCAGGAGGACCATCCGACCGACCCATCTAACCCTGAATTCATACCAGCAGCAGGCTGAATGAGGCTCTTTTATGGATTCTGGCTTTTATCATATAGATTAATACAGTCTAACCACAATTCCTAGAAGGCAAGTGATCAGAAATGTGACCTCTGGTCTTATCTGTCAGAATTTTATATAGACTTATTTCCCCTCTGAATGTAGGTTTATGTTTTCTCACTTCTGAGGGTTGGTCTATAATGCAATTCACTGTCTACTCCCTTCTGAGGGTTGGTCTATACTGTAGTCCACTGTTTTCTCCCTTCTGGGGGTTGGTCTATACTGTAGTCCACTGTTTTCTCCCTTATAAGGGTTGGTCTGTACTGTAGTCCACTGTTTTTTCCATTATGAGGGTTGGTCTGTACTGTAGTCCACTGTTTTCTCCCTTATAAGGGTTGGTCTATACTGTAGTCCACTGTTTTCTCCCTTATAAGGGTTGGTCTGTACTGTAGTCCACTGTTTTTTCCATTATGAGGGTTGGTCTATACTGTAGTCCACTGTTTTCTCCCTTCTGAGGGTTTGTCTATACCGTAGTCCACTGTAGTCCATTGTTTTCTCCCTTATAAAGGTTGGTCTGTACTTTAGTCCACTGTTTTTTTCCATTATGAGGGTTGGTCTGTACTTTAGTCCACTGTTTTTTTCCATTATGAGGGTTGGTCTGTACTGTAGTCCACTGTTTTTTCCATTATGAGGGTTGGTCTGTACTGTAGTCCACTGTTCTCTTCCTCCTGGGGGTCGGTCTGTGCTGGGAGTGTGAAGCAGAGCTGCCTCCGGGTGAGCAGTGGAACACGGGGATGAGGGGGGGTATTTTTGCTTTCCGTCACACTTGCTTTCGTAGTCTTCGGGGATGGAGAGTAAAGAGCCGTGGAAGGAAGACAAACAAGGGGTTCCAGCCATGAGCGTCTTTCCTGCGCCGTAGCAGTGAGATGTGAGACAGGGCCGCTTTTAATTAATGCGAGTTCATCCAGCAGCTATGCCAATACTGCGCCCCGGTCCCCACTGCGGATCACAAACCTCACTTCTGTGAGTGAAGGCTAAGCGGCTTCAATTACAGCAATAATTAGCTGCATCAAAGGCTTAAAATCTCCAGTAAAATAATAATAAAAAAAAACAGTGGTAACAGCTGCCCCCAGCAGGACGGAGAGATCAGCATCTTCAAAGACCCACTGGCGGCCTGGATTCCATTCTGGATGGTGGGTGAACAGTGCAGAGATGTTCAGGGGTTCAGTACCATCCCAGAACCTTAAAGAGGAGATTTACAGACAGACAAACAGATAGATAGATCACGAATACAGTTCATTCCTGAAGGGCACATAGGATAGATATTACAGTAACAGGTCCACGGCCCCATTTAAGTGCTGCATCATCGCTGCAGTGTCAAGTCCCCGCTGCAGTGCAGTTAGGGCTGGAGACCCAGACATAGGCAGTTTTTAAGTTGTGACTTTTTGTCCAAAATTGTTGAATAGATTGAGCAGAATCTTCCGGTGTTTGACAGCTCTCTGGACAGACACATGGCGGAACATGTGATGCCTTGGTCTGGATTGAGGCCTAGTGTGCAATCGACATAACTCATTTCAACAACGGTCTTTTCCACAACTTCTAGACAGATGCTGCCCCCAGTCACGGCTGGGCCCGCTTGCTCAGCAAATGAGACGAGACAGTACTCGATGAATCTGATTATTCCCGTAAGCAACGGTCTGATTTGGAGCTTCCAACGCAAGATGAGCCTCAGCATATCAGGATGCCATTGGATAGTTACCTCGCCAATCCCAGGTGTTGTTGTCCCGCCTACACAGGCACAGTCCGTCTGTTAACCCATAAAGTGCAGGTCATCGATCGCAGTACACGGTAGCTCGGTCGTTAAACAGTAAGTGCTGCTTGTCTGCACGCTTTGGTCAAGGTCTGTCTGAGGGGAAGCTTTGTTTGGGTGTATGTTACCCATGAGGCCAGTACAAGCTAGACATGGAACTTGACGAAACATCAAAAACATGCATTCTAATAAACCGATTCACATTCAGAACAGGTTCCACATGTAAAGATTGAACTTTATTGGGTACAAGAGCAAAACTACTGAAGTCCATCGGAAATAAACACCAGAATACTCCAAACAAAGTTTCGAAGCATAGAGAGTAATGGGCAGAGTGGGGTTTAACTTATATACCCTGTGTGTTTTGGCCTGAATTTCAGTTAATTTTAATATTCTGGAAATTCAGAAGATGTGACATCAGTAGTGGAGCTCAGGGCTTTGATGTCTGTTTGGTGCAGAGACCTCGTCACAACAGCCCTCCTGTTCCTCACCTTTTCCCGATACACTCTGCACTTTGAAGTTCAACCTACAGCGCTTGTGCCCTGTAAAGGATTGGCAACCAAGATTTACTCCTTCCTCATGTCTTGTGAGAGACTGGCAACCAGTCCAGTTGTTTACCCCTACCTCCTGTCCTGCACAGGACTGGCAACCCATACAGGCCCTACCTGATGTCCTGTGAAGGACTGGCAACCGGTACAGGTGTCTAGCCCTACCTGTTGTCCTGTGAAGGACTGGCAACCTATCCAGGTGTTTACCCCTACCTCCTGTCCTGCACAGGAATGGCAACCCATACAGGCCCTACCTGATGTCCTGTGAAGGACTGGCAACCTGTACAGGTGTCCAGCCCTACCTCATATCCTGTGATGGACTGACAACCTATCTAGGTATCCACCCCTACCTCATGTCCTGTGAAGGACTACCAACCTGTCTATGTGTCTAGCCCGGCCTCATGTCCTGTAAAGGACGAGAAACCCATCCAAGACCTGCTGCGAAAATCCCAGTCACAAACAACACTTTGAGGAATGTTCTGGAAGCCGACCCTGGTATCAGGTGGACCAGCAACAGTGCGTGGATGAGTAGAGTCAAAAAGAAGGCCTGACAGTTGTTCGCTGTGACTAAGCATGGAAGTAACAGCCTGACGAGTCAGATGACAGACAGGCGGGAGGGCATCGGTGGCAGGGCATCAGACAGAGGCACTACAGTGTGCTGTGGACCATGTCTGACTGACAGCACTGGGGTAACAGCACACCTATCAGGGCATTAGTGCAGTGTGCTGTGGATCACGTCTGACTGACAGCAGTGGGGCGACAGCACACATATCATGGCATCTGACAGAGCCGCTACGGTGTGCTGTGGATCATGTCTGACTGACAGCACTGGGGCGACAGCACACCTGTCAGGGCATCAGACAGAGCCGCTAT
>JAODKN010000041.1:5902539-5914070 GCA_026774425.1 Petrocephalus zakoni
ACTCAATAGCTCGGGGGGCAAATTTTGCGGTGGCTGGGAGGAGAGTTGGCTGGTGTGTGGGAGGGCGTGGGGCGTCATTGCAGATTTTATCCCCAAGGCTGACCCCTGATGTTCCACCCACAAGATTGCCCCAACCACATCCCACCCCCAAGGCTGCCCTGCCCACATCCCGCCCACATCCCAGCCATGAGGATGACCCTCCCACATCCTACCTACAAAGCTGCTCATTAATGTTCCACCCACCTGGATGCCCCTCCCATTCTCTGCCCACTTGGATGCCCTTTCCACATTCCATCCATGAAGCGGACCCTCTGATGTCCTGTCCACTTATATGCCCCTCCCACATCCCCCCTCATGCCTGCCCTCAATGCTTTATTCATGAGAACATCCCACATCCCACCCTCTAAGGTCCCACCTACCAGGCTGCCCCTCCCACATCCTGAAGTGCAAATGTAGTGCATCCCTCTGTGGGAGAAGCCCATGTGTGAGATGCTGCTCAGGGTGCCTTCCCTAGGCTACCAACTGCAGCTTGACTGGACATCCAGCTCTCTGCAGCCAACATCTCCACCTTCGTTGCCGTGCTATTTCCCCCCAGATTTTCCAGAGCCGCGAGGGCATAGCGGCTGTACAACAGACCGGAAGCAGCCAGACCAGTCACTTTATCATCCCCATGTGAATATCAGTGCATAACTACAGGAGTGAAGTGCTCAAGTTAAAAACATTAAATTAATTACACTCTCAGCATTCATCACCAACATCTGCAGCCCCCGCCCCTCTGCAAGTTATGCCAGGCGTTTCGGTAAATCCATCTTCCAGATCCTCCCGCCACGAGTTCTATGTCTTGCGACCTCCTGACCTCCAGGGGGCGATCATCATGCTTCTTTAGCATTGCTAGCCATTGGCTGTGAATGACACGGTGCCTGTTGTATCCATTTGCCCAGCACTTAGCAGCAGTGCCTTTACCTGTTGGGGGATGACAGCTTCTTGCTGAGAGGGGCGCATGCTAATAAGGAATGGTGCATTTGGTCTGATGCTCTATGAGGTCTCGGCCTGAAGAGTCAGGTACGTATCAGCTGAGGAGAAGCCACAGAAGGCAGCAAGTTGCATGCTTTTCAGAGGTACTTTAAGACGTCCCCTTTCCATTTCTCGAATGACGCTGCATCGCGAGAGAGCGGGAGCACCATGAGGAACGCTGCGGTGAGCTCCTCGCTCTGGCGAGTTCCCAGTCTCAGACGTGGATGTACGGGATGCAGGCTGCGTGAGCACACCCATTCGTCTTCGGCGGAGCCGGGGGCCAGCGTCGGCGTGGCGGGGAAGCTGCGGCTCGTCGCGGCTCATCACACAGCGCTGTCACCACGACACCATGCGCTGCCCATGCTCTCGCGCATTCCCTGGCCCTTAATGGCCTTTTTTTCTCCTCACAGTTCTGCAGTGAATTATGGGAAATTCACAGTACCGTTCCTCAGTCAGGCAAGAAAAAACAGCTGCGAGAAGATATCGCAGGCTAAGTAGGCCAACACTGGTCCTGGAGGGGTCCTGGAGGGCAGCAGAGGGTGGGGGGTGGGGGTGGTTTTGGAAATGCTGCAGTTGCTAAAGAGAGTATTTGCCAAGTGTCCCCTGACACCTTAAACATCGGGTGTGGCTGTTTTGTGTCCAAATAACTATGCCAGAAATAGCCTTTAAGACTACAGGATGGCAGCGGTTATAACCCCCGTCTCAGACAGCCTGTTTCAGCCAGATCACATGATCCCAACATGCAGCCTCTAATCTTCCATCCTATCTGTCCTCGGCAGACATGAAGCTACAAATTGATTGGGGGAAATGGGTCACATGGTGGATAGGAGAGGGCAATTATACAGATAGGCTGTCATCCCAGATATAGTGACCCCCCACCCCACAAGGGAAAGGTAGATGAAAGGTGTATGCCGGGTGTCACTAAAAAGTGCGAAGCCCCCCCAAGACACCCCTGCTGAATTCCTACATTTGCGAGGACTCCTTGTAAACACCGCGATTCATTCCGTATTCCCTTGCACTCCTCGTTAGCATGACTTTGAGGTTAACGAGGAGTAAAGCGTGGAATGGCAAAGCAGGCCCAGTATTCTGATCGCAACATTATGGTTGATTAGATCATTGATGGTCGGGTCATTTCGGCTCCACAGAAACATTATCTTCCAGACATATTATTTCTCCCCATTCAGACACATTTTCCATGTCAGGATCATCCTCTAAATCTTTTGAAAATCCTTTCAAACGCCTGCAGAGGATGAACTACCCTGAAGGAAGGTGTCTGTTGAAACCCAGAGGCTCGAAGGTGCCCTCGTCTCTCATCCAACGGCAGGCGGGTTCAGAGAAGCTCCAGGGCAAGCCCATTGGTCCAGGAAGCCCATCACACAAGCTGGCTGTGGTACGAGAGAGATACTGGTTCTAATCTGACCCAAATACTGGAGATGGAAACATGCAAATATGGGGGAGTTCCATGGAATTTAAAACAGCAAAATGTCACAGCCTGTAAGTAGAGCAGCACACGAGAGAAAAGCAAATGTGCTGAAGAAGATCCCATAGAGCAATCAGCAGGACTTGGCAGGTTCCTCATAACTGTGGGAAAATTAGAAAGATCAAGGTCTCCTCTTCTGACTGGCGTGTCCGGCTGCAGGGAGATTTCCTTTTTTGATTAAAAAATTTGGACGGTAGTAAATTCGAGAAATATCCCGAGGGGAAGATTGAGAAAACGGGAGCAGATCCTTTCCCGAGTGAGCAGCCTCGGTGTGGACCCCCGCGGCACACGGGCAGCGAGGCGGTTTATTAACCTGATGTTCGGCGTGGCTGCGGTGCCAGCCGGCGCCCTCGGTGATGTCCCATCTCCTCAGATGTTCGGTCGTCAAGCGAAGAGCACGCAGCTCTTCTCCAAGGCAGGAAGGGAGACTGTCGAAATAAAAATGTAAATATGGGGCTGTTTGCGTTTCCCTTCCGGGCCCACGGGGGGCGTGTCAGGGCGAGACCTCGGCTCACAGGGAGCTGGGTGCGGGGAACGCGCTACCCAGCTTATTTTTTAAGGATAAAAAGCATTTGAAGATGCTCAGCATTTTCGGGAAGGGCTTTGCACTGCACAGTGTGTTTTTCTGCGATGTCGGAAGGCCACAGACTTACAGGCTGCATCGAGAACCAGCAGGCGCCTGAGACCCGCCTGATCTCATCACTTATATCCCACAAATTTCCTACAATTTGCCGAATTCATTAACCTTAGCATATTACAGAGGACTTAAAAGACTATGAGCGTGCATAACCATCCATCTTCTGAGGGGGGGTCCTGGAACATATCCCATGGCATAGGGTACAAGCCAGGGGTATCACCCTGACTGGGGTGCCAGTCCATCACTGGGCCCACTCACACACACAAGCAAATGCTAAGGAATATTTAAAGACACTGTTACAATGCCTGCACTTTTGGAATCTGGAGTGATTGGAGCCTGCACAGTATGAAAAGCCACATGTAAACTGCACACACACTGGGGGGCCAGGATTCGGACCCCCAGTCCCGGAGGTGTGAGGCAACAATTGTATTCACTGAGCCATGTGTAGCCAGGCATGCCAGGATTTGTCAATAACAGAAAAACGATGTTTATTTACTTGTAATCTTACAAAACCCAAATTATATTGTAAGGGGATAAAATAGTGTTTTATGAGCTATTGATTCCGAAGCACACAGATGAACATTTGTAATGTTTTGTACAAAATTACTTTCTGTACTCTCTACAATATATTTTATGTTCGGAGACGTAACAATTTGCAATTATTGAAATCATTTTCAAAAACTCCCATTTTTGTTGTAAGGTAAACAATGGTACCTGGGAGTGTTATATGTGGCCTAATCGCTGTTTATGAATTTGTAGTTACTATGGTTACAACAATTATACTGAAATACTCCATCTGCGAGATTCCCATCCTACACGCCTGCATCCCCTTTGTTGTGTGGGGGTCCAGTGCTGCTCTTTGGTTTAATAAAGATTATCTGCTTCTCTGTGGAGAAGTTTCTTAATAGTTGTGGTTAAACATGATTAAAACAAAACACATTATCTACAAAGTCTCCTGTTTGCTTGCTGCTCCGCAGTCCTCCGTGCCACTGTGTCGTCACAGTGCGCTTTCACAGCTCCACCAAACGTTTAGTGCTAGTGGTTAGGGGGTCTGAGGGGTCCGCGGTGACCGGGCATTTAAAAGACGATGGGATGGGACATCCCATGACTCTCCCATCCGGTCCGGTGTCCGTCCTGGCGTCTGAAAGAAGCTCAGCCATCCTCACCTGTGCCTGTCGGCCTACCTGCATTTCGTATGAGAGGATGCTGTCTTATTGCTTCTAACATTAGAAGGCAGCACTGCAGATTACGCTATGGTACCATTAGCACTGCCCAAAATCAGCTCTCCCCAGGATAAAGGGGGAAGACCCAGCCATTACCTTATATTCATTTAAGTGGCATCTTTCTCCAACATACCTTTTGCAGGAAGCTAGAACATTTAGGTTTAAGGGCTTTACTCTGGGGCCCAACAGTGAAATAACTCTGTCAATTTGGTCCAGCAACCTTGCGACATCTGACACAGAGGTCTAACACGAGGAGCCGCACTCCGAGGAGCCATTTTGGGACTGGCGGCGTGCTGATCAGCTGTGACTCTGCATGAGGACCAGACCCAGATATTACTTCCAAAATTAATGAGTGACTTCACTGTGGTCCAGTGGAACACGGGTATGAATTTATTCCAGAACTCCTTCACAGAGCAGGACTTACAAGCGATTTTAACGTGAACCCTCATTAACCCCAGACACAGACGAGCATCACCGGTCAATAACCAAACTGCCCGTGAAACCACGACACATTTGTTCTATGTATGAGTCACAATAGTGATTTTCCTATAAAATTTATAGGCTACACTGCACCGTAAAAGCGTATTACAGGGTGTCCTGCGCATCAAGCCCTGCGCTGGGATGCTTAACTGTCATGTAGCAGTAGGGATTCAAACCAACAACCACTGCCATTCCACGCTGTCTGGAGCAGGCAGCTGCAGTGTATCTATGTCTTGGGGTGAAGGAAATAACTAAAGTGGCAATATAATGAAATGTATCCAAAGCACATTTCCACATTTGTAAATATTGTGGATTCATATTTTCTCTTTCTCGCTTGTGAACCCCAGGATATTTGCACATTGCATACTATAATCCATACTTCATAATCCAAATATCACATACTGGGACCAGTAATAAACTATACAAGCTTATATTGGGCCCAGTAATAAACAGTATATTCGTAATTTGGGCCCAGTATTAAACTGTATATTCCTATATTCAGCCCAGTCATAAACAGCTACAGAGACACAGTAACACTGCCTGTACTAAGGTAAAATATTGAACATTAAAATAAGATGGATATGAGCACAGATGCTGCAGAGGGCAGGCATTCATAACATTTATATGACACCCGCCATCCTCATGTTTTCCAGGCGGATTGAAGGTCAGCAGGTGAAAGGCTCCGCTGTGCTGATAGCGGGTCAGGTTTGCATCCTCCGCTTCCTGGCAAGAGAGGGTTATTTTTCTGAGTCGTTCCCTAGCTGGCAGACAACCTCGACTGACGAGTGACAGAAACGTGAGGGAGAGTGAGGGGGTGTGAGGGACTGTGAGGGGGTGTGAGGGGGTGTGAGGGACTGTGAAGGGGTGTGAGGGAGAGTGAGGGACTGTGAAGGGGTGAGAGGGACCGTGAGGGACCGTGAGGGGGTGTGAGGGACTGTGAAGGGGTGTGAGGGAGTGTGAGGGAGTGTGAGGGAGAGTGAGGGACTGTGAAGGGGTGTGAGGGACCGTGAGGGACCGTGAGGGAGAGTGAGGGACCGTGAGGGGGTGTGAGGGAGTGTGAGGGGGTGTGAGGGACCGTGAGGGAGAGTGAGGGACTGTGAGGGACTGTGAGTAAGAATGAGGGGTGTGAGTGAGTGTGCGGGAGAGTAAGGGAGAATGAGGGATTCTTAGGGGGTGTGAGGAAGTATGAGTGAGTGTGAGGGAGTGTGAGGGACTGTGAGGGAGAGTGCGGGAGTGTGAGGGACTGTGAAGGGGTGTGAGGGACTGTGAGGGACTGTGAGTGAGAGTGAGGGGGTGTTAGGGAGTGTGAGGGACCGTGAGGGACTGAGAATGAGAGTGAGGGAGTGTTAGGGAGTGTGAGGGGGTGAGTGCAGTGGAGTGCAGTGAAGGAGGAGCATGGGGGGTGCTGAGTGCTTGGGGTGACACTCGAGTGGCTCTAGAAGTGACCTTCAGCAGACTGGCATAGGCCCGCCTGAGGCTCACCTGTGGCCCCACTGTCTGCAGGTGGTCCCCCACTCCTCCTGATCCTATTGCTCCTTGTCCGTTTCTGCTTCGTACCGTCGACCCACCAGCCCAACAGTAAAAGTGACCACCCCCCCCCCCCTTGGCTAGCTATGGAGTGACACCCCGATGGCAGAAAGACCCAGTTAACGAGATCTGAATTTGCAGCGAAATATAAATAAACATAGGATCACAATGGAAGCGGTGTGCACAATTATTACTTCATTAAGATGATGAAATTCGTTTGCCGTTCTGATGCGCTGCTCTCTGCAAGGCCAGCGTTGATAATGGCGGGCTCGCGCAATTAAAATCCTTTTGTTAGTCCCATCCAAAGGCAGTAATGAGGATCGTTTGAGAGCCGCACTGCCGTGCACCGCAGTCCTGCGCGGTCCCTCCTCAGAGCCGCGCTTCGTTAATTAGTCGGTAATGAGCGGCCTTTGTTCTATCGCTCAGGCTCCACCTTTCATGCCCTGAGGCTTCAAAATTCCCCCCGACTCCATAAATTACCTTTCCTCCATCGGTCGAAATAGGACGGAGGACCCCCTGGAGATCTGTAAGCCCCGCCCCCTAGCAGATGCTCACCTGGGCCCCTCCCACCCAGAGCCAGGATGTGCATGTATGGGGCTTGCAAACCAGCTGGGGGGTCACCTGGGGAGTCGGGAGGAGGTGGGGGGGGTCAAATTCTGCCTGACGACAGTATGCGGGTTCAGCAATCACCCCCCCCACAAAAGAAAATAACCTGCTCATCTGTATAGTGAAATGTTACGGAATCGGTCATATATTCAGAGTTATGCACAAGTCTCATGAAACAAAGTGTTTAGAGCTATTTCTCTGTCTAGTAAGTGTATGTTTACTTAGACAAAAACAAAATTTAAGAATATATCCAAAACCCATTAGGGTATATGCAAATAAAGAATAACACGATATAAAATAAACTGGGTCCCAAACCACTCCTTAGGGGCACCCCAGCCATTTCATATATTTGTTATTTTTTACCACCAGCTCTCTTAGTTAATTGACTTAATTAACTTTAAATAGTATTGATTTGGCAAACATTGTATGCTAGCGGTCGAGTCAACAAATACAGGGGTATATTGGATGTTTACTACAAATACCGGGGTGACTTTAAGAGAGCTTTTGACTTTTCTTTGTAAATAAACAGCATAATGGTTTGATTTTACGCCTGTCTGCCTCTGTGCATGTGCGTGCGTGTGTGTGTCTGCCTCTGTGTGGATGTGTACGTACCTGCACACACCCCCTGCGCAGACAGATGCCGCAGCCGACGCAGTGTGTCCACATTGCCGTGCTGCAGTTCCAGTTAAGCAGACTAATGAGCAGTGAAGGAGGCTCTCTGGACTCTCTGCACATCCTGGGCCTCTCCCTTGCTCCAGGAGGCGGAGCCAAGGAGGCAGGCGGGTACTGCGCGCCACATCCATCATCCATCGGGGGGGTCGGAAGGGGGGGGTGGTTCGAGACAAAAAGCTGACAAAAGGAAAGTCCGGTCGGATCTCTCCCTTAGGAATGGGGCAATTAAAGGAGCAGTGCGGGAAGGCAATGCAGCCAGGCCACACCGCGCCATGCCGGCAAACGCCGCGGGCCGTGCACCACCTTGCCGCGTCTCTCGGATGTGGGCGAGCCGCACTTCCTCCCAAATCAGGCAGCGCTGTGGGCGGAGAGGGGTGGGACCTTAAAATGAGTGCAGGCCCTCGGCACGCCTCAGATACACCTGTCGGAGGTGGGGTGATCCATCATGTCGAGAGTGACGGGGGGCTGTGGTGGGGTTGGACCTCCACGGAGCAGTGTGCTTCACAGAGTGCAGTAAAATGCTTTTATGTACATGACAGCATCAGCCCAAGCAAGTTCCGCTTTGAGTCCCTCGCTGAAACAGCTGCCTGTGATGTTATTTTTGGGTTTGTACCCTGACCCCCCCCGCCCCATACATGGGTGACAAGACAGCACCACCTCTCAGCGGCGGTCCCAGCCCGGGTTGAGAAAGTCACACGTCTGTGAACATCCATGCAATTTAATCTGTCATCGACCCTCCCCAGCCCCAGTCCCCCGTTCCCCTACAGCGGGAGGGGGGGGTGATGTCCTGACTTGCCACCAGAGTCAGGGCTCAGGCGGAACGTGAAGTTGCCATCGATCTCGGACCCCTTACCTCGTTACTGCCGTGTGACTGTCCTCTGGTTCCCATGGTGTTTGCGTATCGCCGCCGGTGACGGTCCTCGTCGATGCAGAGCAGGCAGCCGTCTGTCGGAGACTCCCCCTTCGTGGTCACGCTGCCTTATCGATCCGTCTCCGTCTCACCTGAATGTTTACCCCGGCGGCTTCCCTGATGAGCTCCACCCCACCGTGGCCATGTTCTGCCTCGTGGTCGCCTTCCAGAGTTGTACCTGTCGACCAGGTGAGCCTCCTTCACAATTTTGTAACCTTGCTGATCTGCTGACCCACCCCCCCCCCCCCGTCCTTTTGGGGACGATCAGTGGGCCGGCTGGTCTCAGGAATTCCTTTGTCTGGTTTGTTGGTCTACAATTGGCTAATTGGCTAAATAATTTGAGAATACAAAATTTTTATCCAACTCCCAGCTGCCGCCCCCGCACCCCACCCCCGAGGGACATGAATCTGCCAGCTCCGGGCACCCCTGCCTCATACACGCTCTGCCTCTTTTAATCACCAACAAATAACTCATTAGAAAAAGGCCGCGACAAACGTGATTGGTGGCTGACGAGTCTGTCAGTGGCCAGGTGACCCCACGTCGGGGTCAGGGCTTGGCGATGACATCATCGGGACGTCACCTGGAGGTCTGCTTACAGCTGGTGGTGGATAAACATCTCTGCCCATCATTATCGCACAGCGTCACTGACCCTGGCTGACGACCTCCATCACCCCGTCTGCTCGAATACCAGCCTATCACAGCTTTATGCTGTCATTGAATCACAGCAGCGGTTCCTTCTGAGGCTGGAGGGGTGAACAATTGGCCACTGGACCCGAGCAGTGATGTGGAATTGGGAGAGATGCTTGCTGGCGATGCTGAAGCTGTGGCCCCAGTCTGGGTCCTCATTCCAAGCCCCTACAGCTAGTACTGTTTACCACCACTCACCCTATGCATTTAGGCAGAGTGGTTTGGGGGCCCCCTGTTGGCCACACACTGTCACTACACTAGGGGAGGCAAGGGGCCCCCAAGTGACTTCTGGGTGGGGCCCCAGAAATAAGAAATACCAGGCCTTGGCTGCAGCTCACAGGAGGCCGCTAGCTCGGCGTGAGGATCTATTAGCAATTCAGAAGGTGCTGAAGATGATGTTTTCATACTTTTCACCAGACTGTTTGATGTTTTGTGCTGTGCAGGAGGCCACGATGACAGAGGGGGTTTGTTTTCCATTCGTCCACGTGGTTTCCGCTCGGAGGGACACGTACACTGAAAGGAGCTCTCCCCGTGTAACGGACACCAGCTCTCCCCGTGTAACGGACACCAGCTCTCCCCGTGTAACGGACGCCCTCCCACGCAATGGACACCGGCTCTCCCCACGTAACGGACGCCAGCTCTCCCCACGTAACGGACGCCAGCTCTCCTCGCGTAACGGACGCCAGTTCTCCCCGCGTAACACACGCCAGCTCTCCACGCCCAACGGACGCCAGTTCTCCCCGCGTAATAGACGCCAGCTCTCCCCACGTAACGGACGCCAGGAGTCCTGCTGGCTCGTGTCGTCAATTTCGTTTACTATAAATTAAAACCACATTGTCCAGTTTAATGGGGTTTGTGGTCCGCTGGCCGCAATGTCGGGAACTCGCCGTAAAGCGCACTGACAGATGGGTACCAGATGTTTTTACGGTCAGTTAGTGCTATTATCGAGATTAAAAAATGCTGAAGGTATGGCGGCAGGGAGACGGAGATGCGGCCTGCAGACGGATGGGGGGGGAAGCTCTGCTCTGGAGGCCCTTTTCACATCGCGCTGATTTATGGCTCCAACACCCTCATCATCGGCACTAGCGGCTGGCTCCACTGCCTGGGCTCGCTCTGAGGAGCACCCCCCCACCCCATGGTTCCTGCACCTCCTGCCCTCCCTGGAGGACCACCCCCGCCCTCCCCACCAAGGACAGTTATAAGTAGCCTGTTTAAATGTGGAAAACGCTGTTGGACCGTCTCCCTGTATGATGACGATGCAGTTTTTTGCATACTGACCCAGTAATCCGGGGGTGGGGGGGGGGGCACAAACAGACCACCGGCACTGTGCCGGTGACATTTCACTTGCCCTTTCCCTAGGTGACACCTTTCTGATTGCCATCTCCAGAGTTTATGACACCCTTTGCCGGAGCTGAAGACGGCACTTAGCTTTCCAGCATTATCCATATGGAGCCGTTAAATTATTCATTACACGGGCCGTATCGATGTCTCCCAGCCGTAAACCGGGGGCTTCACGCTGAGCCTTTCAGCACGCCCTCATCCTGCAGTCAGACGCAAGTCTGCTGACACGCTCGTCCGCGTCCGTCACCTCACAGAAAACCCCCTGTGAGTGATAACAGCCTGTCCCAGGCCGAGTCGATTCTTACCCATGAAAAGCAGATCGCGTAGATCGGCTGAGAAGGAACTCACCTCCATATGCTCCAGGGAAACGGCGACCGCGTACAAATGAAACATCGACATTTCCCCCGACTCCTCTGCTACTGGCTCACGCGACTTTGAAAGCATGAGCCTAGGATCTGGCTGTTTTGGGAAAGGCAAGCCTCTTTCTGGGGAAAATCAGATATTTTTTATAGCATCTATTCTTTAATCTGTTTCTTTGAATATTTAACTTTGGATGTGATGCACATTGGCTGTAATATCATCTCGCCACTGTAATCCCTCATGTATTTTATCGGGCAGCCTCATCGCCAGTGATAAACCCTTTATTAGAGGCTCGTGTTTCTGGGGTCGTTAAGCACTTTTCACCTACAGTGAAACTGCCTTCGGAGCTTATTATCTCCTCCACAAGCTCTCCACCCTCCACGGAATTTAGATGAGGAGGTTCGAGCCACGCCTTCATGGAGAGTGACATCACATGCCAGGGGGCTATGGAGGGGTGGGGGCAAAGGTCACGCAAAGGTCCGAGCAGGCTGGTGAATGTGGGCGGAGGCCGTCATGGCACTGAGATGGGGGCAGGAGAGGCTCTGGGCGTCTCGTAAATAAAAGGGTCACGCACCAGCCTTCCCAGCGGTAGAC
>JAODKN010000041.1:5915685-5935052 GCA_026774425.1 Petrocephalus zakoni
ATCACACTGTGGGGACATTGGGTCCCCACAACGTAATATAAACATGTCCACACATACACACACACACACACACACACACATGCACATACTCTGGCTGAGAGTGGCACATCCAGATCTCTGTACCCTGTCCGAACCCCAGTCAGACTCGTGGCCTTCTGAAGCTGGGAGCCAGGCTGGGCCCCCAGTTCCGGGTTTGGGTGCCATGGTGCCATCGAGCGAGTCGGCGTTATCACGCATTTTAGGGGTAATTCGTGTAAATCTATTCAAGGTTCATTATGTCGCTCTCATGCACGCGTGGAAACCGCAAAGGCGATAAATTGCATTTCTGTGCTGCAGCTGTTAGTCTGAAATGACTTCCCCGTGCTGACATGCTGCAGTTTAATGCAGGGGATCATGTCTCACTGGCTCAGTGGCAGGAGCCCAGTGCTTTCAAGCCAGCACACGACAGCCAATCCCAAGGAAGCAGCAGCAATTATGGCGGCCGGCCCCAGGAGTTTGCCCCAGTGTACTTCAGCTGCGGCTAGAGTCACGGCTTCTAAATATACTGTCCAACCATTTATAAAGTATTACAAAATATTACCTGCCCTGATCCTCAAGTTTGCGCGACACATCATGTTTATTGATGGCTGCAGGTCAGTGCTGGTAACACCCAGCTTTCTGACATCACCTGGCACCAAACAACACCTCCCACTGGCCAGTGCAAAGGATGCTGTCCTATTGCCAGTGCTGTGTGTGTGGGGGGGGGAACTTTAGTATGCCACTGCGGATGTGCAAACTCTGACCGCGCTTTTCTGTTGGAGTGTGCCACACTGGTAGGAGCAGAGGATGCTGGGAGGTGCCCCCCCCCACATAAAGAGATAAAAAGCAGGAGACGCACAGGGTGGCACGGCACTGGTCTGATCTGAAAAGATCGCCTCCCTGGGGGACGGGAGCAATGCGGAACCCCGACTTATTACTGGGGCCCGTCGTTCCCAAGCATCTTGGCCCCGCCATCGACCCCCCCCCCCCCCGGCAGCGACGCACTCTAATTGGGAGGGGAGGCGGGAGGCACCGGCGGTCACAGAGGGCCGTGCTCTCATCGACACGCTTTTAAAGAGCCATTTGGAGGAGGCGGCCACGGAGCCCCGCCATGGGACATACCAAATGAAGGTCTGGTGGGAAGGGGGGGGCCCACCACCCCAGGACCTGGGTTAATTAGGCCCGCTCTGCCCCCAAACAGCAGGACCAATCAGAACCCCCTCCCCTTCTTTCCAGCCTGGAGCTAGGGGGTGGGGGGATAGTGCCTATCATATGTGAAAATCAGCCCCCCACCCCCCCAGAGCTGTTGTTATTGCTTTGTCCCGCCGAGTGTGTCAAGGGCTGAAAGGCAGCCAATTTCAAACAAAGGGAAACGGCACCTCGTGCCCAGGTGCTACTGCACGGCGCATCACTGCGAGGACTGGCAGTCCAACACCTTTGGGTGTTGGGGGGGGCAGTCAGACCACAGGCCACAGTGAATGTAATGCAGGCAGAAGAGCAGACTGGAGCAACGGAACAGCAATTAGGGCACTGACTCCGGTCACGTTGGGGGGGGGGGGGGGGCTTTGTCTGCAGGTAATTAACCAGCACCGTGGCCAGACAGAAGGTGGGAGATCAGGGTGATGGTTCCAGCAGCCCGTGGCGGGGGGGAGAGGGGCATGGGGGTAAATAGCTCCCCGACCAGGGGCCGAACCCAGCGGACACCCCCTGACCTACATGCACTACAGCTCCTAACCTGAAGGAGGAGAGGCTTGGAGCTCAGAGCCTCTAATCCATTACAGCTTCACAGGGGATACACGCCCGAACCTGGCGCCATGTCGTCATTCCTCACCAATTACTCTGGCAACCGGATGGCAAATATTACATCATCCCACATCGGGCATTACTCTACCCAGGAGCCGCGGCGATGCTGTAAAATGTCATTTCCCACAAGCCGAGTCCCATCTCACGCTGCTCCCCGCACTGGCCACCCTGCTCACGTCTGCCCTTAGTCCCACAGTATTTCAGGCCTGAATCTGTTACCTGGTGATCCTCTGTCGGAGTTACTGGTTTGGATTGCGGCTTTGTGAGTGCAGGTTTTTCACTACTTTATTTGGGGGGGGGGCTGGGAATTGGGGGTTAGTGTCTGCCATTTGTCCTGTTCCACTACAGATGTCGATCTGAAGATGGACTGCCTTATGCACATTCGCACATACTTTCTGTCGGCTCCTTGATGATGCGCACTCTGCTATTAAGCGAGGCATGTCTAATGTATACTCCTGTATTCCTGTGTTTTATAAGCCGAGGACCTCAACAGTGACAGGGTCTGTCCAAAGAGGCTCGTCGATATCAGGAAAAGGGCCTAGGGTACGAATAACCTTTGGCGGGCCGAGCTTGCCGGCAGGATTGAGGGGAAACGCCTTTTGTATGAGGGGTGGCACATTAGCAGGGTCCTTACCGGAGAGCAGGTAGAACACTGCACCTTAACAAGCAAAGACTAACATTAAGATAGCACTCCCTTCTGCTAGCCTCTGCTTCCGGTCGCAACCCACCTGCTTTACCATGACCTCTCACTCATCAGGCTTTCTGTGGGACCTGGTGCACCTGCACTCATAAACCCAGAGGAACAGAGATACCCGTGCTTAATTCATATAAGGACACTCAGATATATGTAGAGGAGCTGCACACGGACACTCTCTCTCACACATGGCCCCATCTCTCACACTTCCTGCTTATAAACATGCCCACTTCCCCATCCTCACACATGGCTCCATCTCTCACACTTCCTGCTTGTAAACATGCCCACTTCCCCCATCCTCACACATGGCCCCATCTCTCATACATGCTGCTTATAAACATACCCACTTCCCCATCCTCACACATGGCCTCATCTCTCACACTTCCTGCTTGTAAACATGCCCACTTCCCCCATCCTCACACATGGCCTCATCTCTCACACTTCCTGCTTGTAAACATGCCCACTTCCCCCATCCTCACACATGGCCTCATCTCTCACACTTCCTGCTTATAAACATGCCCACTTCCCCCATCCTCTCTTATTGTCTCCTTTACCTTCCTCCTCTCCCCAATACTCATCTTTTTCCCCTCCTCTCCTTTCCCTCCTTCCCCATCCTATCCTCTCCACTTTCATTGCATTCTTATCTCTCCTCTCTTTTCCTCTCCTCGCCCCCCTCTCCTCTCTTCTACCTTCTCTCCTCTCCTCTCTCATTCCATCCTCTCCTCTCCTACCTCCCTTCCTCCACACTACATTCAGCTTTTCTGGTATTTTCCGCGCTGGAATCCGACCGCTTGGCCGAGTACCGATCATACGAATGGGATACACAGTGCAAAGGCGTCTAGGGTTCCTGCTGGCTGCCGTCGCTCGGAGGGGGCCATTTAACTCCACCCCTGATACTCCTGTCCACAGCAATTAGCCACTAATTGCAGCACGGAACAATGGCCTCATCAGCACAATAACAAGCCTGGAGGAAGTGTGAAAACAGGGCGGGAGGCAAAGGAATAAGAATTGAGGACTGAGATAGAGAGCTGGAGGGTGCAAAGCAGCAGGCTCGCCAAGATTAAAGGGATCCCAAATTCAGTCCAGCAGTGTCGTTTACACAGAGTCATTTCTGAGAAACCACACACCGGCATTGGGAAGGCGGCGACCTCGAACACGTTCAGAGGTCAGCGACGCTCACTTGCTGTCCGCTGTTTGCACGCACCTAGCCTCAGTGCAGGCAAGATGGCGAGAATAAGCTCTGGAACCTGAACCTGCATAAGGCGTTAAGGAGAAGTGTGGTAGCCTGATTTTAAACACTGTTTTCTGAAATGGTTTGGCTGTAACCTTGTAATTAAGTTATTTAACAGCAGGACCATTCAGCAATTAGCTAAAGTGAAAAGCTGCCACAATAATCTCACAGTATGCTCAGCTTCGAAACCTGGGTAAAAAGGTGGCCCCGCTGACAGGGGGATTGTGGGTAAAAATGTGGCCCTGCTGACAGGGGGATTGTGGGTAAAAAGGTGGCCCCGCTAACAGCCTTTTCCTTGCTATTGCTTCACAGGAGATAAATGAGGAATGAGAAGATGCATGGAAGAGCGAGAGGAGCAGGGGCTTCAGGCCGCAAGCGGTTCCTTTGTCATGGAGCTCGTCCCGTCTGTGCTGGGGGTGAGAAACAGCAATGGTGTGGGGGGGCGGTGTCTGCCAAGCGTGGCCGATGCACTGTCAGGGCTGCTGAGCCCGGGTGTGGGCCGATGCCCGGTCGTTCACCCTGCCTCCGGTCAGTGCTGCCACTGCTGCCATAGAAACAAGCTTCCCTCCGCACCCCGCGAGCCCCCCGCAAGCCCCCCGCGCTCTGCTGCAGCAGGCTGCTTGCACACTTAACAGGCGGCGCGCTCATTAATATCAAACGTCCGAGTGGTTTTGGTAACCGACACGTTCAGATTCATAAAATGTTTTCTGAGTGCATGAAAGAGGGCCTGAGAGAATTCTTCATTTGGTTAAATATGTAAGTCCTTTCTATCTCTGAAGAAGGTTAAAGCCATAAACCTTTATTAATTAATGTAAACTTCAATTTGGTTACATTAAGTTATATTCTAGAACAAAGAGAGCATTTTGACAGTGTTTCCAATTATATAAACCACAGACATTTGCAGTGTGAAGCATAATGAGCTATTGCGTCAACCTGGGTAGTACCATCATAGGCCCGGACTGTGATTCACCCTCCAAAAGCCAGGTGGTGCCATAACATTTACCTGGAAAGTCATTATGCATTTTAGGTGTATTCCCTTTTAAGGTACAGTTTTCAAAGTAAGGACCTGTGACAAGGAAAAGGATGGAACGTTAGAGAGAGGTTTGTAATGAGGGAGATTTGTTTCCAATCAGTGTCTCTAATGTGTGCCCCTATATTTGTATGGTTTTATATTGTTTGCATCAGTTGTACGGTTTGCATAATTTGGCTGGATCCCACAATAGAGCCTTTTTTCCAGACTGTTTAAATCATCCCTTCACCTTTAACTTGTTTGGTAAAAACATTACAGGATGCATCCTTTGCAGAACATCTGTTTGTGCTGTCATAAATGGGACTTCTTGTCTGGAGGATTACGTGAACTTCCATGGAGTGGCCGTTGTGTGGCTTGTTATTTGTTGTGTTTATGTAAGTGACTATATCGTTGTAATTTGCTTACACCACCATTATCATGTTAATAGTGCACTTTTGCATGCACCGAGGGTCCTTCGTGTTAGTGTGGCATGTGCCTAGGTAGATTGTGAGTGTACTGTGTATCGTATATACGTGCTGAACTTACCCAGAACTGGAAATGAGTATTTTCCATTAACTGTGAACAATCTCAGCATTCCACGTAAAGCACAGCCTGCAGAGCTACGGACATTCTGAGTGTTTCGCCGCAAAGCACTAGGGACACTAAGTGTCCCACTCCAAAGGCTGAGGCCCACCCCCCAGGACGAGCAGCAGTGTATTTGCTAAGAGGCCTCTGAACCTGCTTGTGTGCCGATTTGTACGGCTGCCTTCTTGGGGTCTTGCTTTGTTTGAAATGTGCTGCAGGTGTGTAGCTGTTGCCCCACTACTGGACCACACTGATCACTTAACTGGGAACAGTCCTCTAATGAACCTGTGCCGCCTTCCCAGTAAAACCTGCCTAATTCTTTAAGCAAACATTGTTCCTGTACAGAGCCCCTGCCCCAAGTTTTGCACCACTAGCCACAGACAGATATGCTATAAATCACCCTGCCCAGTGCACCCCCAAATCCCCATCAGCACTCCTACCCTGGCAGCCATGCACCATGTCCTTCCCTTGTCCTTGGGTTGGGGGGCAAATTTTTAACCCCACCCCCAGCTTGTGTTTCAGTCTGTCTCCCCAGGGAGTTGGGGGGGGGCAGAACAATAAGTCTTAACGCCATGGTTATAGTAATAAAGCTGCATGTAGCTTTGGATGCATGTGTAAGGTAGGGGCATTGTTATTTTTTTTCTATTTGGGGGTGGTGTCTGGCTCTGTTTGACACGCAGATTCAATAATGAACCAGGTTTGAGAAAGCAGAGTGCTGACACAGGAGCACACGTTTCCTTTTTTGGGGGTGGGGGAGGTTCATCTTTCCAAAATCTGTGACAATTCTACCATAAAGAACTAAAGCTCAATCTATCAACATAATCCCCCCCCCCCAAAGGCAGTCTTGTGAAGACTCCACCAGAAGGTCTCCTGAGCTTCTGAGACACCGCCCTGGCACAGTTAGCGCAGGATGGAATGGCAGCACAGGTCTGTCCAGGGCCGCCCTGTCGCATCCAGCCTTCCAGGACAGACTGCTTCTCTTGGGCAAGCGGGGCCTTAGAACGATCCAAAGATCTGCTGCGTTCGCTCAATTAACATCTGGGGTCGTGTGTGCGATTGTTTCCCGGCTAATGCCGGGGTTTGTTTTCCTGCCAGAGACTAAATCACAGGAGAGAGAATGTACCCAGCTGGTTTTTAGCAATCAGACTAATTAATCATACGACAGCTACTTCTAAAGTGAACAGAAAATCATTGCCATACAATAAAAGTGTGCAATATGCAGATTGTAATCCGGGCTGACTGTCCTCTGTTGTTCTTGCCATTGAGCACTGTGTAGAGTGATTTTTTCTCAGATGATTACTTTTTTCAGTCCTTTTCTGTTGGATGGCAGGGACACGGGCTGTGATTACACGGCGCGCACTTGGATCGAGAATCCAGCCACGGACAAACTCCGAAAACTGTCACCTGAAAGGTCTTCATTGGTATAAGCAGCCCACGCTTTGCGAGATATTTAATCTGCTAAAAGAAGCGTAAATGCAGATTGGGAGCCGCCTGGCAGCGTGAGGTGGGCCATTAACATGCCGATCCTGCGAGGACATGGCGGTACACCGGCTATACGCCGCCGCGTTAAGTACCATCTAAAAGTCTGACATGCCGCCAGTCACCCAAGCTTAGCTGATATCTGCGGCGTGATTTTACCGTTGCTCTTTGTGTAATGAAGAACTTTAATGGCATGCGAACTCAGGAGAGGGAGAGCCGATATTCACGCTAATATTTGGGGGGTGGGCAGTTTTTCCTGTTGCCTTATCAAATTTTGCTTCTCGGGGGTCAGGGGGGTGCCAGCGATCTAAAACCATTTAAAGAGGTTGTGCGTTTCCTTAATTGCTCTGAGTCTTACTGGCTAAACATTTCAGTTTCGGGCTGGGACCCTCATCGATCACGGCCGAAGACCATCAAGGACACCCCCCTCCACCCAGCAGCATCAGACACCGTGCTTTCCTGCCACCTTGCAGTCACCTCCCCACCCCGCCACCCACCATGGACCCCTTGCCGTCCTCGTAGTCACCCCCCCCATCCTCGCTCCGCTCCTGTCCACACGGTATCCTGGGGAAGGCGGGCAGGCGGGCTCTCATAAATCACCCCGGGGGGTCCCATGATGGCTTTTTATTGCGGCCCCCGGGCCCCACGCCCCCCCAGCCACCATTAATCTGGCCGCTTCTTATCGCGTCCCACGGTGCTGATGGCAGCTTGTGATCAATAACCACACATCCTGATTGTTTCATCCGTTACGGCCAAACCCGGGCTGCTGACGGCGGCCCCCGCTCCAGCGCCCGCGTCTTCCCGCCCTCTCCTCCTTCCTGCCCACCTCTCTCTCCCTCTCTCTCCCTCTCTCTCCGGGTACTTTATTCCATCCTCTCTTTCACCAGCCGCTGCTCTGGGAGGGTAATTTACTGACCCCCCATCATCCTCCCAGCCGCCACATTCCTCAATCCCATCTGCCCCCGGCTCTCGTGTTAATGGACGCCACCCTCCCCGCTACTGTATGCATCTGGGTGCCGGTAGTCGGCACGGTGATGAGTCTCCTTGACCTGACCGTCGGCTGACCACATGCCCTTGAGTCTGGGTAGCAAACCCCTGGGTCCCCCACCCACCCTGAATTTGTTGCTTTAACCCCAAATGGATCAAGGAACCCAGAAGTTAACTTGGGGTGGACAGCTGATACTCGACAGGTTGAGGCTGGCAGAGCAGAGCTGGGTGCAGTTTGGTTGGAGGGGAGGCATGGAGAGGGGAGGAGGAGACTCTAAAGGAGGAGAGACCTCCTGCTCCCGTACAGGTGATTATATTGGGGGTGGAGGCGGGGCTTAGTGGAGTATAGTCCTCCAGGTTCCATCCAGGTGATTTTGTGGTGGTGGGGTTAAGTGATATAGTCAATTCTGGGGTGGTGGGGGGCGTAGTTTGGGGAATTATAGTGCTGGTTTCAGGGGTGCTTAGAGGGATAGGGCCTAGGGGGTTCCACCCTGCTGATTCTATGGGGGGGGTGCTTATCATTTTTATCCTGACTTCCCTGGATGATGTCCATGTGGTAGGTACATATCTACAACACAGCACAGAATCCCTGCTGCACAAAGTGAGAGGCTTAGCAGTCAGGGTGATGGTCAAGTGGTCACAGGAAGGAAGGGAAGAACATTACGGGGATGGGGGGCTGAGGAGCTGGCGAACGTCCCTCTCAGCACCTGCTGGCATCTCCGGTGCGAAGCTCCTCACTCCTGCCTCCTTCTCTTCTCGCTTTCATCTGTGAGCTCCAACACATATTTCTTTTTGTGAGCCTTCCCACCTACATCCACAGCGCTCCCTTTACCGGGGATTACGGGTCCTCCAGCAGCCCGCTTTCTGACTCGGCAGTCCTGCGTCAGCGACACCGCCTGCTGTCTCCTCCATAAAGAAAACGCTTTTCACTTTTAAAAAGTGCCGTCGCTAACCATCTACAACCAAACACGGCGGCTCGATGCGGCGGATTCTGTGGTTAGCGTAATCTACGACAGCTTACTGATACCTATCGGCTGTAATGCAGTCATTATCATCATCATCATCATCATCATAATAACAATAATAATAATAATAATCATCATCATCAGCACGTCATCGGGGGCTGGTGTGTGGCTTCCTGAGCTAAGCCTCTACTTGTAATAGGAAAGTCACTGGCGCCACTTCTCCACTGGGCAAGGACCCCCCACCACCCCAAAAAAAACACATCTGACCAGGCACCCAGTTCCCAGGATGGGATATAAAAGGGAAGCATTCCAGTGGACTTGTGCGAAAGGTAAATAAAGGATTATTTAATTTCACCTAAATTGCAATTTTGTAAAACCAAAAATCCTGTAGAATTGTATGTGCCAGGTAACTCACACCATCCATGAACACATTACAAACTCAACACACAGAAGCTGCTTCTGGGCCATCAAGGGAGTGCACAAACAGTGGCAGGCATTGAGTGTCATTCAAAGAGTGACTCCATAACGAACAAATGTTGCGTGTTTTATTAGCACCAGTGAAAACAGTGCCCCCTGGCATCACCTCCAGCAGAACTTTGGTCATTCACTGAACTCTCAGGTTGACCTACTTAGGTTCTCAGTGGTGGCATGGTGACGGGACCATCAAGGCTGGTGACAAGAGTGACGAACATGGATGAATTTAGATGGAGACACGCACGGCGTAGCAGGGGCATGGACCCAACCTCACGGTCTGGCCGGTAATTAGACGAGAGCTCAGGATAGGCTGGTAGGTGATTTCCAGTGGTGTTTGAAAGCCAGAGTGGGTACGGTAATGAAGGGACAGCTCCGCTCAAAGCCAGGATGCATGGAATGTTACCAGGCAGCGTGATGGACTGGGCCCCGCCAGCTGCCATCTACCTGCCTCCTCTGTGTCCCCTGAGTTATCACCGCCCCCCCATCCCCCATAATAGTATGAAAGGAGTCGTATGAGATGCAATAAATTCAGGAATTTGGAGCTTGGAAGTAATTAATCTAGCCAGGCAGCAGACTGTCAGCACAGCACCTGATTTACGGCGAGGTTCACCTCCAGCAGGTGGCCCGTGAGGCCTTCGTCAGCAGCGGCAAAGCAGGGGGCTGCATTTTCTCGAGCCCCCCCATGTCGGGCACCCCGTCCAGGAGCCCGCTACCACAACACCACTTCTTCAGGGCTGAGCAACACACCTCTGAGGACAGGACATTAAGAAGCCAATCACATGGCCTGTTATTGCCGTGTGATACAGTCGCAGGACATTAAGAAGCCAATCACGTGGCCTGTTCTTACCCTGTGATACAGTCGCACCCAATGCAGCATGGAGATGACGAATAGAGACAAAAAACATGATCACTCCAAAAGGACGGGATAGCCAGCAAAGTAATCTCTGAACAGCTAAACCTATAATATGCTGGTAGGGATCATAGTGAAGAACACAGGTTTTATTTTTATACATTTTGATAAAGTGACCTTTCCCTTGATTTTATGTGGGGACATGTCACAGGAGCTTGTGAAGCATAGCGTGACCATACAGCCCCCCAGCATACAGCCAGTGCACCTGCCCCTATTCCCATGCTGTGTCCCAAGTGTCAGCACATTCTTCTCTGCACCATCGGGGCCAGAAAGATCCATCCATCCATCTACTTCCTGAAACCGCTTATCCTGTTCAGGGTCACAGGGGGTCCAGAGCTTATCCTGGAGACTATGGACACAAGGCAGGGACCAACCCAGAATGGGGGGCCAGCCAATCGCAGGGCACACTCACACATGCACACCTACGGGCAATTTGGTAACTCCAATTAACCTCAGCATGCCTTTGGACTGTGGGGGGAAACCGGAGTACTCAGCGGAAACCCCATGACGACACGGGGAGAACATGCAAACGCCACACACGTGGAACCTGGGCAGAAACTTGATCCCTCATCTCAGAGGTCTGAGGCAACAGTGCTAACCACTGCACCACCATACCGCCCCCCAGAAAAATCCAAAATTATACTTCATGTACTGCATATGCTTTGGCTAAAATTAATACTAATCATAATAACAGTGCTTGTTCAAGTAGGCCTGGAGGAGGTGAGGAAAGCAGCAGGATGGCTGAGGCACGGCGCCCCCTGCTGGTAGGGTTCAGAACCTTCAGATCGCCATGGAAACTACTCTGCTGAATCACTGACCTGCCTTCGATCTTTACATTGCAAATGGAGGAGAAAAAGGTAATTCCAGTTTATTCACTGTACACTGCATTCTGCTCCCGCCATGTGTGAAATTACTCATTGACCCCGAGGTCTCCGCAGCTCAGCAGTAGTGGGGCGGGGGGCTAGGCCGTGTTGGGACAAATGCGGGGCATTGTTTGTAGTCATTTTACACAACTTCCCCACCACCGAGAAGATGTGTGCCTTAATAAAAGCTTTCCCTGGGATTGGAAAACAGTTTCCCAACTCTTCCCAGTAAGGAATTCTGGGAATACTGGGAGTCTGCACTGGGGACCCCCATAACTGGGAGAGCTCATCCCCTCCGGGATCCGGCACATGGCCTTCCCTCTCCTGCCATTAGACCTCCCTCCCCCCGCCCAACACTCCATGTAAAGTTGCCATGGAAACTACTTCTCAGAGTAAAAGCCTTCGCGAGGGCAGCAGTGGCAGAAATGACAGACAATGCGGTTAGAGACAACAGGTCCCCAAGACGGAGATCTTTGATAACGTTTAATTTTGCCAGATAAAGAAATATCATTGTTGCAGAGCAGTGGCCGTGTCTGTGTGGGGAATGTGGGCGAGACCCTAATTCCACACCGCCTTTGGAGAACGGTGACAAAAGCCACTTTCTAATTTTTGTTTCAAAGCCCTCAGGTTCCTTTCAGCGGTAATAGCGCATTGTAACTGGGCTTCCTATCATTTCAGCAAATTTGCAGTAAAGTACAGGGGCATTATGGAACTGGAGGCATCTCGGAGCCCAGTATACCTAATTCATAATAATTGTTTTAATGGGTGGCTGTGGATTTTTATTACAGATGATTATGTTTGCATGCAGCAGGCGTGTGCTTGACAGTGTGCCTCCAGTTAGGTCAGACGTGTTCTCATCATGCTGTGTGTCTGAGTCACGTGTGCTCCCAGAATGAGATGGACCTCTGCTGAGACCTAAAGGGTGCAGAGAGGCTTAAAGACTTTCGAATCACAGTCGGGAGCAGTTATTCTTCAGCAATATGAATGTATGTACTCCAGTACCCAGCTAAATAAACAGAAAAGGAAGTTTGAATGCAAATAATTGATTTCCACCCCATAGTGCTGTCAGGTATTTCCAAGTCCCTTGGGTGGCTATAGATGGTCTTCAGATCCGTACAGACACACACACTGATTAAGTATCTGTATGTGGACTCTCCATTCATTTCTATGCGCATAACCATAATCCCAGCTATGACAACCTTAACCCCAACCCAGCCCTAACCCTAACTACAAGTAACCAAACAAAATACAGACTTTTTGATTATTTATATTCATAGATTTTTATAAAAACTGAGTTTCCCCTTGTGTCTCCAGAAGGTCAAAATGATTTTAAAAAGTGATTTTTATCACATTGTGGGGACATTTACATTACACCACCTCGATGTAATGTATGCATGACCCACACACAGACACACACACACATGCCCGTTCAGTTAACGCACTCACACATACAGACATGTATACACCAGCTCCTTGTGCACTGCGCAGCGGCAGAGAGAGCCAATCGGCAGCACACGGACACTCCTCCTCAAGACGTCTCCCTCCTGGCCTCACGCTCCCTTACTTCGGCCCCAGGATGAGCGATGGGCTGCATTTACGCGTAACTGTTCCCTGATTGGACGCCACACAATCTCAGAGTGCCTTCGCAGGTCTGACTCCAGGCTGAAGATGGGACCGGTGCCTAGACCAGCAAATCCTGTGTCCCCTTTCCCTCGCCTCATCCTCTGCCTAACACAGTGGGTTCCCCCTCCTCTGCAGGGTGCCTCCTGCTGGAGGAGAGCCACTGCTCATGCCTGGGGACGACTGACTCGGGAAAGTCATGAACAAAAACATTCAGGCCGGTGCCTCTGACTTGGGGTTCCTGGGGCTTCCCTTCTCAGCCTCCTGCTTTAGTTTATATCCAGACACAAAGTCGTCTTTCCCAGCAAGGATGTGACAGTACTGTCCTCCTACATGGCTACAAACTTCTCACTTCAAAGCAGATACAGATGACAGCAGAGGTGGATAGTTCATGTCCAGAAAGTAAAAATCCAGACCAAGATTTTGTTTCAACCAACCAGTTGAGCATAAAGGGTCACAGTCACAGAGTACACAGCTGGTTGGTTGAAACAAAATCATGGTCTGGATTTTTGTTTTCCAGACATGAACTATACACCTCTGGATGAAAGTTTGTAGCACAGGCCAGAAACATGTCTGGTTGACGTAATCGTTATCGGTCACACTCTCTCCTGTTCAGGGCATGTTTGGTTTGACCTTTTCAGGACCGCAGTCATTCCTGGTAACAGCAGCTGAGCTGTGAACAGTCTGCGCATTCTTCAGACAGGGAACGAGATTTGCCTTAATGATACCAAGCTCAGAGGGTCGACGGGAATCCAGATCCCCGTTGCTGATAAAGGTCACGCCGGCACCACTCAGTAAGACGTAAGCCTTGGCGCGGATTTTCTGTCACGTCTCTGTGCCGGGCATGACTCCACTTTCAGCTCTTCTAGCTGATCTGTCACATGGTGAAGACCATGTCCTGGTACGAGATGGACGTTTCTGCTCTCCATGGTGGGTTCCAAGGCACTCTCGATGAGAGCATGGTCAGTACGGCTAAAGACGAGCTGTCAGAATTTTCCCTGTACTCACAGCACGTCCCAAAAAAGCCAGAGCTTAGTAAGATGGCCAGGCAGATGTCCGCATGAAGAAACAGCTTGTTTCTATGACTCACAGAGAATTTTGAAGCACTATTACCTCCCCTAATTAAAATATAATCCAACATGTTGCTTTTTCCTCGGCTTGGGTGCTGCCTTCTTGCCTCCCACGTTACCTGTAGGCAGAGCCCGCTGGGAGATCTGGGGGTCGTTCTATCCTGTGCAAACTCGAGCACAGATGGTCCGGTACATGGGTGGGTGCCAGTCATTTTCCATTGCTCACGCTGGATGAGAGATCTCCATGGCGATGGAGCAGAGAAGGACGACCCTGAGCACACAAAAAGCCAGAGAAAACAATGCAAGAGGACAGTAACCTTGTCACTCTTGAAACGGAGCCGCCCCGATTCACGCATCGAGTTGCCTGATTTGCTGCTTCATAAGCGAAAATCAGCCACAAATTACTCTGCCAAATGTATCTGTCCTGCTGGCAGACATCAGCGTGTGGGGGGTGGAGCCGGGTGTTAAACTTATCACCTTGGAAATGGAGATTTAAAAAAGTCAACTAAAATAAAATAAACTAATGTGCCTCAGTGTTTTAATTCACTTTCAGTGGTGTTTGCGTCTAAATCCACTGAGATGCTGAGAGATATCACAAAGTGGTTTAAGTCGGTCAGGCTTTTAGTTTGAAAATAAAGCAGATTTTTGGCTGCCGTTTCAGAATCACTCTGTAGTCGTACAGCTCGGGCTGGCATTTAATCCAGGGCTGTCCCTCTTTAGCTCTATATGGCCAGGATCCCAAAAACACATCAGCCGTGCTGCCCGTTGAATGAATAATTCCCCCGACTGCCTCACAAGTCTGCCACAAAGCCTATTTTCAAAGGGATTCTCAGAACTTAATCGGCAAAAAGAATTCTGCTTCAGTACCCATTTTCTACACAATATCGTCTTGCTTAAAAAAAGAACGATTGCTCATTAGCAGAAACAGAGTCGAGCCGGATGGGAAATCTTTGGAAGACTTCGGGCCAAGGAGAGCCGGACCGGATTGTTATTTCTCAGAAGAGGTGCGATGTGGTCTCCGCGTGTGTGCGTCGGTGTGACTTGCAGGTTTGAGGGGCAGATGGCTGAGAGGAAATTAATCGTGTGGTCTTGACATTGCAACATGCGATCTCTCTCCGAGTGGGACTCGCATAAAGAAAGCTGTGAAACGCACGTGCCCATTTCATGTAAACACCACAGTCATCAAAGACAACAGTACTTGGGCTTTAAAGTAACATAAACAGCCACACACACACTCTCACATGACAGATTAACAGTCTCCAGACACAAAGACAGACTCCTGCTTTAGCCATGTCGGCATCTAGTCACAACTTACTGATCCATTTGAAAATGCACCTCACTGGAACTGCATCTCACGTGTCCAGTATATGGCCCCGTAGGTTACGCCTCTGTGCCTGCGGTCGTGTAGCTGCTGGGGCTTGCAGGATGCTCCAGGGGTACTGGGTAAATGGCTCACTCTGCTTCAAGCGTCACTATCGCTTCTATATGTCTGCATGCCTTAAAGAAGTGAAATGTGATAGGATCTGTGAAAACAAAAGAATTCTTATGTAGTGTCTCTAAGCCTGTTCCTTGTTACTCCATCTCTAGTTTCCAAGCCTATTCCCTGTTACTCCATCTCAGGTCTCTAAGCCTGTTCCCTGTTACTCCATCTCAGGTCTCTAAGCTTGTTCCCTGTTATTCCATCTCAGGTCTCCAAGCCTGTTCCCTGTTACTCCATCTTCAGTCTCCAAGCCTGTTCCCTGTTACTCCATTTCAGGTCTCTAAGCTCGTTCCCTGTTACTCCATCACAGGTCTCCATGCCTGTTGTCTGTTACTCCATTTTCATTCCCCAAGCCAGTTCCCTGTTACTCCATCTCAGGTCTCTAAGCTTGTTCCCTGTTACTCCATCTCAGGTCTCCAAGCCTGTTCCCTGTTACTCCATCTTCAGTCTCCAAGCCTGTTCCCTGTTATTCCATCTCAGGTCTCTAAGCTCGTTCCCTGTTACTCCATCACAGGTCTCCATGCCTGTTGTCTGTTACTCCATTTTCATTCCCCAAGCCAGTTCTCTGTTACGCAATCTCATGTCTCCAAGCCTGTTTCCTGTTACTCCATCTTCAGTCTCCAAGCCTGTTCCCTGTTACTCCATCTTCACTCTCCACGGCTGTTCTCTGTTACTCCATCTCTAGTTTCCAAGCCTGTTCCCTGTTACTCCATCATAGGTCTTCAACCACATTCCCTGTTACTCCATCTCTGGTCTTTGAGCCTGTTCCCTGTTACTCCATCTCCGGTTTCCAAGCCTGTTCCCTGTTACTCCATCTTAGGTCTCTAAGCCTGTTTCTTGTTACTCCATCTCAGGTCTCCAAGCCTGTTCCCTGTTACTCCATCTCAGGTCTCCAAGCCTGTTCCCTGTTACTCCCAATCCCACACCCTGCATGCCTGCTCACTGTCCATCCTCCCAATCCCACATCCTACATGCCAGCTCACTGTCCACTGGGTGTACTTTTGCCAATGTTGAGCATTAAATTAACAAGAGGCAGCATTTCGCTTGAAGGACCCTCTTTGACTGGTGACGCGTCGAGACATGCCCAGGCGTGGTGACGCGGCGAGACGTGCCCAGGCGTGGTGACGCGGCGAGACGTGCCCAGGCGCGGTCATGCGGCGAGACGTGCCCAGGCGTGGTGACGCGGCGAGACGTGCCCTGGTGCGGTGACGTGTCGAGACGTGCCCAGGAGCGGTGACGCGGCGAGACGTGCCCAGGCGTGGTGACGCGGCAAGACGTGCCCAGGCGCGGTCATGCGGCGAGACGTGCCCAGGCGTGGTGACGCGGCGAGACGTGCCCAGGCGCGGTGACGCAGCGAGACGTGCCCAGGCGCGGTCATGCGGCAAGACGTGCCCAGGCGTGGTGACGCGGCAAGACGTGCCCTGGTGCGGCGTGCTCCTCGCTGCCGGGGAAATTGGAACCACTTTGCTGATACCGGATAATTCTCTCGGCAGGATTCTCAGGTGTGGTATTTGGCCTGGTGTTGGCTGGAACCCGTTTGTCCCAATACTGGTAGCAGTAATTGAAAGTTTTGAAGTGTAACGTGTTTGGTAATGAAATTAATTTTCCGTGAAAAGTGTTTAGACTAAAAATGAGAGCAGGCTTAATCCTGGAGAGACAGCAGGGAGGGCTTGGGGGGATGGGGGGTCCTGGGCAGCCTTGTTTGTTATATTTTTGTATGGGCATATAATGGGATTGGATATTAGAGGGATGACAAAATATCCCTTTTCAGTTTAAGGAGTGAAAAAGGGTGTTTTGAAAAGAAGCAATCCAGCAGTGATTCTTCAGCTGAATTGCAATTTTAATCCGCCTCATTATTTATTAATGAGTTGTGGATCATATTTAAGCTAATAGCATTTATAGCATAACTGAGAAGAAAACGTGAAAATTGAGTGACAAAGTGAATCCCCACATAAACGCTATAAACAAACCTAACAAACACATTCACTGGTGCGCTAAAAAATGTCTCGTTCCTGCGATACGGGCCGTGATTTCACATTTTCCCTAAAATCTCCAGTTCATGCCACCCAAGGATCCATCACACTTTCATTACTCTCCTGCTGAATTCCTGAAACTTGCTGCCATCCATGATGCTGTAAATTACGGGTCTGCCTTCGTCCTGCACCAAACGCCAGGTGGACCCGGCGCCAGTGCGATTTGTGTAGAGTAACTCCTGAGTTTCTCTCTATGACCTCAAGCGAGACCTTTAACCTTCACCTGCTCCAGGGTGCAGATATCAGATGACTCCAGCACCCACGGGTAAAATGTAGAAATCGTTCAATATGCTGACTTATACTATCATTTCATTTAAAATTGGTATTGTTTAGAATCTGCTGTTTGAGATTTATGTATAAGTTTACCCATCTGAATTTGGAGAAATATGATTGGATGAAAGGGACCAGACAAACCCATGCAAACCCATGTGGGAGGCTGAATTAATAATTTTAGAATGAATCAGCAGCCATCCTTCGCTAATTATTTGAGAGATACTCCATCCACGCACCTTTGGATGAACCCACGGCTTGCAGATGTAAATGTCGACTGCGGGAGAGGCCAGTCTGGGCAGTAATATGGCTTGCTGGGTGCTTTAGAAGACAAGTCTGGCAGTAAGCAGTCTGGTGCCTCCTGACAGGAGCGCCCCCCACTGGCCGGAGAGAGAACCTCAAAGACGCGCCAGCCCCCCATGCATGACATTTGCCATGCGGCTGCTTTCCGCCAACGTGATATAAGAAAACATCAAACGTCTTTGAAAACTGACTGCTGTTTTTGCCTGTGACGGGAGAGGAGACGACCCGGGGGGGGATGGGGGGGTAGTGGTTCGATTTGAGGAGATGAGAAGGCAATTTTCAGCAGAGAAACTGATGTATGTGGAAAAAGTCACGCTTTTTATTAATGCTGCTATTTCAGTTCAACGCACTTTGATGTGCGGAGAGCCACACATTTCCCGAATACAGTTTCAATAATATGAACAGATAAAGAAAGACTGATATTAAACCGGAGCTGTTTGAATTCCTCCCAATTGCGGTGGGCACATATAATAAACACATCCCATAATAAACACCGGTGCAGGATATGAGATTATAAATGATCACATTACAGATCAAGGAACATCTCTTTTTATGGAGTCACACAAAGAAGCCAGAAGAGACATTGGCGAGATTGGCGAGCTACCTCAGTCCTGAGCTGAGAGACATGCAGATGTGCATCACCACTGATACCTTCTGATTAAAAAGAGCCCTGGACATTTTTATTAATCTGTTAAGATTAGGTGAGGTTTAATGCACAGAGCTAGGGGGTTTACGCCTCCATAAGGTCACTGGCCCCATCTCCACTTCCCCGGGAGAGGGACTGGGCTTCTGGCTTACCCCACCCAGTGGCTGATGGGAAATATGCAAATTAGGCATCTGCAGAAGTCAGTATCATGACCCTTTATAAATATAGTACACCGCAGAAATCCATATCGTTTGTGTCAGTAATCTGTGTTCCTAATGAAGCGTGGCTTAAACTGAGAAGCACTGCAGCTAGGGAGACGCAATGCTGTAGCTAAGGAGTGACATTTTTCAGGGCACAGACACAGCTTCCAAGCTCAGAATTGTTTCTTCTGAATTCCTGGCGATAGCACGTGAGTCAGTATTACAGCTTCTGTGCGCTGAGAATAAGCACGGTACAGTAATTCATCATTAAATTAATTTACAGTGCTGTGTTCCAGTTTATTAAATCCATTTACTGCACCACAGGATGCACAGTGAATGATTTGTTGTTTTTTTTCCTAATCTTAGTGGCCGTACACCCTTCCTCCCTCTGTATATTCACCGGCAGCAGGAATATGATGGCTCTGGGTCTGCTCACTGCTGATTTACTCATTTAACACAGGCTCTGCCTGCTTGGGTCCAGTGGAAGGCTTATTTTCTGATATTTTCTGGTGTTTTTAAAACTAAACAAATAGCTAGTGAGGAGCATAACTTGCTAGCTGGTTAGCAGAACCTACTGCTTTAACATGAAATTCAACCTGATTAAGCAATGTGTTTATTTAATATTTATTGTAGTGACTCTTTGTGGCCAACAGGGGCCCCATGCAAATGTGTGGATTGAATGGTGGTAAATAACGTCGCTGAGACATCGCAGACACACAGACACAGG
>JAODKN010000041.1:5969607-5982541 GCA_026774425.1 Petrocephalus zakoni
GGCAGTTCTGAAGGCGAAAGGGGGTCAAACACCGTATTAGTATGGTGTTCCTAATAATCCTTTAGGTGAGTGTACATCACCTGTATGCTACAAGTCGCAAAGCATCGTGGGTAAACGTTACTTACTTATTGTTACAAGGCAGCACTCTCATCATCTTATGAGGAATAAAGAATACAATGTGCCACAAGTGTACAATATAACGTAAATAAAATATGGAATCCAAGAAGAATAAAATGATAGAATACAAAAAAGTAAAATGCAAGTATACAGAAAAAGATGAGGAATGTAACTAAAATGAGTGAGTATAATGCTACAAAATAGCAGACATGCTTTATAGGGCACTGTTTCTCTGATAGGAAGCGATCTCCGATCACTTCTGCTAACTGGCTACTCTGTCAGCCATGCAGCTCTAGCAATCTAGGCGGTGTTTAGAAGGTACGGTGACATCTAAGGGAAGTGAAAGTGATCCACATTGGCCAGCGTTTGTTCTCTGTGTGAGGTCAGGAGAACAGCTGGTCTGGACACCCGTCTGCTTGTCCAGGTGTGAAATGCTTTTGCCCCAAGGCCAATCCAACAGATTTGGGTTATTTTAGTGGTCCAGGCTAGAGGTCCACCACCAATCAGGACCTGTCTCCCCCGGCAACAGAAATACACCCTATCCGGGACATGGTTTCTCGGCATGACTTCGACAGCGGAGTTCCCACATAAGTGAAGCACTACTGAGGCCCAGGTCCTTAAGCACCACGTTCACAGGCATACAGAAGATCCATAGGTTTGGAGGTATGGTCGGCTAAATGCCACAGTGAGGTGTTTCTGGTCATTCCTCTTTGTTCCCCGAGTAGGAAGAGAAGGGAAACACAAAGCAGGTGCTTCAGCAGCTGTGTAGGCTTTGTAAGGGGCCTGCTGGAGCTTTGGGTGGCGGTGTGGCCAGCAGCCATCTCCGAATGCCCTCCTCTGTCCCTCCACAGCTGCTGGGCATGTGACGAATACACAACCCAGAAGAAGGAGTGGGACCAAAACAAAATCAAAGACCAGCGGGAAAACGGATGGTGGCCCCAACTCCTCCAGGCAGCAGATCCGGTGCCATAGCAACAGGCACTCATCTGAGCAACAGCGAATCAAACACCTCATCGGGAAAAGGTGAGGAGATATATGTAATAACTCTTTCAACGTTTCTGACAGACACTTTAGCTCAGAGGAGTCTCTAATGCTCCCACTGTGTTCTTGATATCAACTTTATCCAGAACAGAGGCTATAATAATCCAGCCATTTTTTCCCAAAGAAAGCCAACACAGTATTTTACAGTTCACTTTCCCCACATTTTTACAGACATAATATTAGTTTTTTTCTGGTTCCACAGGAGTCTATATTAGAATATAGACTGTTTGTTTAAGATGTCGTCCACAGCCTGGCCTCCTGTAATCCGACGTGAATTAATCCATCTCCGGAAGATGTTAAACCTCAGACGAGGGAAATTGCGCGCGGCCGACGCGATTTCAGATAGATCCCTGTGACGGATCTCCCGGGAGGAGAAGATGAGACGGGCGGAATCCAGTCAGATTTATGAGGACACAGGATTTCCTGAGGCAGCTGTCATTGTGTTTGGCGACATAAATTATTTAGTGACGAGAATATGGGAGAACCACCCTTGTGTGTGCTAAACGTGCACGTTTATGAATGATTTATTCCCGTGCAGGGTTCCATTTGTCACCGGATCGGTGACAGAGGTGGTAGTGCCGACAATGCCGTAAATCCTCACCAGCAGCTTGTGAAGAATCAGCCGGGAAGTCACGTCAGCCGTGACTGCACCAGACGGGCTCCCACTGCTCAGGACCCCAGTGACAGGCAAACTCCACAGCCATCACCCCATGTGGGCTGGACAACTAGTCAAGCACATGGGAACTAGTTGACAGGTGCTGGTTGCAAAGTAGTAACTGATGTCTCATTGAGCCAATGAGAGCTGGTGGTACTGGAGCGACGTGTGGCCCAGACGGTTAGTGCCTGTAATTGGAATGTTGCTGGTTCGAATCCCAGGGTCAGCAGAGTCATTTCACCATTAGGTCTTTAACCTAAAATAAAATGTAAGTGGTGCTGATTGGTTGAAAATGGAGAATGACCTGGTGGAGACTGTCGGGCATTATCTACAGTACAGGCTGGCAGAAAGACAGCAGGCCAGTCGGAGGGGTATCTTGGAACAGACACATGCATTTATGGCATCAGAGGCAGCTAAACTGCGGCGGGGAGCGTGGGAGAATAAGCCCGCATCTCGCGAAGATATTCACGTGTTCATATGGAAGTGGCAGGTGGAACCCACCCGCGCAGAAGCTGCCGGCTTTGATCACCAGCACCCCCTTCGCATCTCCTGCGGCAGGCAGGTAGGCACGCTTTAATATTTCATCGCCTCCGCGCCCTCTGACGGCACGAAAGGCACATCACATGCCGGATGGCTGGGGAAGTCCTGGGCAGAGGCCACTAGACCAGGAAGACATCAAGAGAAGCCCCCCATCCCCGTGACATCCACGACGCCAGACCACGCCAGTCGGGAGACCTTGCCGGAAACGGCAGCATCAGCATCTCCCCATTTGGAATCGAAGTCAGGATCTAGCGGGACTCCTCCTCGCCCTCCCTTCCCGAGCATCCCGGTATGCCGGACCTAGAGGCTGCTGTTTCCATGACGACCTCACAAAAGAGCGTGAATGGGCGAGGGGGAGCGAGTGAGCGAGCGCTGGCTGTGCTGAGGGTGTTTACACTCCGGATGTTGAGCTCTGAGTGCCGTGAGATGCCACCGGCAGGGGAGGGCTCTAAGTCTCTGCAGCTGATGGAGAGTTAACGCTATTATTGGAGCAGTGGGGGGGGGGGGGGGATTAGGTTGGGGAAGGTGTGGGGGAGTACCTGCACACTGCCAGTCACCGCCAGGTTTAACTCGACGGGAATGTGTAAGTTAAACAACTGCGTAAAACAGCTGGACCACTGAAATGGGATTTAAAGCATTGTTCTAGTTTCAGCATGTAGGAGGAGGAATCATATTCCAGAATTTCATATTCATGCACTTAATACAGAGATCTCCCAGCAATGATTACACGTGGAGGCGTAGCCTGGGATGTCGGTGAATTAGCAAAAACATGCAACATCTCCACCTGGTTTACTGTCATGAAATGTTCCTCTGACATATCATATACCCGTATTTGAATCTCACCCATTCATTAGGAAATGCTTATTTATTATGTAATAGCTGTTTAATACTGCCGGAAGGTCACACGGAGGAGATGAAGTGAAGTAGAGACTGGGCCTGACTTAATAAAAGGCAGAGCTGAAAAGCTCCGGAGTCAGGAATGTGTAAACACTGTACGTTAAAATTAGATATCTGAGTTAGCGACAAGGCCTTAGACATACAGGGATTTTCAAAGGAAAGGTGAACATTCAACAAAAAATAATAAAAAAATGTCAAAGCAGGCTGTCAGATTTCTAAAGAAATGAATCACTGTAGCAAGAGGCAGGTCATGAAGATCAGATTATAAACTACATGTCATAATAGCTCTTCAAAGAAAAAACATACTGAGATGGGGTATGGCCTGTCATTTAACAGGGCACTAAAATTAAGCCTGGGTAATTCTATACAGATTCCGGATGTGAAGTCTGTCCCCGTCTGGCCTTGGTGTGCTATAACCAACATACCACGAGGAAGCATGTTTTAGTCACATGCGGAATTGTAACAACCAAAAAAACTGACTGACTGAAAAATCGACCAATGGCACAAATAGAAAGACAGTAAGAAAGTTTTTTGCATTAATATAAAAAATAATGTGAACGTTATCTTTAGTTCATTCAACGAGGTCTTCTGAGTAGGGAAATTACAGATATGCCTTTTCCATTAGCAGATACCCAGGAAGTTACTAGGAAATATACAAAACTGGATGTACGAAAATGGCAAAAAAGTACAGAGACGACAAATCAGCAGGAGCACAATGGTGTACAGGGTAGAGTTCACAAAAGAACCAGGAGATATTATTTATAAGCCCTTCACAATCATCTCTGGGCAGCCTATTGAAAATGGAAATAAAATCCCTCATGGTTAGAAAAAAACGTTAGAAATGTCTGACTAAATTGCTTAACTTGAATCCTGAAACTTGTCATTAAATAGAAATATTCTCAGATTTAAAAAGCACAGACTAATATATCTACTGTGTCTGCTGGGGGATGGTCCCAAAACTGGATCAGGTCTTGTAATAAGTACATATAAACCTCATTATTAAACTGACATCGGTAGCAAAAACACGAGGCATTGCAAACTGGGTTCAGGCTCACGCCCGTCCGGAAGACACACTCCAGCATAAATGGAGGCCACAGCCTGCTGGGACTTTCTGGTCTTCCTCTCAAGATCGTGATCATCCCCAGAATAGTGAAGTGAAAAGTCGTAATATAAACAGGAAGCTGTACATGCCTCTCAAGTTCGTAAGCAGAATCAGAATCGTTTACGTGAATGAAACAATGTGCCTGCTGCAGATAATGTGCGTAGTGCAAGGCAGTGTGGCGGAAGGCCACTCGCGCGGGGCGGGGGGAACGTGCTCAGCGGGATGTAGCAGCAGGTGCTTAGATGGGCAGAAGTGGGGCGACAGACAAAATCAATGCCTGTTAATGTGGCCTGTTGCTGTAGGGAAAAACTGCTCTTCAGGCGCATACCTTTGGTCTCGATAGACAACGAGCTCTTTCCGGAAGGGAGTGTTTAGAAAGGCCCATGCCAGTGGAACAAAACCAGGAGTGGACTGACTACAGAGCATGTTATAATGTTAAGTAAATAATAATAATAATAATAATAATAACTCTGTAAAATGAAGGTGACTGCAGGTGTATGTGAAGTGTGCCATGCGAGTTCCCAGGGTTACCAAGAGGACCTTCACGCAGCAGGACGGCCCTGGGAAGGACGTAGCGAGGGTAAGGCAGATGGCAGAATGTAGGTCATGCTGACCACATGGAGGGACAGTGGCCACTCCCAGGCCCCTCATTACCGGAACGACGCGCAGGCCCCCGAAAAAGCACACGGTGCTCTGCGACCTCAGTCGTCCTCTTGTAATTCTCCTGCAGTTTCAGCCTCCTTCTAATGGGCTTCAGCATGTCTGGGAATAATAACTACTTCCGGTGGAACACCAGGAGCAGGAGGGGGGTCACATGACTAGATAACGATGACACTGCGGAGGTACTTAGAGACCATTGGATGGTCTCCCTGACCGGGAGGGCTGTGCAATCAAAGCCGCCCTTTCCAATGAAGTGTGACGCAAGGTTAGACACACTCCAGACTCAGTCGGCACCGTGAGCTGACTTCATCCGAATGCTCTTCCCAATCGATTCGGCTTTCCTACGCCCCCGACGTTTCAGAGCTCCATTAAGCAAATGTGATTTCTTACGGATAATTCAATAGGCCTTGGAGTTCTGGTGTAATAACTCGCCCCTACCCACCATGAACACCAGCTCCGAGGATTATGGAAGGCAACCAACAGGAGTGGGTAATTAATACTCATTGTACCTGTCCCTTAAAGTCCGGTGTAAATCCACCTAGCTTTTGTGTGTTAAACGCACCTGCATAAACATCCCTTTATTTCTGTAGTAATTTGTCGAGAGCTGGCTGTGGGCCCCAGGAGTGTATTGTACGAGTAGAATAATTGAACAAAGAATCAGTTCAGTGAATCACTCCTAATTAACTGACATGTCAAATCAGTATAAATGTAACATGTACACAGCATCCGCTCCCCTCTAGGTTTTCTTTCTGAAGTGCAGCCTTTTTTCTGCCAATCAGTTCTTCGAAAAGCAAACTGGGTCTCGCATAGCTCTGGCAGTGTGTCTTCCTCTTACAATGCCCCCTACAGGCCAAACTGAATATTGCCTGTTCCACATCCAGAGGGACCGTGCTAGTGTGGCTGGTAGAGCACTTATCACGAACCACTCCAGTAAGAATACCAGCTAGTCTTAATGGATAAAATGAAAGCTAGTATGTAAATCACAATTTTAATATATACATTACCATGCCTATACTGCGGTTTATTATATTTTATTTGCTGAGATAAACACTGGCAGGCCCTGAATTATTCATTCAATGGGACTGTTTTTGCTATTTGGCCAAATGAAATGAACGCATCTCTGACCTAGTAATTGGATACAGCCGCTTTACCGTCTGAGGTCACCGGGGTGGCACCAGTACAGTCCCACAGAGACGCCGTTTACAGTATTAATTCTGAATCAGTTGCTGTACATCGGCCCGGCTGCTTGCCATGAGTACAAAGACACCCCTATTTCAGTAATACTGTCTGCGAGGTCGCCCAACAGGAAGGCCTTTGCCCCGCCCACTCCACGGATGCCAACCAATAAAACGGCAACACAGCCAGTGAGGGCCATTACACAGAGTGAGGCCCCGTCACATTCGCTCCGAGGGGTCACAGGCAGAGGATGCTGGGAGCTCACACCTGAACAGCAGGAAAAGCGGAAGAATCCTCTGGAAACTCCTGCTGATGGATGAGGGTGCAGCCAGGAAGCCCGGGAGGCACGGTGACATCATCACATGGGTCCCCCCAAAGAAGCCCAGCACGTGCTGGTGGCAAACAGCCAGGCCAGCACAACCCACCAGCACTGCGTCGGGGGCTGGCCGTCTGCAGCATTTTCCTGAAAGGACGACACAGAGCTCCCAGAGCCGAGGTGTATGTACTTGCAGTGACACAGCAGAAGAAAATTAATTTCGATAATAACTATAACGACTTGAGGAGCAGCGATAATGGAAGTAGGCGATTAGCTGCCTGAATCTCTCCCACAAAAAAGCGCCGGCGTTACCCAGAGGCCTCATCGTACACCATTTCTCTTCATTCCATCACCCCTCTTACTCGCTATTTATACATAAAATGCCATTTACGGCATTTTCGTGACGTGATCCGTGGTAAGAACCGCTCCCGAGGTGCAATGGCTGGGACCGCTGGGATGGGCCAATGAGCAGGCGAGGCTCGCCTCAGTCTGAAGCCACGCCCTGGGCTTCGCTGCAGCCATATGAAAGACAGGACACATGGGAGGCCGTTACGACCAAGAGGGGACGCTGCCGAGCGCAGATGTCGCCCGTAGCGATATGAAATCGGCGAGCCGTCAGACTCACTGGGCGGCGTGGCCCATAGAGAAATCACGCCCACGTCAGTGCGGCTGACGTCCCTGATAAAAAGTCCCCATCACTATGACCTGTCAGATGGCATAAACCCCCCCCCACGGGCCGTTTGCTGCCTCCCAGGAGTCTCCACACTGCAGAAGGCTACTCCTCACTCCACAATACCACACAGACTTCAGCCGCCATGGGGGGGTGGGGGGGGTTACACACACCGTGCGGTGTGTAGCCGCGTGTTTCTGCATGAGGGGTAACCAACACCGTCTGCTCCTTGGCCAAATGTGTTTCTTTTTCTTCAACCATGTCTCTGACAAGCCGCCAGCACTCGTGTTTATACCATCTGCGGAAGGCAGGGGGCGATCACGTGCATTGCTGGTGAAAGAGCATGGCATTCTGGGAAACATTTACCCTGCACCCTAACCGCCTCCCCATAGGTTTGGAGCCCATTACAACTAGAGAGCCAATGCCACACTCTGCCCATATACACCCCACCCCCCGCCAAACAAAGTGGGACAGGGCTAAATGAAGCGTGACAGTGGATGGTTTTATTTGCCTTCTCCTCTTGAGCCGAGGCCGGAGGATAATAAAGGCTGATTAGACACTTTTAATCCACGTCTCGGCGGGATACAGGAAGAACGGACCGCGCAGAGCCGCGCTGAGCCGCGCTGAGCCGCTAACCGGCGCGGCGTCACGCCGCTTTTCATTAACTCCGCGGAGAGGAGACCCAGCATGCCTGTTACCGCTCCTTTCCCAGCCGGCAGAATGCGCAGGCCTCTCTATTTATACCCTGACGTGGGAGAGGGGCAGAATCAGGCCACCTTAACAAAATGATGCCACTTTGTCCGGCTAACACCAGGTGCTAACAAAAACCCCGGCCCGTAAGTCTCGCCAGCAGCCCCCATGATCTCCGCCGGGCTGGCGAGCGAGAGACAAAGGGAGACAGGAAGACTCACGCAGTCAGGTGACAGTTATGCAGTGGTAAAGAACGGCACTTCAATTCAATTTATTTTTAAATAGCGCCTTTCACAACTGAGTCTCCCCAAGGCGTTTGACAAGAATGGTGCATGAGACATGGGCTAAGGGAAGGGGGAAAGACAGAATGGGGGAGAGGACAATGAAGAGGAATGTGCCAATCCCTTCCCTCCACACACCCGTAACTGACCACCTGTAGCCCACAGCACCCAGCACCACAAAATCCCAGCATGCATTTCTCTATTTTCCACAGGGGTTTGCAAGCATGCTGATCAGGATCAGTGGTTATTGCCCGTGCCTGCTCTCTGTAAGGTATCTCCTGATGGATTCTGAACTCAGAGCCAGTATACAGTGCAGGCACTCCTCTGACAGGCCGCCTCCGAGCTTATATCTCCTCATAAGTGAGCTGTGGACCAACATGTTATATCTGCATGCTTCATTAGTGTGAAGAGCATCTTGCTACAGGGCCTTCAGAGAGGACATTTGCTATGGACCATGATAGCATGAGACTATGCTGCCATGTGCCCGATTGCCCCGGACAGAATTCTGGGGGAGATGGACCAAATCTCCACCGATAACAGGATGACCCCCCACTCCAGGGATGTTCCAGAATCTGCTCCACCATCATGGAAAATGATGCAACAGGAAATGCCCTGTAAGCTTGCTATTTTTTGGTGGTGGTTGTTACTCCCACTGACTATGACGGAGAGCGGTCCTGAGCTCAAACTGTAGTTAGTAATGATGCAGACACGCCTAGTCAGCCAGCTCACTGGTAGCTTAATGAAAACCAGCAAATAAGAGGTGAAAAAGATTTGGGGGCGAAACTGACGAGGAGGAACGCGAGGAGGAAATGACGACGAATGTTAGCCGATGATCCCGCAAGAGAGTTTTTCATCACAACCAAGATCATTTTCACTTGCGTCAATGCAGATGCTGTCATGCCCTCTATATATTATTTTAAATGTTCTACATGTGCCCTACATTATAACCCAGACACATGCATTTTACACTGTGCTTTCTTATTATTCTCTGTGCACTTTACAGCTTTTTCCAAATTTGCATCATTCTGTTCATCCCCTCTGATTGCTCTGCGTTCCCGATCTGCCTCACGCTCCCCAAATCTCATGCTGCCCTGCGTCTCCCAGGAACCCCCCACTTCTCATGAGCGAGTGGGAACCTCCACATGGCGCTGGGGGCTTCAGCCACGCGCTGGTACAGTTTGGGCCTGGTGCCGGCTGACAGCGACTGCCCACTCTGCCTTTACTACAGCCTCAGATCCCGTCGATTCGTCACAACCGGAAAGGCGCAAAAAGAAATGGTGAGAACGTTTATCACAGGTGCGACAGTGAGGCTGAGACCGGATCGCATAGCCGCAGAGAAGGCCTCCATCTCCAGGCCCAGCCAGCGACGTTCCCTCATCAACCTCGCGCTATGAACCTCTCTGCGAAAGTGTGCCTGTGAATGATTGATAAACTGGCTCTACTGCCAGCTGACAGGAAAATCCACCTCCAGGTTCCAGAATTGCTTATATAAATCTAGTAGGTGAGACGTCGTAGTAAAAGACCATGTGAGAAGTGGATCAGGCCCATCCTCTAATCGCAGTGTGTCGTGGCTTCTCAGTTTGTCAGAACCAGCTAGATTTTAATCATTCCCTAACAGTACAGGTGCCTGGTTATATGTAAGCCCCTCCTCCGCACACTGAAATCAATCATTCACGCGTGATTGGCTTAGCCGGCACGGTTAGCCTGTGGCTTCTGCTAGTTTCGTTGTTCGGCTAATGGTGAAATATGCTGCTATTTGCCATATCTGTTCAGGGCGATTTGCATTCCACAGTTCTGTTTACTGTGCTCTCTGTCCTGTCCTTGTACCCACAAAAACAAAAAACCCCAGTCCCCAGGGGAAGAGCTGACGGCCAGCTAGGTAGAAAAACACAAGGAATATAATAGTAAAAGTGCAACAGCAGAGACATGCATGAGGCCGGCGAGACCTTCTCTGGGAGACATGACGGTTGAATTATTTAACATGGTTTGGTCCTGTTTATGGTCAGAAAAAAACATGTTGCCAGGGGTAATCAGCTCATTAGGGAAGTCCAATGACTGGGCATCTCGAACAGCACAGTTCCACTTTACAGAATAACCTGGACGTTTTTCTGTTCTTTCGACTGCCTGTCATTTCAAGCTGAGATAATAGTGGGGAATTCATAACTGGAATGTAGACCCCAATAACTGACTCCCCTTGAAAAAGGTTATTTGCCTACTGCTGTCACAGACATTTATTTACTCAGAAGGTACGTGATATAATGTCACATGATGAGTTCATCCATCTTCTATGTGTCTATGTGTTCAAGCCTAGTCCAGGCAGCATTGGGCACGCAGGTGGGGTACACCCTGGATGTGATGGCAGTCCATTGCAGGGCTCACAAACTCACACACATGCACCATCATATTCATGATGGGCCTTGTGTATAGTCTATATCTATAGCAATAAAACGTAACTGGTTGGGTCTGGGTTATAGGTCTGTTTATTCAAAAAAGCTCCTGAATTAAACAAACACATGGCCACTCATCAAGAAAGACCACCTCCGCCCTGAGGAAGGAACTGGGAAACAGACCACCCCCGCCCTGAGGAAGGAACAGGGAAATAGACCACCTCCGCCCTGAGGAAGAAACATGGAAATAGACCATATTCACCTAAAAGAAGGAACAGGGAAACAGACCACATATCATTTTAAAACGTGTTGTGGTCTGTCTAAAGCTGTCTGCAAGAGTGGTTCACAAACTTATATTAAGCCCTGGCCACATACCACCATTATAAGCGACGTTCACATACACTGATAACTACCGACGTGTTATCTTTTTAACTGCTTTGGAAACGTAGGCTAGAAAGCCAAAACCCAAATCTTTGCCACCTTGCTTCATGTGTAGCCTATCCCTGCTCCCCCAACCAAGGCCATAATCGCCAGTTAGTCTCGCTCAGACACTTGCATGATATCGTTGATTAACGATGATATCGTCTTATCGCACGGCCCTACTCCACACTAAAGCCGACACAGAGGAAGCAGGCCATCTCCACGGTAAAGTAGGCTATATATTAACGAAAGACAGTTAATAATGATAGTGACTTCCTGTTACTGAAATTAATTATGTGGCTGATTTCACTATGATCGAAAATGAATTAATATTGAAGCATGGATAACTGAAGTAAATCTCAACTACCTGCCTGCTGCCCTACCAGGTACACAAGGCTGGAAGACGGCTGTACTATTTTTAGAGAATGAGAATGTGGTGGTGGAGACAGGTCTGGTACTAATGGACCCGTAATGCTCTGGCTCACACATGTGTCTCTGGTGGAGTCCCTCATTTATCCAGTGCTTCCCCGTCATCCGGGGCACGAAACGGCCATGCATCAGTCCACACCTGACCTCGCTCTCCTCCAGGAACCAGGGATCCCACAGCCTACTGGCTCCTGACGCGTAGCCGCACTGTTATCAGGGCCGCCCGCATAGCCCCAAGCTTTCAATTCAGTTACTATCTTTACACACCTGACAAAACCGTCCCAGATTCAGAGCAGAATGCTAATGGCACAGCCAGCTGTGAAATTCACGAATAAATAAACAGGGAACCTTACTCGGCAATGCAGAACCAGAAACATGCTAAGGGAGCATAAACATACAGCGAACATAGGCAGCCATGAGCATGCCGGCAGGCCCACACACCTCTGAATGTACAACTGTATACGAAGAAACTGGGACAGAAATGCATGCAGAGATGAACAGACATGCAGCAAAATACACCAGGATACACAAAACACACACACACACACCTGTGTGTCCCTCATTCCAGAGCTCCCTGGAAAGGCGAAATTGACTCTTTCACCATGGTAACAAGGTTGTTATTTAATGCCAGAAATGTACAAGCCCACTCCCGACAGAGTCCACGCCGGCTGTTAGCCGCCACTACACATTTCCGCTCTAGCTACCACTCTCCAATCAGGTGGCTGCACCACATAACTCCAAGCACCTCAACAGCGCCTTTCAGAGGCCACATGCGAACAAACACCCAGAGCTCACCATTTCCACAAGTCTGCCACTCCATGCCACGAGTTTCCGTTCGGGGATGGATAACTTGGCATATGAAATGGCACCTACCAGGGAACTGAACAGACAGCAGGGGCAGCGGTTACTGTAAGAACATTAGAAACCCCGCTCAAGGTGGAGCCCAAAGCTGAAGGCGTGGCCCGAAGCTGAAGGCGCAGCCCAAAGGCACAGCCTGAAGCTGAAAGCACAGTCCGAAAGCACAGCCCGAAGCTGAAGGTGCAGCCCAAAGGCATGGCCTAAAGCTAAAAGCACAGCCCGAAGCTGAAGGCTCAGCCCAAAGGCACTGCCTGAAGCTGAAAGCACAGTCTGAAAGCACAGCCCGAAGCTGAAGGCGCAGCCGAAAGGCACAGCGTAAAGCTGAAAGCACAGCCCAAAGCTGAAAGTGCAGCCCAAAGGCAAGGCCTAAAGCTGAAAGCACAGCCCAAAGCTGAAGGCACAGCCCAAAGGCACGGCCTAAAGCTGAAAGCACAGTCTGAAAGCACAGCCCGAAGCTGAAGGTGCAGTCGAAAGGCACGGCGTAAAGCTGAAAGCACAGCCCGAAGCTGAAGGCTCAGCCCAAAGGCACTGCCTGAAGCTGAAGGCGCAGCCCAAAGGCACGGCCTAAAGCTGAAAGCACAGCCCCAAGCTGAAGGCTCAGCCCAAAGGCACTACCTGAAGCTGAAAGCACAGCCCGAAGCTGAAGGCGCAGCCTAAAGGTACATCCTGAAGCTGAAAGCACAGCCCGAAGCTGAAGG
>JAODKN010000041.1:5982641-5997184 GCA_026774425.1 Petrocephalus zakoni
CTGAAAGCACAGCCCGAAGCTGAAGGCGCAGCCTAAAGGTACATCCTGAAGCTGAAAGCACAGCCCGAAGCTGAAGGCGCGGCCTGAAGCTAAAAGCACAGCCTAAAGCTGAAGGCGTGGCCTGAAGCGGAAAGCACAGCCTGAAGCTGAAGGTGTGGCTTAAAGGCACAACACAAAGTTGAAAGCACAATCTGATGAGCCGAGGCTTCGCTCTGCACTGACCGATCTACAGCTGTACGGTCCTGGTGGGTTGGGCAGGACGAGGCTCACGGGGCCTGGCAGAGACAATAAGAGGCAAATGGGCCTGGCAGCTACGCTGAAGGGGCATGTTTTCCACCGGGATCCCTGCTCCGGCCCACAACGCTATACCTCTGTGCTACACTGTGTATCATCAGTCAAGCAGGTGGCCCAAGCCAATGCCATTGTTCTTCAGATGCCAGACTGATATAGGGTTAGAGAAGCTGTACTGTGCGTTTCTGGGGATGGGCCTCACCTTGTAGTGGGTGGGGCCAGAGACAAACTCCTCCCCCTTCTTGCTGAAGACAGGGCTATGGGGGGCAGTGGAGCCACACTCTCCCTGCTGGATGCTCTCCAAATGGGCCTTCTTCAAGCCGTCTTCGGCCAAGCTGTTCCAAAATTGATTGTACGACCCAGGGCCTGCAGAAGAAGTGGAAACAGGGAGAGAGGGAGCAAGAGAACGAGAGAGAGAGAGAGAGAGAGACAGATGTGAGGGAGATTAAGCTTAATTGGTTTCATAACACTGCTGCTGAGAGCAGGAATGCAAATCAGGGAAGCAGAAATGCCTATAGGGGGAGACAGAGAGACGTTAAAGGAAATGCTAACCCTAACCCTGTGACACTAGGACACAATAATACAGGCCGCACAGTGAGAGGCAGACCTGGACTGCATTTCCTGTCCTCGGGGAGGAACCGGACCGCCCTCCAACGGCCTGCGAACGGACTGCGCTTCACTGCCAAGTCCTCCTTCGGGGGCTCCGAGACACAGCGCGGCTCGTCGCTGACGCACGCAGGGGGAGCCATTTTCTTTGCTGAGGTGAGACGCTGATATGGGGTGGACAGTTAGCCAGCTTTGTGGAAGCTAATGGGGGTACAGACGGTACATCATGTTCACAGAGTTGTGAGATTTAAAACACAACCGGAAGCAGATGGGTTCATGATATAGAAACACTGTTTAGACTACATAGACTGAGACATGACCAAAATTATGACTGCCTGGTGCAGACAAACAGCACAGGTAATCTTTAACAAATGGCTTAAACGGATTAAAGCTATTTCAAAAGCTAAAATCCATCCATCCATTTTCCATGCCCTCTTGTCCAATGCAGCATCGCAGGGGTCCTGAGCCTATATAGACAGGGATTAACCCAGGACTGGGTACCAAGCCCCCGCCTAAGATCAAACGATCTAATGCTGATATGAATGGCTATGTATGTATATACACACAGGCACAAACAGAACATCCTGAATGTCACATGACTTCAGGGTCACAGGTATCCCTGTTCCTCTTCCCTCAGCTGGCTAACAGTCTCCATCTGACCTTTGCCATAACAAGACAGCTCTGTACATGCACTGAGGGCCGGCTGGGTATATTAACGGGGCAGCGTGCAGCCTCTGGGCATCAGGTTGAAAGGTCGGGACTTTTGGCATGTAATCTGGTTCGGCTCAAATTCCACACGGCACACATGCGACCGCATTAGGCGCGGTGGGTGGGGGGGTGGGGGGTTTGCATCACATGAATTGGCAGGGTGGGGGTGGTCCAGATGCAGCGTGAGGTACACAGCTGGCAGCTGACGGATCTGGGTCGGGCCGTCCCAATGCTGTCGGCCTGAATCAATAGGAGGCGCCACTTTGACGGTTACCATTACCACTAATCACCGCCATCCTGAGCTTCCCATCCAACAAAAGTACATTCAGATATAAGTGGTGGGGTCTAGGGGGTGGTCAGGGAGGGCTGCCAGGCTTCTCAGACAAGCCCTTGATGTATTACAGTTACAGGGGACCTACACAACGTGGGCCACAGTGGCAATAAAAGGTCCATTCTGACCATTAACACCATCATGTCCTTTCAGGAACGATGCTCCTAGATTAACTGTGCACCTCATGGGAACAATGGCCGGCTCGCAGGCACCGGCAACGAGCTCGTCAGCAACAGCCATCCCACTCATCCAGGAAGGGCTGTCTGTGTCCATGCCCGGCTGCCACGTCACCTGACCGCGCCGCGTCCAATCACACAGAGCCTCAGGGCTCTCAGATGGCATAAAGGTTGAGACTCAGGGACATGAGGGAGTGGGAACCCCCGGGAGTTCGGCTTCACCTGTGTCTGGGACGGGAGGGGTGGCCTAGCCAGTGGAATGGTGGCACAGGAGCTTGAGGGCTTCTCAAACATGCCTCTGATGTGGTAATGTCCTGGACCGGGGACACCCTGCAGGAGACAAGACCGGGAGGAGGGGGCGGAGCCAGTCAAGGCGGTGGCGAGGAGCAAGGTAAAGCTAAGACCAAGGAGTATGGAGACAGGGATCTGAGCAAATGAGGGACATCGATCTAACGTGCCAAGACGGAAGGAGGGGGAGGACAGGCAGGGGAGCCCGAAGCTGGGCCGGACAGACAGCAGGCTGCGGTAATGATGGGGTCGTCTGGCTGTGTCACCTGCCCTTTGACCCGGGCTGCCCGAGCAGTCTGCAGCGTGATGCATGAGCCATTACAGTCCACGTGAGTGATGGAATCAGGGGCTCTCGCTAGAGGGACGATCGTTCAAACAAACTGGCTTGCCGAGAAAAGACACACGTGGGAACGCGGATACGCACACACACACGCACACACGCACACACACACACGCACGTCTGGCACGCAAACGAGCGCTGCACCTGCCCGAAGAAGAAACAAACACATGCCGAAGAGTGTCCACACAAGCAGGACCACAGAGCGCCATCTTCAGTTTGCAGCCGGAATAACGCATTCTGACTAGCGCTCTGCCTGCACTCCTTATTGCAAGATGGGCTTCCAGTTCCAGGAACCGATATGCAGAAAGGTGCCCCCTAGGGACGCACTGCCGGGCTCATGAGGGAAACACAAAGAGAAGAACCTTCCGGAACATTGTATCTCATACAGCAAAAATGTGCCGAGGAACCGGTAATGTAACCTTCTGGGTAAAAATTCTGACATGGTCCCCTTGACCCCAAATCTTCCATGACAGCTTGATAAATGCAAGGATTTCTATTAATAAATACCAGGATTATGATAGCGTGCTGCTTTGATTAACACACCCCCGAAAACATACTTACACAAACATTGAGAAGCACAGACTGCATTCTCATTTCATTTAAGCTGGCCAGAGTATACAGTATTCATAATTCATCCACTACCTCACCTGGATATTTCACTGGATCAACGTGGATGAAAGTACTTTATTCAAGGATACCAGAGGAGAGCCTCAAACCAGACTCCAGTAAGCTAGGACCCAACATCTTTAACCAAAATGCATCTCATTGCCAGAAGGTATCGGGAAAGAACAAGCTGTATATCAGAATGTGGTACGCTTCCTCAAAGCAATACCTCAGGGTCTGCACCAGCAACTGCCTATAGAAATGTACACCATTTCTGCACAGCACAGAGATGTGAGCTTAACATGCATGCCGATGACGACGGGACGCAGACCACACCTTTCTTGCCGCATAAACGCCCTTATCTCAGTCTGCCTTGTGAGCGGAGCCCACCTTTCGCCTGCCTGAGCCTCTCCCCGGGGCACGCACACACCTGAGCCTAATCGCAAGCTGTATTCATCAGTTTCCTGTTTATCGCTAAAGACCTCGCGAAAAAGACTCTAAGATAAGTACTGTGGGAGAAAACAGGAAACAGACACAGCCGGGGGTGGCCAGCCAGGCCGCACATGTTGTGATAACCGGCCGGCCGCCACTGTCTCAGGCCCGAGCCGGGAAGATTCTCCCCGAAGTCAGCACAGGCGCGATGGCGAGAGAGCGATGGACCCACTAACGACCCATCTGTTCTGGGCAGGGCAGTCAGCCTCCTGCTAATGATGACTGATGCTGGGGGGCTTAACGGACACGCACCCAGTGGACGAGGGACCCAGGCAGACGTCTCGCAGCAGGCGGTACCTGAGACTGGCTCCACCCAGTGGACGGAGGTCAACCTCCCTGAAAGAAAACAATCTGGCTGTGTCAGTGGCTCCCACCCCAACATCGCTGCACCCTAAAGGCAGAAGACAGTCTCAGCCCCTCCCCAGCACCCCATGGGGCCCCTCCTCACACCTCTGCCAGCACCCGCAATCAAACCGAAACAGAGGCGGGAACCGTATCAGTGTAGATGCTGCCTGCATCCTCGTCAAGGTAAATGATTAAATCAATACATGTGCAAAAAGATAATTAAATGGAGAAGAATTAGATCGTAAATAAGGAGCTTAACTCTGGCCGATGACTTTGTCTGATGCTGCACTCTAGCTCCCCCTGCTGGTGTTTCTTCTCTTCAGGCCGGACAGCTGTATAAGCCCCCAGGCCAAACCCCTTGCACTATGAAGTTTGCTTCTCCTGCCTAGGTCCATGTGGACATCCCGCCCCATGCCCGCAGCTTGGCTAAATCCGTGATGCGGAATTGGCTAATATCTACAGGGGGCGTGGCCCATTCTGCTCCCTCTACGTGCCACCTCCGAGGTCACTGTCATGGCATACACACCTACTGAAGATGACAGGAGGGCAGGAAACACACTATAACAAACCTGCTACATACCTTTCAAACCATCTGACAGTAACTAATCCAGCTGTTGCTTCGTTAGGATCATTATAAATCTATCTGAGGCCATCTAAGCACAAGCCAGATGATGCCAAACCAGAAATGGATAAAAGCCTATCACTTTCACTAATAATGTCTCCTCTACGGACAGACTTGGGGGAAAGTGGACACAGATTCATTCATTTGGGATACCAGTTTATCTGCGCATGAGGGAAGGACCACCAGAATGGTATTTATGCACCTTTACAGGATGTCACGCAAACCCTATCCTAAATAATCGTACAATGTGTCTTTTTCTCTCGTTTCTATGGTGATTAGTGCAATGTTATGCATTCCAGCCACTTTGGCAAAGTTAAATAGCAGAGAAAACAAATGAGCTCTTACAAGGTATATGGAAAGTAGATGTGTTTTAGTTAGATTTCGGTTTAAAGGCTTTAGGATTCTTGGTTTAAAGGCTTGGATCTAGCCAAAAGGTCCTTTTCCTGGAAGAAATGGCGGACGAATCAAGTGAGGAATCATCCTTGTTGTTCTAATAAATTATATTAAACACAAACCCATGCCAAGTGCCTTGAGGTGACTCTGCTGAGAGAGGCGCTATATAAAAATAAACTATTGAATTATGTAAGGAATAAGAGGATGACAGACATTTGCAGACGGATGACTGGGGGAAACCGAGCTTCAATGCTGCAATCCCAAGCTGCATCTGCCTGAGGGATCAGAGGAAGGTACCTTCTTCTCCTCCTGCAGGCTCAGGATCTCATGGTAGCGTGGCAGGAACAGCTCGGCCTTGCCTCTGCTCTCCTTCTTCAGGTTGACGTTCTCGTAGATGGTCGTGCGGTTCCTATCAGGAGGGACGCACGGGACACGGGGCGATCATGGACTCTGAGGGCTGGAGGGTGTCATGCTCTCCCCACACGCAAACCAGGCACTTACTGATGCGCCGCGAGGTAATGAGTTACCACTTCCTTCTAGCTGTCCTATAATCAGACGAGAATCACCCATAATGCACCACTGCTGCAGTCACTTGCTACTTTAGCCTCTGTTTGCACACACATCCATTACAAGCCCATAGGTTAACAGCCATGAAAGAACTTCACTCTGCTTGGTACACATGCCAATAAAAATCCTTGAATCCTGCACCTTTGATTACAGAAGAGAAGGCACATGGTGCAGATGATAAAAGTCCCTCAAGACCACAGTACAACATCTTGCGTCTTGTAGTGCATTCTGGAGGATGGACTGTCCACCCCCACCTCCACCTACTCACTTATCAGGATTGTACTCGGCTGGTCCTGGTCCATTCACCACCTTCACCTCCGTCCGCTTCCCGGTCATTTTCCCAAAATGCACCCCCTTGTACTTCTGGGAAGACGACTTCTCCATCTGAGGGACATTTGTTAAAGTCTGTCCTTATTCCTGCATTGTATTGCTGGTTTACATTACACGCCATACATCTTCATTTAACCCAAATAACAACAGGAATGATGCTAATACTGTCCTGGGGCTCTTAACAAGCAATCATAGGAAAGCTCTCTAGTCATACTGGAAAGAGAGCAGCAACTAATCACATGACAGTAAGACATTCCATTACACTCCTGGTAGAAGCCAATCAAAGTGCAGGCAGCCATAGCTGAAACGTGCAATCAACCAATAGCAGAGCAGCAAGATGAGACACCCACCAGCAGTAGGGATGTTTGCTACAGAGAAATCAAAGCTGACAGAGCCAGAGCGGCACATTATTCAGGACACCGTAACATACTTCAGGGCAAAATATGCTGTTAGAAACATAATTAGCTTTGCTCCTAATGTCCTTATCTAAGTCAGTTACATATCAGAAAGAACAGAAGTCCCAGCACTAGATTTCAGGGCATTTTCCACAAGGCTGGTGTCTGACATCACGCTTTTCATTTCCCTACTCGTCTCACGTCGGTGCTGTTAATCCGGCGGCCGACCGCCGGTTTAATACCCACGGAGTTCAGCGGCACGGCGAGGCACTCACGTGGCACTGTATCAAAGGCTTTTGGGAAAATCCGGCCCTATAATACCACATGCTCTATGAGAATCAGACATTTTTGTGACATTGTGAAGTGAGCAGGAACACTTCAGTTTGTTAAGCCTGAACACCCCTTAAAGGAAGAATCTGTTTTGGGTGTAGACTATGAGGGCGTTTAACCAACAGGCATCTCTAACCCAACCATATGTTTTAGTAATTTACTCTCATTAAGTGAATTAATTAACTGGACAGCTGAGATGGTCTTTTCCAAACTGTATTAGGCTGGCTTGTCTCTGGTCTTCCGGAATTAATCCAGCCTGTGTGGGAAAATAACAAAACTCCTTCAGTGGAATGTTACGCTCCTCCAGCCTGGGACTGTCTGCTCCGCTTGCTGGGGTCATCCACATGTCACCTCACGTCTGAATTCAAAGTGGACAGGGTAACTCTGGAGATTCAGCAATCCAGAATTCGGTGACGGACTTCCTTAACAGCACTAGCGGTGACATCTGTTTTCTGTAGATGTGCGGCAGCCCTAAGCAGCTTTTTCCAGTGTCATTTGTAATAAACATGCACCTTAGGTGAGCAGCTAGTGAAGCCCAAGTCACATGTGTATCCGGAGGATGCGGTGAGATTATTCCGCTACAGAGTCTCAAAAAGTTCATTAGTAGTGCTTGGATGGTCGCTAACTGCAGTTCCTTCCAACCCTGTCCTGTTGCATGTATCTGCCATTTCTCCCTGACGGATGCTGGCTGCTGTTTCTTTTTACCAGTACAAGTTGTCCAGATGTTGCTGCTGTGCTATAAAATTACTGCTGTCAAAGTTTTCTGGCAACTTTCAGGAACACTACCCCCCCCCCCAAAGTCCTCTTCTCAGGATTGCCAATACCACAATGCCTCGTGATTTTTTTTAAAGCTGGCTGTGAAGCCGGAGCGCTACAGATTAATTGCGAGTAAACGTCGGTCGCCATAAAACTCCGGCCTGCCATTGCGAAAGCGTATCGAGGCGCTTTCTTCCTAAAACAGCACAATTAGAAAGCTGCTTAACTCCGTGACCTGAGAGAATTTGAGAGGAAATTCACATCTATCAATAGATTAAGGGACGGAAACAAATGTGTGCACTCCTCTCAACCCCAAAGCACAAAGCTCTCTGCATCTACATTAAATGTGCTGGTCCAACGTACCACAAGGACACTGTTGACTTGGCTGGTCATTAGCCAATGAAATATGGTTTAATTGAAAGCGAGACCGGAACTCGCTGCATTATTTTAAGTGAATACAGCGATATAACTTAAAGAGGAATTGCTAAGAGCCTTTGCTGCTGACACCACAATGGATGGACACACAGCCTTCTGCCTTTTAGAGGCGTCAGCCTCATTAGGAATGGGGTAGAATATTCTGGAAGAATTGGGAAGTAAAATGGTGCATTAGTGGCAATGCTACTGAGCTTCTCACAGCCAATACGTAAACGATCAATTATGAACACACACACACACTCACACACAGACATACACAGGAAATGGTACATCATTACGCTGGCTCCCGGTACTGAGGGAGACGGAGGCGATTTTACGAAGCGAAACCAGCAGGCAGCTGGGAGCCACATCTCTGGTTACCCAAGAAATCGCACATGCATTTCCTCACAAGGCCACCAGGGTTTGTTTAAGTTAAAACCATGACAGATAATTACCATGTTTTCACAAATCCAGACGCATTTAACTTTTTCAGTCCTCTATACGTATAGCTACGGCTGACAATAATTTTGTTTGGCAACACCCTGTCACTGACTGGCAAACTTCTCATGTCACAGTGTCACAACACCCGGGTGTCACATGACAAATATATCATTACAGTTTTCCACAACCAACTCAGCTGAGGGACGTCTGGGACACCACTTCAGGGTGTTAGCGGTTTAAAAATAACTTAATTTTGTTCTGGCGGAAGGCCTTCTGGGCCTGCGCGTGTGTTTGCGCGTGCGTGACGTCGATGCTCTCACCAGCAGCGGGCTGTAAAAAGCCGGGCCCAGTGTGAGGTCCCTGGGTGGAGCCATCTGTCTGCGCAGTACGCCCTCTGCGTTCTCCTCGTACCCAAAGGCCTGGCCCGGGGACGGAATTGAGGGGATGTTGGGGTAGCACAAGTACCGGATGGAGCAGCAAACAGTCCTGTCCCTCCCCTGGTAGGGTGCACATGACAGCAAAGGGTGGGGGGGGTGATTTCTCACACAGTGAACCACACCTCCTACATCAAGCCCTCCTTCATTTCCGCTAATCCATGTGTTTTGCACTCCATGTCGAGCGGGGCACTTGGGAAGGGGGGTTAGAGATGACTGGCAAAGCACGACCGACACTTTGATGTCCCTCTAGGGGCTGCTGATATGCTGTTGCATGAATTTTTCAAGCACACTTTACCCCATTTTTCAGGGTTGTAGAAGAGAGGTCACATGGAAAGGCACGGATGAGTCCCTATCATATGAGGGTGTATAGAGGCTCCTTACCACTGTTCTTCTTGGAGGAACCCTTCCACCCAAGACGCCATGCACCACGTTATATGTTCCCGGGCCGGGTACCTCGGAAATTGGGTTTTCAAAGCGCTGGGCCCGGTTCTGAAGGCTTCTCCCTCCCTGAATGTGCTTCTGCCGCCAAGAAACATTATTAATGTTCATGATGCATGCAGTGCGCACACACACACGCATATTATGCGATTGCACAGATAGATGCACTTTATGACACAACGCGGGCTCGTCAATGTAAAGGAGGCTTGAAATGTAAGAGCGGTAGAAGAATTCAGACATCAGAAGAAAAAGGAATACCTTAACAGGGGATGGATCATACTGCCCCGGTCCAGGAGAGGTCTCACCGAGGCCAGACTTGGGGAATAGCACCTCTCTGCTGGTCAGTGACAGAAATGGGGCGTAGCTGTCTGAAAACAGAGCCAACGCCCCAAGGTAAAGGGAAAGCACAGCCTTTTCTGCGTCACCTTTGCCATAAATAAGGTTCTGCATTTTGCCAGAGATGCAAGGCCAGCCATGTGTCACCTACAGTGTGAGGGGTCCCAGCGTGAGTCAGTGATTTCCCCTTCTGCCCAAGCCTCACGCCTTTGGGGGTCATGGACTGTTTGCAGGACCTCTGTCTGTAAGTTTACTCCAAAGCACCAGGCCAGACGCAGTTTACCCAGGTATCGAGTGTGATAAGCACTCAGTCTCCAAAACCAGCCGCTTCGCCGAGGGGACGACCCCCTACATATACGTCCATCTCACACGATGACTTTGCAAAGTTCCAGGCTTCCTTCAAGGTCCCACAATTTCCCATCCTGAGACACTTTAGTCTCTACTTAGCACATGTAATAGAGCCACAGTCCTGTTTCACTGTAAACAACCTGCCAAACACTCACCACAAACACTCCTCCATGTCAGAGGCCAGTAACAATATTATAATAAATGAGGGAGCAAATACTATGCGTAATATGGTGGATGCTACACCTTCCAAACTAACATGACATCGTTGCATGCTTTAAAATAGCTCCAATATGACTAATCTGACCAAATCTATCACCAGTTTGATACTGTCAGATGTTCTCTTACAATTTTTTCAGAACACAGCTCTTCTCTTTACAGTATTCTATTTATTTAATGGAGACTGAGTGCCAGTCACAACAGCGCTGTGACGGTGAGCACCGACCTGCAATTTTCTACTCATTAGCCTTGTTTCTCTACCACGGAGCCATCTGCTGCCAGCCTCCTTGCTAGCGGAGCGTCTCGTCAGATTAAGAAGCCAGCGCGACATTTCGGTCTCCCGCAAATTGCATTTTAAAAGCAGCGGCTTGTGAGGGCGTCAAAGTAAAATGGATACATACAGCACAGTTTGGCAGCTCAGTTACCCAGAAGGATTGTGTGTGTGGTGTGTCTCTCTGTCTGTCTCTCTGTATGGCCTGTCCTTACACAGTTTACTTACCCGTTACATGTTAAAGGCAGCCAAGTATAACAGCCCTGTATGATTTTGATTTACTAGAATAGTAGTAGGTGAATTAAGAATGTTTCCACCTCGTACTAATAGAACTTCCAAACAGAAATGCGAATGACTCTCCCAGCTTTCTGTTTGTCAGAATTCATAAGCAGAAGAGGGCTGTAAGCCGCGGGAATGGAAAACGGGAAGCGTTCGTCAGTACGGCCTGCCCGCTAAAGAAACAGCAGCGGGGAGAAATGGCGGATTTCAGCCTGTGACAATGTCAAAATTCAGGGCTGGTCTGAGAAGTCGACGTTGCCGTGAATCCATGTGCGATATTACAGCACGTTCCTGAGAGGAAGTCTGTTCATTCGCTTGTTTCATGGAATTATTTGATGGCTGGAGTTTGCCTGTCCAGGAAATGCTAGATTACCTGCATTGTCAGGGCAACGCCAGGTATTGTATTCTGGGCAGTAGTGAGTGGGTGATTTGCAGAACCTCGGTCTGGCTACAGAATCCAGGGGTAAGGTACTGGGCACTGCACACACGAACGACACAGGAACACCCCCACTGCAGTCTTCCGGTGCCTTTGCATTCTCCCCCTGATCACCTGACATCAGGCACTGCATTTGATTTGATATCCCAAGACCCATTTAATGTCAGCAGGATTAGCGTACAGTCCAGTATTTCCCATTTGTAAATGCTTCTTTTTACAAATAAATGTTTACTTATCTAATCACATGTCTTATAATCTTTCATACATAATCTTTCCATCTATCCATTCTATCCATTTACTTGATGTCCAGGTTTTTTTTTTTTTTTTTTTGCATAAAAGCAGTTTCTGAGATTTCCCCATTTAACAAATGTCTCCATCTTCCAGCTCTTTACCCACCATATATTGGAGCTTATCCCAGTATGCAGAGGGCAGAGGGCACAAGGCTGGCCGTTCCAGTCCCCCGCAGGGCACACACTCACACACCATGGGCAACTTACAGATTCCGATCTGCTAACATTGTGGGGACATTTGGTAAACTATAGGATGCTAAGAAAAGCATACATTCACTGAAAGACATGCCTGCAAGTCGCGAGGAATCCGTCCGAAAGCATGGGAACGGAATAAGGGCGCTAGCGGCGAGCCCTGCCTTCCTAAGCTGTGTTCGTGCGGGTACCAGAAAGCCGGCGCTCCCGAATGCCCCGGAGCAGAAGATAATTCAGAGTATTTGTTTTGATATAACATTTACAAATTTTATGCAAAAGAATACGGGACACGTAGTCAACCCTGCGTCAGAAGAATGAATATATATATATATATATATAAACAAAGCAGCCGGGCATGAACCTCTGGAGAAATGCGGTAAGTATTGGTGCAGGTTTGTCTTTATAAAGCAGCCACGTTCACACGCTGCGTATGAGCAGCAACAAAATGATTTTCCCCGTTTAACCCCCGGCTTCGGCGGCGGTGTGCGTGCGGATGCACAACTCCACGGAGGAATTTTAAAACCAAAGTGAAGTGAAAACCCAATCACTCGAAAAACTCACTTGGTGATTAACGCGATTAATATGCAATTTGCCAGCCTCTAATTTAGGGTGGCTGTGCATTGAAATGTGGGAGGATCGGGGGATGCCAGACACTGCGATCCCCAGAAGGGCGATGCGGGCTAAGCGACCCCCCTACCTGCTTTATTCATTTTGACAGGGCTGGCTGCGTACGATCCCGCTCCCACGCTGCATGTGGCGCGTCCCGGGGGCTGCTGCGTAAATCTGGGCGCTCTCCCATACATGTGCAAAACCCGCAGTCATGCACACCCAACCGAACACTATTAAATAAGAATGAGATGTCTCTCTGAATTTTAGGAGCAGCCCCGCAGTCCTCTGACGGCTTTATTTCTGGGGCAGCTGCAGTGTTGTGCCGCGTTGCCTGGACACGCAGCCCGGCGTCCCGCACGGAAGTCCCGTTTCGTCCCAAACTTACGGGCTCCTCTTAAAATCTCCATTATCCATTATGGACACTATTTATAATGAACTGCCGCACCTGCAGCATGATGGGACGTGAAAATGTCTTAGAAAGCTTGGATACACAGCTTAAAGATATACCTTCGAAGCGTTTGCCGACATTTTCGGATTGGGGGTGTTTTTCCAGACGGGGCATTTACACGCATTAATAGGCGCAGATCTTTGGCACACCGGGACTGCTGCCTATTTCTGGGGGCGCTCTGCCCCCTGGTGGCCGTGCGAGAGGATGCTCGCACCCGCAGCCGCTCTCGGCTTTCGACGCGTCATCCTGGGGCTCGCGTGCAATTTACCACCAATCAAACCGTGTATTTGCGTGGGGCCAGCCGAGTGAAGTTTTGAATGGGGGCCCCGAAACGACACAGCCGCCCCTGCCTGCATGTTCTCCCTGTATTTCAGTAGTTTCATTCCAATGGGATCTGCTGACCCCCATCTATAGGGGGATGTGGAGATTACTGTTTGCGCGGTTTCCATTCTGTGTGGGGAGAAATGAATAATGGTAGCGAGAAGAATGCACTCCAAAAAGCATCTAATGAACCCAATAGATCCATCGGTCCATGCATCCAGCAGGACTGAAGAGCCAACGTGCGTGCGCGCCTGACCCCCATTTATCGTAGATTCCGCTGGAATCGCGGAGCGCACTTTCCTTCCAGCGAGTTAGCGCTGTAATTGCGGCTGCGGTATTGCTCTGGGCTTGGCCCTAGTCGCTATCTGAATAAACAGGTACAGAAGGCATGCAGACAGTGGATCGGAGATGCAGAGCCGCTTATTCCACAGCTTGTAGGTTTACAGCGTGTGTTGGGATGTTTCTGAATGGCGGGGGGATTATTACACTTGTCAGCCGTGTTCTCCCCCCCCCACATTTTCGAAAATTTGTCAATATCAGACATGTGTTTACCATGCAAGGCGAGCCATTCAGGCAGCCGAGGCAGGCGCAGCTCCCCTCGCCTACTGCTGCCGGCGCATGGGGAGCACGGGCACGATAAGACCCGCTTATGCAGCGCCGAGCTCCTGCAGCTCCCCGCGATTTGTTGGCTGCCGGCTTTGCGCTCTGAGCGATTGCGGCACTTATCTGATTTCCCCCTCCGATCTCTGCTGAATTGCGCCGGCTTTGTGTTTAAGGCGCGCACCGGCTTTCATCTCTCCGCTCGCATTCCCGCAGTGTTGTTTTATGTATTTCTCTTTGCTGTGTAAGATGTCAGACGGAAGCAGAATCGAAGGCCTAGGGTTCTCCCTCTCAGCCAAGCCTGCGTCTCCAAAAGACTTTCTCTGCAGTCTGTAATAACGACTCCTTTTGTGTGGCGCAGTGATCTGCCGTCGCAGTTCTCACTCGCTGCGGTACACAGCATTTTCTGATGTGTGCCACGTTGCCATGCCCAGAGGGGATGGATGAATATTTGGCCTTGGAACATCGGGATTTTTTTTTCTGCTTCAAAAGTTTTTCTTTTTTTTTTCTTCTTCTCGGTTTTCCATACACTGACTTTCAGAATTGTGTAATACAGTGTGTGCTGTGGTTCCAACCACCTGTGAGGGTGTCTTAAATTTTCTTTCTTCAAATGTAGGCCCGGCTCCAGCTTTGAAATGTTACGTGGGCTGTAGCTTAAGATTGGGTCACTAGCGCCCCCTGCTGTGTTTGGAATGGAAATGAAGGTGCGGATTGGCGAGTGTCCTTCATGGATGGCCTGATTCCCGCTGTGTCTCACAGAGCCTCCCCTCTGCCCACTTGCTGCCCTGTGAACACAAAGTGGTTTTCTGTCCCCGGGGATCTCTTGGAGCCTCCTGCCTTTTACCCTCATTTCCCGGGCCCGCCCGCGCGCGCGGGCGCGGCCGCGGGGGGGGG
>JAODKN010000041.1:6000711-6032865 GCA_026774425.1 Petrocephalus zakoni
AATGTCCTACGAACGTTTGGAGAACGTTCCGCGAACCGTACAGTTTCTCAAAAACGAACATTCTGGGAACGTTAAGAAAACTTTCCTGAATTACGTTAGCGGAACGTTCTATTAAGTAATCTGGGGAACGTTCCCGCACCGCTCCGCGAACATTCGCTGCTAGGATTAGTCTCCGGTGGTTTTATGTATGCAGACGCACCGTGTTTTTGCTGAACGTTCAACATACCGTCGTTGGCGGATATTAAATTTAATTTTAATGGATACTTTATTATTATTTATTATTATTTCCATCGCTTGGACTGTTGGCATTTTTTTGCGTCTGTCTGCAGAAAACCGTAGTCAACATTAAACAAATTACACACTCCCAATGTGATCTTACAGCACTTTTTGATTTAAAAAAAAACGCTGCTCATTCTCAGCTCTGAATCGAATGAGCCTTCTAGTTTCCTCTATACTCCCTGGAATGACCGGAATATGGGGAATTAAACAGACCGCAGCTATACAAACCCAGACAGCAAAGTGTACTTTGCACTGCATAACAGTAGAAGCCCATTGTAAATAAGCAGGAAACGATTGGGCTTGTGGTGTCTTGCAGCACATCAGTAATAAATTAGCTAGATCGTTACTCAGCCAAAGAATATGAGCTCAATAGTGTTCTGTACGTAGCAGCCCTGACAGTCTGCACTAATACGAAGCGAAACAGCAATCTGGCTGCTCGACTTTCGTTAGATTCCCCATGCACAAATAGCGATCACACCAGCAATTTCTTTGTGTGTGAGTGTATGTTTGTTGTTTATGCAGAGTAGCTGCTGCATGACTTTTCGTACTGCACGCACAATTAGCGACCGACCGCACGCTAGCGATTTTTTTTAATGAAAAATACAAGTCTGGAAAACAAAGTCAAACTAGACAATACACTGGTTGTCATAATTTTGAATTCTTATTAACGGAGAAATTATTCACATCTATACGTCTCTTTTTGTTCCGCAGCTATGTGCTGATTGTTTTTCGCGTCGCCTTCTCCTACCCCTCCGTTTGTAGTGAGCCTCTGAAAAATCTCAATTTGAAGGGGTAGTTAGCCCTTCCCCTTACCCCTACCCCTCTGTCTGACAGAAACATAGGGGTAGGGCCAAGGGGAGAAATGGGATTCACCCAAACGCGTCATTTTACTGGATAAGGAACAGACAAATATCGGGGTGATGAGCCACAAGGCAAATGGACTCATTACATCAATGAACTTGCCACTGGGGAGACTGAGACAGAGGACCGGGCATTCTGGGGGAGTGTCCTCACTATGGCTACCAGGGGCCAACATTGATTTCACAGCACCTAATATTTGTCATAATGAATATAATACAATAATTTACCATTATAATAATGAACTAGGCTTAGCTACACAGTGACATCAATATATTTTAATAATTTAACGAAACATACTTGTCATTAAAAACCACACCAACTGTTAATTAGACTGAAGTGCTTGAGCCATAAATATTAACAGGCATACCCAGAGCTCCGAAAATGTTTCTAGCCCTAACCTACACCATCCATCCATCCATCTATTTTTAACTGCTTATCCTGGTCAGGGTCACAAATGACCGTCACATATGTTATATTACTGCTAATAACTCTTCCTAAATGTACAAGCAGGGGCGCAGAAAAAAATTCTGGGACCCTTGACAAAAAGTCAGCTATGGTCCCGCGGAATCTGCCATGGTATCTCTGCCCCAGTCTGCAGGTGTAGGGATTAAGAATTGTCTCAGCTGTACTGAATCAGCTAAGAGGCTATTCTAATACAAGTATCATGAATTGACAGCCATGTCACTGAATTCGCACTGACTTTGCAACTCCGGAGAACAAGTCAACGCCTTCGGTCTAAAGGTCGCATCAACGGAGCCAACAGCCACGCTTACCACTATTTTTAAAGAGGCTCGTTGATCTTCCAAGACGCCAGGTGGCGGCAGCGCGTCTCCAAGGGTGTAAGAAACTGACCCGCTGGATGAAGAAGTAAAAGAAAAAGGAAGGCGGCGAAACAGAAGTGGCTGAATAATCGTGCGTCTGGATGAGCCAATGGGAAGTCGATTCGGCTGAAAGGGGCGGGGCTGTATGCGGTCTTAGTGATGAAACAAAGACAGAGAAGGAGGGCGGAAAAAAGAAAGGGAGCAGGCATCTTCGCGGCGGCCTGAGCGGCGGGGCGCGGGCGCTTTTCCCATAACTAAAGAGGCACCTCCCGATGCTCCGAGCCGCAGCGCCCTAAATGCCCGTTTTATTCCGCTGACGGCCGCGCTCGGAGATCCGCTCTAGGTGGCGATTGTTCCCCGCTGTGAAACTGGGACTGCGAGCGGCGGGACGCGGCTCCGCGATGCCTAGCAGCACGTCCCTGCTGGAGAATGAGGAGGCCGAGCCGGAGCTCCCGCCGCTGGTCGCGCAGGCGTTCGCCGGGATGGGCCTCGACGATCATGCCGAGACGCACTCAGCCCCCACGCCCCATAGGAGCTTGTTGGGAACTGTGCTGGACCTCCAGCCGCTGCGATGTCACCAGGCGCCGCCGGAGGATGAAGCAAATACGGACGAGAGTGAGCCGGAGGACGCGGATACCGGCGCGCTGCTAGCGCAGGCCCAACTCCCCGGGTTAGCCTCGGTCATGCTGCCCGGCATGGAAGTCCCGGAAGCCGCGATGCTCTATGGCGGCGGGCCGGACGACGCGGCGGCGCAGCACTTCCCCGGGATGATGATGATGCCACCGTCGGCTTTCGACGTGGAGCCGTCCTCCCTGCTCAGGAGGAAGGGGGTGAACACGACGGAGTGCGTGGCCGTGCCCAGCTCCGAGCACGTAGCGGAGATCGTGGGCAGGCAGGGTGAGTTCGCCGCTAGCCTCATTAGCTCGCTGGCTGCGCCGGCCGCGGGCGTGTTCGCCTCACGCCGCGCTTAGGCTCCGGAGCGGCCCGTTTGCGGAGCGTCGGCGGGCCGCCTGGCGGGGAGGCTGCGGGCGCTAACGGCTAACGGCCGCCGGCGCGCGGACGCTAACGGCTAACGCCGGGGGCCCGGCGCCTCGCGCCAGCTGTCCGCCGGCTTATTAGACCTCCGAACTCCGAACGGATCCCGGGGGACGGGGCTCGCCGGCGTAGGCCGCTCCGTGGCGCGGGGCGGGCCTGCCGGGCGGGAGCTCGCGTTCGGTACGCTGGGGCTCCGGGGGAGCCGGCTCGGGTTCGGCCCGGGCCCCGTTTGCTGAAAGTGCTGTCAGTAACGCGGTCCCGAGTGGCCCAGTGTGACGGGCCGCGCGTCTGCGCCCTCGATCGGGGTCCATTGGACCTGATCGAATCGCATCTTTAATGTTTAGTGCCTCTCCTTGTTTTAAGTAGCGCTAGACAGTGCGCGCCGGTGCGGGGGCTGATGCCGCCGGGTGTCCCGCCGCGGTGGGGGTCCTGTTGTGCCGTAGGGCCCGTGGCTGCTTATGGGGAATAGTATATTGGGGCTCTGGGACCCGGCTACTGCGGCTCTGTGATTTTTCAATTCTCCAGTGCAAAATGTGTATGTATATCCGCTTTAATCCGTTAGTGACATTTCAGTTGATCTCTTAGGGACCTGTGGGGGCCTTTCCTGGAGGTGTTGAGCTGCCTGTGACATCGTATTCCTGTCTCTTGTTGATGCTTTCAGGATGTAAGATAAAGGCACTACGGGCGAAGACCAACACCTATATCAAGACACCGGTGCGTGGAGAGCAGCCTGTGTTTGTAGTTACTGGGCGGAAGGAGGATGTGGCGATGGCCAAACAAGAGATCCTGTCTGCCGCCGAGCACTTCTCCCTTATCCGTGCCTCCCGCAACAAGCCGGGACCCTTGGCTGGGGCGGGCCCAGGCCTTGCGGGTGGTCCCGTCCTGCCAGGTCAGACCACCATCCAAGTGCGGGTCCCTTACAGGGTCGTGGGCCTTGTGGTGGGGCCCAAGGGGGCCACCATCAAGCGCATCCAGCAGCAGACGCACACCTACATCGTGACGCCAAGCCGCGACAAGGAGCCCGTGTTTGAGGTGACCGGCATGCCCGAGAACGTGGACCGGGCACGGGAGGAGATCGAGGCACACATCGCCGTCCGCACCGGCAGCTACGTTGAGCAGGCTGTCGACGACAATGACTTTCACTGCAACGGCACAGACGTCAGCTTCGACGCAGATGTGGCGGCCGCCACCGGGGGGCGCTCCACCGGCCGCATTTCCTCCACTTACCGGAACAGCAGCTCTAGCTCCCTGGGCAGTGGCTCCAGCGAGTCATTCTACAGTGGTGGAGGGGGCCGGATGGCAGACTTCAGTCCCACCTTCAGTGGTGGTGGCACGGCAGGTGGCTTCTGGTTTGGAGAGAACCTGTTACCCCTGGGGCCGGAGGACCAGGAGGCCCTGACCGTGACAGCTGTGCCCCTCGGCGCCCCACAGCATCAGTTCCTGTGGAGTCCCTTTGAGCAGAGCCTGCCGCTTCTGGAGAGCCGCGGCCCCGTCCCTTGCCGCGACAGCCAGCCGGGCACCCCCCGTCACTCCCCCACGTTCCAAGAAGCCCTGGAGCCCCCTGCTGGTCGCCACACCCGCAGCGACCCGGTTAGCGCACGCACCCCTTGCTTCTCCATCTATGGGGGCGTGGCCTTCTCGTCGTCTTCCTCCAGCGACAGCACCACCTCCAGCTCGCCCCCCGACTCAGCTGGCCCCGGGGGCGCTTACCGTGGCAGACAGGACTGCGTCCGCTGCATGGAGAGCGAGAGCGTCGCTGCCCTGGTGCCCTGCGGGCACAATCTCTTCTGCATGGAGTGCGCCAACCGCATCTGCCAGACAGATGATCCAGTCTGTCCGGTGTGCCAGGTACCCGTCACTCAGGCACTCCGACTGCGTAACATGTGAGCAGTTCTGCAGTTGGGACGGCATCAGCCGTTACTGGCCGGGAGGGGTTCCCTCATCAGCGACGCAGTGTTTATTTTAATTACTTTAATCCTTTACCAACCAGAATAATCCACTTACTTGTAAGTTTTATTTTTTTATAATGTTATGTATCCTTTTTTCAGTGACTGTTAAATTAGGTATGAACAAAGAGTTCAGGATGGAGGTCTTGGTCACTGGTCTTGGCAGTTCCATGTTTTTAACTGGGTAGCTTTAGCTGCTATATAAGTGTCTGAGATTCTGGGACGTCTGGTCTCGCACTACAGATGGTAGGACAGCTAGGGTTTCCCCCCATTTTCCGTTTTGGAGCCATCAACATTGTTTGCGAGTACTGCCACCTTGTGCATTTCCTTTTTTTTTTTTTTTTAAGAAAGCTTTGTTTACTACAACTTGTGCCTAATTCCATTGAGCAGATGATCTTAAAGTGTGTTGTGCGAGCTAGAGGGCACAGTGAAACCATGAGTTTATTTTTTTTATATATATATATATGTATATGCTTTTTGGCCTTTGATGGCATGCATTTCACAATTACCAAAAACTTCCCCCGCCCCAGCTGGTCCCCTGGGTGGGGCCATGCAAAAGGGCGGGGCCAGGACATGCATAGGCATGGCCATGACCTTCCTGTGGAGTATGGGCCACTGCGGTCCAGCTTTCTTTAGGGATGCTGGACGGTGACTTTTCCAGCCATATCTGTAAGTATTTATTTTTTAAAAGCTAAGTCCCCCTCGGTGTGAGGGAGCCTGGAGCCCAGCACCCCCCCCCCGTGCATTGTATGTGACAGCCAGTTTCCACTTTCACTTCAAAGCCACCTACCGCCCCTGTTCTCCCCGGGCTTTGCTCTGAGCACCGGTCCTCCCCAGCCCCTGTTCGAGTGCACCAGCAGGGGGAGCACACGAGGGCACTGTTTGCTGCTTGTGAGCCATCTGGAAGGAGGGGAGAGCACCTCCACACTTCTCCATTCCTCAGTGTTTGGTCTTGTCGAGCCTGGGTGACAGGCTTCTATCTGTGTAGCCCAAGGCCAATACTGACCTTGTAAAGCAGTGCTATGCGCTGCCAACAGGAATTCCCAACCCCCTTGAAGTTACCTTTTTGTATATATATACACACGTAAAAATCAGTTTGAGTTTACAGAAGGCTTTATTTTTCTCTGATATGGGCGACGCAGTGTGCTGCTTGTATAGTTTGACAGTATTGAACCTGGGGCTGTCTCGTAGCTGGGGGAGCATGTACACAGGCATGTTTAACGTACCACGTTGTACACTGCAACTAAAAGGCCGTGGATCTAACACTTCAACTGCGTGTCGTCTGTAAGCCACCAATTTAAGATTGAAATAATTGTATCTAAATATATAAATACTGTATCAACAGTTAAGTATTTGCTAATTTTATTACAGTTATGTATATGTAGGGCAGTCTTAGGGCATATAAATTGAGAAGTTTAAAACTATATTTTATGATAAAGGGCCTTTAAGTAAATGTGGCCAAAGCACTGATATATATTTGCTGTAAAGAAAATTAAGAGTTTTATTTTTCTGATTAGTTAATAAAGACTTTCATTTTAAAAGCCTTGTCTGGGTGGGAATCTTGTTTCTGTGTCTGGACTGAGTGAAATGTCGGGGGGGGGGGGGGATGTGCTATGAGAATGCCCCATGGGAGCCCATTGGTGGGAGATCCTGCCATTCAAGTTAAAAGATCTGTCAACTTCACCCTTATCTAAGGAGCAACCTTCTGCTCTGTGGAGTATTTCTATAATACAGTTTAGAGTAACACTCATATGACAAAACTGAAAACACTGTTCAGGTCAACTAGTTTAATCATTTTGCTTAAGAAATGACTTTTACAAGAAACCTAGAAGTGCCAATTAATCCAGTTTGCAAGAACTGACCCTGCTTTCATTTTCAATGATTGAGTAGCAATGTCAGTAAGTCACACACATATAAGCTAATGTATAAAAGCTAAAGTACTGACACGGCACCCCGCAGAAAGATACTCGTCTTGTCAAACGGGTCCAGCCTTCTGCTGGCCATCCTGTCTGGCGGCCCGCCCTAACACTGTCAGCTTCGCCTGAAACGAGACAAAAGCTACATTTATATGGAAGCGAGACACCTCGCACATCTGAAAAACCAAGATGGGTGGCGCTCTGGCCCGAACAGGCTCCTGCTCCGGCCGCTCTGGAACAGTCCTCTGCCCCTCAATGCTAAGGGACACAGCCACTGAAGCAGTGGTCATCTCACAATGGGCAGGCAGGTGCATCTCCTATACAGCAACCACTGCTAATGGAAACCTGCGTCCATGTACAAGCCCCCACAGGGAACTGGCAGGTAACACATTCATCTAATCACGTGCTCGTCCTTCCAAACAAAGTTAAAAGTACATAGAATACAGTATCAACTCGAAGGGGGCCTTGTCTTACAGCTGAACTGTACTTGAGAACTACATGTAAGTAGTATTAGTTTAGCTTTTTTAATAAATAGGGGACTGAGGACCTTCTATGCAGTGGCCTTCACAACCTCAAGCAAATCATGAGTTTGTAATGAATGAACAACATGCATGGAGAAGTGAATAGTCTTTGGGACCAGCTAGTTCTTACATGGGCAGGGACAGGGGATAAGACAGGCACTTACACCCTACACCCAACTCACATATGACTGATGGGATTTCAGACTTCCAGTTCAGCATGAGTGAGGCTTCGAGGGACATGGTAAAAGGCCTGTGCGTTCAGCTGGACACGTCCCGCTACGGCTGGCGGGGACTCGACCGGGGGGCTTAACACTATGTTCTCACACTAAAAATGACATGCATTTAAAAGAGAAGCAACAATGACAGTATTTACAAAAAACAAGAACTAATTTACCTTCAAAATGAGAAACTAAGCAAAATCAAGGTATGGGGGGGGCAGGGAGAAATTTCAATGAAGGAAAAAAAAAAAAAAAAACAAACGGGTGTCTTAGTGTCAAAATAAGTCGTCTGCTACAAGGTGTGACTACATATGGATGAGGGACAGGAGACTCCTGCCAGCCATGACCTTCGACCTCCAAACCATCCAAAGAAGCCATCAGGGGAATTATATATAAAACAAAGCAAAGTGCTAAAAAGTAGATGTTATTTCAAATTATTAGAATATACACACAAGAGGGAAAAAGAAAAAATTAATAACATGCAACTCTCTGGTTGCAATTGCAACAGCCCCTCCCAGTGGTGTTCTGAATGGGGAATGGAGGGTGGGGCACCAAACACAAGAGGACAAAGTGACCCGTAAGTCCCTGCGTCCTCAGTGTGGTTCAGACGGAGGGGGCTTCCTTCCTGTTCCACCCTGGTACGGCTCCCCCTGCCGGTTTAATCCAGTGGCTGCGGGTCAGCTATGGGCATGGTGTGCAGCACCTCATCCAGGAGCTGCAGAGCTCGGTGGAGATGGATCTCGATCCAGCAGGGCGTCTCCTTGATGCTCTGCCGGGGGTAGTCGGGCCCCCATCCCTTCACGAAGCTCATACGCAGGATGCACAGCCGGCGAAGGTCATCCACGCCAATTCCAGCGGCGGCCGACAGGCCTGAGGGAGAATACAATGCTGAGCATCGGCCCCTCTCGCTGGTGGCAGGAACACTGACAAAAGGCCTCCAAAGTTGAATGACTGTCTCACAAATCAAGGCGGCCACTGTGGGGCACAACAGCCATGGTCCGGGGGACCCAAAACGCATACCACAGCCCAAATCTCTAGCACGAAACTGATGACGGGCACACACGGGCAATGCCGAGCCAAGACTTTAGAAGAAAACGGCCTTCATTTAACAGGACAGTTGTGACAGCTAGGAGGGACGCGTTTACTAGATAAAACAGAATTACGAGCTCCAACCACCGGTCCGCAATCGGCCTGCCAATACCCCCCGACCCACAATCTTACCAATCCGTAACATTTTTGTACTGCATAGACTGCCCTGGACATGAAAGGGTTGGGAACTCACACTAAATGACAGGGAAGCTACAACATACAAGCTTTGGGCAGCTGTGCTGCTGCTGGGGCCACTGGCAGCTGGTGAAGGGGCAGGGCACTCACTGATGGCGGGGGCGATGCCGCCGACTGAGCCGGGCCCCGGAATGTTTCCGGCCACAGCGGCCGCCTGAGCCGCGGCAGCAGCCTGCGCGGTCGCCGCCTGTTGCTGCATCTGTCGATGGCACTGGCGCAAGTCGAACACCTGGGGGCAGCATTGAGCAGACGCATTGCTCAGACACCCTCACCAAGCAGGTGGCATATGCCCAAACCTGAGCCCACCTTCCAGGAGTGCCCACTCACCTTGATGTAGGCGCTGGGGTAGATCTTGTGCACAGCATCACCAGGAGCTCTCCCGGCCTCCCGATCCAGGTAATAGCTCTGCACGAAGACTGCATGGTCGCTCAGGCAGCGGACCCACACATCTCCCTCACCCTTGCACTCCAGCTGCACCCCCTTGCCGATGTGGAGCCTGGGGGGGGGGGATGTGTCAACATGGCTGAACCCCCCGAAGTTCAAACTGAGCAACAGGGGCCCACCACCATACCTGGCTCTCTCGATGGCCTCGGTCCGGTGCACGTTGCTCAGCTGGCCCAAACAGAAGCGGTCTCCTCCTGAAGGATCCACATACCCGTCCACCGTCACAATGGGGCAGGTCGAAGGCACCTTGAACGTCTCGCCCACCTGCACATCCATCTCGAAATAGGCAATGGAGCACCAGTAGTCTGGAGCTGGAGGCAGAAGGACACGGTCCAGTCACCCACAAACACGAGATCACACACATCTCTGCAGGGTTTCGGAAGACATCCACCCTACTGCTGTCAGACACCCGCCGTTCCTTACATGTTCCACAGCTCACCTACTGACATGCTTTTAAGCCTAGCAATCAAATATGTCCCATTGCTACAGTCCTCCACCAAGAGGTCAGAGAAAAGCTCAGCTAGAGCACTACATTATTATAGCTTATATGTATAGTGACATCCAGTTTTTTTCATTGTTTATTTCTCATTTTATTTCTAGAGTAGAGACTAAGTTGCAGAGCTACTTCATGCGTCTGACATTGGACGTTATAATGTCCTAAAACAGGAAAAAAATGGTTTTGAGCATTATTAGTGATCTAGAAATTAACCACTTTTTTTTTTTTACATTAAACTGATATACAAGTAACCAGCAAAGTCAAATAAACGGTACAGTTTTTATCCTGACATTTTATAATTGTGCCAACTGCTGAAAACCAAGTAAGGGATGTGGATCGGTCACATATGGCCAATACCCCATCTGTGTAATAGGTGTGGATCGGTGCCAATACCCAACTGAATATCAAATTGGTGCACCCCTACTTAAGACCAACTCTCCAACCAGCTGGTATTGCATGCCGTGTGAGAACGTCGGCCACGCGACATCTCTGCGTCTCCCTCTGTCAGTCTCGTTCCCAGTCGCTCAGAATTCATTACACTAGCGTATGAACAGTATGCAACCCCAAATAATGTATCAGGGCTGATTTCCTCCATTACAGTAAATGTTTATGCAGTCCTGTGTATAGTCGTATGGGCGGAACTCTGCCGTTGAGAGCGGAGTGTCTGTACTGCACCGTTTGCTCTACTCAGACATTAACAGCATCTATAATATGTTGCTACTTCCTGCATTTTTTGTCACCCCACCACAGTGACCACCACACAAAATGGTGATTCCATCTCCACCTTGATTTCAGCTTCAGAAAAGTTTCTTGCATTTACTGTCTGTTGCCATAATAAGTAAACATGCATCGGGTTTATTTGGAATTCTTAAATATTCATGAGGTGTTTTGCATCGACCATTTATGGTTGAATGTGGGCGTGTAGATGGCGGAATGAGGCTGATCCACGTGCGCACAATTCCAGGTAGAGTGTGATTTTTAAAGAACATCGCTTGCAAGTGTGCATACGCACCGGTTCATAAATCTGAGTTCTGCGCACACCATTTTCTGCTTGTGTGTATACTTTTAGAATGAGTCCTACGCACCGTTTCATAAATGAGACACCAGCTCTTTACGCTGAGCCATACCAACAATCTCCTTAGAAATCACAAAGAGGCAGAGCCAAGGTACCACAAACCAAAAAGCTCCTTTGGGGCTGGGGTCTCACCTGGATGGTTGGATATTGGGGGCTGGAATGCTATCTCATTGTGCACCGACCCTGGGGCAGAAGAGAAGATGGGTTAGTGGCCGTGGGGGCAGGCCTGACCAAACTGGGGAGGGCGCGGGCAGACACTCACAATAGTGGCTCGGGTGGGCCATCGGCGGGTGGTGCTGCAGATGGCCGTTGGGGTGGTGACTCATGTTGGGTGTGAAGCTGCCGTTCCTTGTCCAGGGGGAGGTCGCATCTGTATGGGGGGGGGGGGGGTGCAAAAAAGTAAGCTTATAGGTGAGTGCCAGGCAACACGAACATACAGGGAGCCCTCCTGCCAAACACTCAGCCATGGATTAGAGAAACTGAAAAGCCAGAGGTGTACAACGGGCCCTACAGGAGCCACTTCACTATGAGGAAAATGGGCCGTTTAATAATCTGCTAACAAGGTCAATGGATGCTCCAACTGCATGAACCCACATGGACCTCTCTGCACTGAGCTGAAAGTCAACAAAGACCTATGCTAGTTAGATCTGCAGCCTGGCTACCAAGAGGTCATAATAAGCACATCCTGATCCATCAAGCAGGATCTCCACTTTTTCTCCAGAAACACCGTCTATACACGCAGTATTCCTTACGGTAGGCGACCATGCGGCTACAGCACGAACAGAGCACAACTGGAACTGTCCACACATCGGGGAAACAGCAGCAGGGAGTCCCAATGATATGGGAGAACCAATGCATGCCAGCCCAAACCTCAGATTTAAGCTCACACACACACACACACACCTCTCCAAGCTCATTCAAACTGGGAACATGTTCAGACAATTATCCAGAAGGTCCAGAACCCAAATACCTGCAAGACGCAGCTTTGGCAACTCATGTGACTGCTCAGAAAATGGCAGAGGGGACACTGGCACATAATGGGTCATCAGTAGCCCCACGGTGCCCCCACCAGGTGATGTTGAAAAGCTTTCTGCCCCCGAGGGAGGTGGCAAGTGTGGCCTGTGTACGGAGGGCGGAGCTTACTGTGATGATATGTGGCGGGTGGGGCAGGGGGGAAGCCGTTCTGCTGAGTGCCCTGTGCTGTCCCTGGGGCCATCGGGAGCAGCCCCTCAGTGTGGCTCCCTGGGAGCAGACTGCTGGGCTGAGCTGAGGAGAGAAGGGCAAGGTACATGGGCAGGGCACACACACGCACACACACACACACACACACACACACGCACACAAAGACACAGACATGCGTGCACACGCACACAGGGCCATAAAGAGAGGAGGGAGCACCTGCTCGCACACACATGTTATTGCCATTTTATTCCAGCCCTCACACTGCAGAAAGCTTTTCAAAATCACCCGGGAACAAAATCAGTCACAAGAAGGCGAAGGAGGCAGGCAGTCGATCAGAAGCAGAAGCAGAGAGGAAGGCCTGTGCTACCAATGGGAACCCTGCGGTGGCAGAGCGTCCCGCCATCGGGGACAATAGCGAGGGCGCGGGAGGGAGGGACAGACAGCCAGAGCCAACAGGAGGAGTAGGGGGCGGAGTCTCACTTGCAGAGCCGACGGGAAAGGAGGAAGTGGCGGCAGAGCTGCTGGCGTCAGACGGGGGAAGCAGGGAGGACGCAGCGAAGGACTCTGAGGGCGCGGTGCGACTGGAAGGCGGGTGCTGGATGGTCTGGATGGAGTGACCGTCCATGTTGGGCAGCAAAGACTGGCTCTCATATTCAGTCTCGTCCTTTACCATCAGTCCAGATGGAGCTGGGGGGCAAAGGAAGTTGCAATCAGGTAGCCATGGAATCGCAGCAGTGCCACACATGCCAGCACAGCTCCTAAGAGTATCAAGTTCATGCCACCAGAAGGTGGTGCTCTTTAGACATGACAGCCGCTATGTTATTTACCTCACAGGGCCAATTCAGACACACAACTTTTAGAATTATCATGCAGAAGTGCTGCAAATATCTGGCTTTTCTACTGGAACGCGATCTTTACCAGACAGCCCACATACAAAACTATTCAGCACGTCTGTTAGCGAGGACTCGGGGCAGTTTTTAAGTTAAATTGTGTGTCAACAAACGTGACAGTTTAACCATCTGAAATTCCCATGCATTTACAGTTGCACACTGCACATGCTCTGTATGGTATTAAAAAGTGAAACAGAGGTGGTACTTACCAGAGGTACCCAGAGTCAGTCCCGAGAGGTCTGAAAAGACGGGAATCAGCGAGTTAGTCATGTTTTGACCTCAAGTCGTCACCGAACGCGAAAGGGGTCTGGGGGTCGAGGGCCCACTCACCGATACCTGGCGAGACCACCCTCTCGTAGTGGTAGGGGTTCACGCACACGCTGTCGCACTTCAGGTCGAAGGCAAACTGGCAGTACTTCACATGCTTCAGCTCGTTCTTGTGCAGGTCTGGCCAGCGCCAGAGGCGCGCGTAGATGACATGGGGGAAGCCCTTCCGGCCGGCCACCTGGCAAACGGGACACACGGCATGCTGGAGACGTCGCTCTCAGAGGATCTGGCCAATCACAGCTTGCGATAGCCACGGAGTTCTCTCCTTATCCACAGACCCTTCGCTGCCACCCCGCTTCTTAAGCGACTACCACTTTTCATACGAGAAACCAGCAGACAGCTTCTTAGTCAGGTCTCCCCATGCTTTTCAGTATCACTCTGTCCCACACCCCAGCCGCCCCACACTCCCGTACCTGCAGGCGCCCATCCAGAGTGCGCTGGATGGTGACGCACTTGCTGGGGTGTGCCCCATTGGTGGTGATGGCCGTGATCAGGGAGTCTAGCTCATCCTTCTTCTCCTTCAGCTTCTTCACCAAGCTCTCGATAGCACGCTTGGCGAAGGTCTCGCTCTCGCCACCCTGCCGGTGGCACATCAGGCTGTGCACGATGCTGAGGCAGGCGTCGTTACTGGTGGGCGTGTTTGTGATCGACATTGTGAGGGGTGCCGGGGGGAAGGTGTGGGACTCGCCAGGGCCTTAAAGGCTTTCCCCTCGCTTACAGGTGGCACTTCAGCCTGCGGTCTTCAGGCAAAAGGTCTGTGAGGTGGGAGTGTAACAAGGGAGCGGGGGACACCGGGCACCCGTCCACTTCCGTCCCCAAGCCCACAGCTCGGGGGGTTCCTTCAGGCAAGATCTACCAAAGTTACCTGGAATCCAACAAAAAGCTCAGTTTATTCACATGACACTGACAAGCCCCAAAAATTTATGCATCTGTGACATTTGTTATGCACTTTAAATCAATCCCACATACACCAAGTGGTCAATCTCCAATGTGCCAAGGGTTTCTCCGGCAAGACCTAGACAATTAATTTCAAATCTGACGTGTTTTGTTTTCTACTCCACAGCTCCAAAGATCACCCCAATGTGGCTGAACCACGTAACCTGCAAACTGAAATTCCAGCTCCTTTCAGATGAGGTAATCCCAAGGATTGGTGGTCAGCCTACTTATAACATAGCTAATGCCCAGGGAGGCACCTGCATTTGCCATAAAAAGTGATACACACGGCAATTTGTCATAACAGCACAAATGTGTACTATTTGTTTAGGCATTTGCTTTTGTGACAAGTTACAATTATGTATTTAATCCTTCATACCATGAATGAAGTATCCTTTAGCCAAATTAAGGTTAAAACACATGGCAATTTGTTGTCATAATGCACATAAAATAAGTATTTGTTTGCACAGTTATGACAAACTGCCAAGCGTATCACTATATGTGGCGAATGGGTACTCGCGCACCACTTGGGTGCATCCCTGCTAATGCATCTACATATTACTGGTGTTTGTGTACATTTTTATATTAACACTGCTTATTGCTCCCTTACCACATCACCAAAAAAAAGAACAACCACACATCTCCCTTATCCCACACACCCACAGCCCTGGGCCATCCCTGTTTGCTCAAGTGCCACACATCTTCTTGGAGGCTCAAGAAGGACCTTTCATTGCTCATCACCAGTCCTTAAGGCTAAGATACAGTGAAGTAACTATAAGGTCCAACACATTCAGCATGACAGACAAAGTCCATAACATAACCTCCTGTTCCCCCAACTTCAACTAGAGTTCTACACTTCAAACATGTCCTGAACTCCTTCCAATTTGAACATTCTTTAAAAAGAATTTAAAATAAGCCACAAAAAAAAAATCTTTCATGATCATGACAGCTGAATGGGTTACACTCGTGCTCAAACCAAATACCATGTATACAACCTCCCACTTAGTGTTAACGTTACTTTTTTTGTTTCACCGTTTGGGTCAGCTTTGAGAACAGTGTAGTGGCCTTGCGCCTCCATGGCTGTAGGGCTGATTCCCACATTAAGCCATTAGTGAATTTTTCATGCTATCCTCATTGTGTTCCTAAATTGCCCTTGATGTGCGAGTGTATGCCCTGCAACGGAAAGACTTTGCCATGATCCACTACTGGATCATGCCAAAAGAATGAGACATGCTGACACTGTACTGGTAGCCCTGTGACGCAATTAAAAAAATAATACCTTACTGGTGTGCTTGTTAACCTGCCTGCAGTTAACCACAATTACATCACAAAATCATCCAAAAGCCAGCTCTCCCCAAAGCAGCGCCATGTCATCTACAAGCACATTACAGCAAACACTGCTAAATTCTCAGTACAGCCAACCTGTTAACCCCCAACTTATTAACTGTGCGACCCGCGAGGATCAGAGTTCAGATCCAAAACAGAATATGCCCGAAACGGAACTAAGCCGCAGCAGTAATACATTCCCCCGGTTACATAAATAGGTGCCGGAGTAAGGTGCTAAAAGGCAGCGACTTGGCAAAACACGCTGGTCGCCGGTGGTGCTGCTAAAACTCGCATACAGAAGACATGTCTTTAGTTTGTATATAAGGTATTACCCGGTTTTTTGTTTGAAATTCCCAATCACCAGAATTAAAAGGCTTAAAGGCAACTACAAATGTATAAAACACACAAGAACCAAAGCGCAGAGGTGAGTTTCCAGCCGGGCGGCATTCAGCGCGACACCCGCATCCCCCAGCACAGACCACGGCTAAGGAAAATGCTGCTTAATCGCTTTAGTTAAGCGTGAAGAACCAAACGAAATGTCTATTTCACCAAAGCGCGCACCTGTAGGTGGCTGAATAGTGATAGAGGTGGCTAGCGAACAGCCGGGATGGCGTCCGCCGCGCTAGCTAGCGGGCTAGCAGGCTAGCAGGCTAACTTACACAAAAACAAACGCTAGCATTAGCACTTAGCCAGTCCGGCCGCCCTCGCATTTCCCCGACACGCTCCTATTTTGGAATAAAGGCGAGCGTGTGGCTGCGCCCCGGTGTCCTGCGCGGCTGGCTCTTTGTACCCCCGGCCGGCCCGGTCGGGCTCAGCTCCCCCTCCGGCTCCCGTCCTCGTACCTCCGGCTCCGGCTCGGCTCACTGGCCTCGCGCTGCCCTTCCGCCTTCTCCCCAAAGAGGAGCTGCCAGCAGGTAGACTACTTAAAGCGACATATCCCGGCGGCGGTTTCGCAGCAACGCTACGCGTTCAACTCGGAGCTCCAGACACAGTCGAGGCCCGTGAAAAGCGGCCGCTATCACCGCTCGGTCCAGGCGCCTCCGCGACTCCGTGCTGCTGCCTCTTATGGCAACATGGCGATCCGCGCATGCGTACAGCCAGGGGTGCGGGCCGGGGGAAGGGGCAGGGGCAAAGCACGGTAAGACGATGGGGAGCGGGTCATAGCGCGGCGGGGGCCCGAGGCTCCGGGCGGAGAGGAGCAGTCCGTCCATCCATTTCTCATAACTGTTTATCCATTGCAGGAGTGCAGTGAGCCCGCAGCCTGTTCACACTCTCACACAGTAAGGGTAATTAACAGACACAAATCCACCTAAGCCACATTTGGGCTGTCAAAGGAAAGCCACACAAACCTGTGGGAGAGTGTGCTAATACCACACAGACAGGGGACTGGGAAGCCACAGTGCTGGAGGTTTGAGGCCACTGTGCCACCCACAGAGACGCTGTGCCTCTATTGAAGTAGCAACCAACAATAATTACATCGATTTCTTCTAACCACTTCTTCTGGTCAGGGTCAGAAGTTTACAAAAATAAGCTATTACAAAAATTTGCAAGTTTAAATGTATAAACTGGGGAGCTTCCCTTAGATTGGCGGGAAATGGTTTTGTGTGACGTGTCCAGTAGCTGTTAGCTTTACCATCAACAGGTAGTGTATTCTAGGAATTACAATCTCACTCTCTGATCTGGATTATGCACATTAATTAGCTCCATCCTTTAAGCAGGCCTGACCTTTCAATGCCTCATAATTCTGGAGAATTATAATTCAGTCTTGAACACACACAGACTCATATGCTAACTTTGTGTTTGTTTGAAAAACAAGTGAATTTAAACGATGAGTTTCTCATGTGGTATCGCTAATGAGGGAGAGGAGCACTGGTCCACGCACTCTATATTATGTATATCCAAGTGTGTTTGCAGTTGGGAGGCTACTATTTTTGTGTTCTTGACAGGAAGTGGAAGTTGGAGCCAGGCCTACAGTTTTTAAATACATGTGGATCTCAGTTTGAAGCCTTTCCCAGGGAGTACAGGGCACAAAGCGGGCAAAACCCTGGGTGGAAGGCCAGCCTATCACAGACTGTGTATATCAGAGACACCTTTTAAAGTCAATTGATGCTGACTGAATCTAAAGTCTACCCTCAGCAATATTAAGAAACCCATGAAATCCATCTTCCGTGATGACTTATCCAGTACATGGTGAGCCTGGAGCCTATTCCAGGAAGCATAAGACAAGAGGATTCCATGCAGGGGGAGGCAGTCCACTGTAGGGTACATACTCACATACTATGGGTGATCTGAAGCCACCAGCCCACCTAACTGCATCTGTTTTTCATGCTACAGGATTGAACCCACAGAAGGACAGGAAGAACATGCAAACTCCACACACAGAGCTACAGGTGGGGTTCAAGTCCCCAACTCTGGGGATGCAAGGCTTCTGTGCTGCCCCCAAGCCATAAAATCATTACTGGTAATGTTACGTGACACTGCATCCAGCGTATCAGTAGCCTGGTTTCTAAGGTTAGCTGTGGTTCTAGAAAGAGAGTCTATGAGCGTGATGTTGCTGAGGGTAATAACAAATAAAAAGGTCATTTAAAAGGTTATCAGAACAGATCGCAGCACATTTCGCAATAGGATGGCAAGAGGGATAATTAACTGTAGTATATTTTTACATGAGTCTCATGTCAGTTGAGTGCTGATGAGACCAAAAGAATTAAGGAAGAATGTGGTAAGTCTCTAGAAGCTCATTTGCCAAAGAAGAACTGGGAGATGGTTGATGCTTTATGGCTGTCAGCAATTCTCAAGTTGCAGATGAACAAAACCTCGTTTTCATTTAGCATGGTTGAATTTTCATGTGTAATAATTTTTTCCGGTGCAGAAAGATTTTTTCAGAATTTTCTTTGTGGAATTCTGTACACTGTATACTACAGTGTGCAAATACAGAAACAAGTACAATCATTTAAATTGTAAAAACACTAGCATTTGTGGAAAATAAAGTTAAATAACATGCTTGTTTGTGGCAGTACTGAACAGACCTGTTTTATTGGCTAATTTGGAAACTTACACTACCAATGTCCATTGTTGAACTGTTGATCCAGTACAGAATTGCGTAATTAATGAACCTGGAGGTGTGACGCTTCAGCACAGGGGAATCCTGGATGGGATGCCAGCCCATTGCAGAGCATGAAATCACACATTTTGAGCAACTGAGAGACATAAACTTGCTTACCCACGTTTCTGGACTGCAGGAAAGAGAACATGCCAACTCCACACACAGAGTGTGGGGAGGAGTTCAACCCCCAACCCTGGGGTTGTGAGGCTACCCAGTGCGAATAAGTGAGATATAAATGTAAACTGCATAAATGTTCAGTGTGTCAATGTACTGTCTTTCATACACTTTGTAAAAGCACACTGTATAAACATTCAGTAACGCTTTACATTTACATTTACTGCACCTTCATAATGCCTTTATAAGGCTTTCGTAGAACACTCAGTGCACCTTCATAATCAGGGCCGCAACCAGCTAGGTCGTCACTCTCATAGCACCTATTCCGTGTTGGGGAGCGTCTTTATGGGTATAAAGGAGAGTAATGACCGGGACTGCTTTGATATTTGAGCTGATTTTCAGTCTCCAGAGTATGTCTACAGGGTATCCCATGTATGTTTCCATTTAATAAATCTTCACTTTGTGGAAACTATGCGTGTGAGAGACACTGTAAGCTAATTTCTTGCGTTACACTTACAGGCACAGTATAAACATTCACTAAACAAAGGCACTGTTAACATCCTTGGTATAGATGCGCACTGCATAACTGTATAAATGCGCACTGCATAACTGTATAAATGCGCACTACGTAACAGCAAAACGCACAAAGATGCAGGCTGCATAAAGACGCGCCACCTAGTCACACCCTTTTGATGGGGATGGGCAGTGTCAGGAAGTCCTCAGCCAGTATGACCTGCACCCCGGTGCCCTGTAGGGCAGTCTCGGCCTGCCTCTTCAGCTCCATCACGTCCCCGTCGCCATCGGCGTCACCGCTGCTGCCTTTCTCCTCCCGCAGGCCCGCGGGTCTGTACCTCTGGCTGAAGTGGTGCAGCAGCAGCATCCGCGGTCGGCAGGCCCGCGCCACCGCGGCGGCCATGCTGGGCGTGCTGTGTCCATGCTCCACCGCGCGCTCCCGGTGCTCGTCCGACAGCGTGGCCTCGTGGATCAGCAGGTCGGCGCCCTGGCATGCCTGCAGCACCGCCTCCGGGCCCACCAACGCGCTGCAGTCGCCCAGCACACACAGCTTGCGCCCAGGGATGGATCGCTCCAGGACCTGGCCCGGGGTTACTACCTGCCCGTCGTCCAGGGTCACCGACTCCCCGCCTTTCAGCCGGCCGTACACAGGGCCCGGTTTCACCCCTGGGGGAGACGAGGGGAGCATGTCACCTAGCAACAGCTACACCAATGCAGATCTGCTCTTACTCATTACAATCATCGCGCTCTGTGAATACGCACATGTGTATAATTTTACATTCAGTACTGTGGAAAAAGTTTTAGGCAGTCAAAGGAAATGTTTAGATCTACTTATCTTGGTGTTAAGTGTATATTTGCTAAAAAAAAAATAAACAATTTAACACAAGAGCATAAGCAAACTAACAATAACATACAAAAAAACCGTTCTACAAAATGTTACTGGTATCTTATTTTAGAAGAACACTGCTTCAGTTCTCAAACCTCTCCTCAGGGGCACCCCAGCCATTTCATGTATTTGTTAAATTTAGTTTAATTAAATAACTCATTGAGGTATGGATTAGTTAAATATGGTATGCTAGTGGTCCAGTCATAAATACATTATTGTTTTGGGTGGCTGATGCAAATATTGCCATGTTGGACTTAATTTCAAAGGTTTACACCAACATGAAAATAATTTAAACATTACACTGCGGAAGACTAATTATATATATAATGGTGACCAATCCAAGGTAATTTTTCTACTACCCAATTTTTCTGATGTGATCGTCACAAAATTTGCAGTGATGAGTTTACCAGCTGCAGTACAAGCAAGACAAAAATACAAATAATAAAAAATGTGATGGGGATGGACCTTAACATGTCCACACAGCAAATGAAATTAAGAGAGCAAAGTGCTTCTCTTTGTATAACTGGTAGTTAATATTAATCAATTAACAGCCACTGTAAAGCACTGCAATTTCCAGTTGCATGCTTAACGAACACGGAATGTTGGGGATGGCAGTGTTACCCAGCTCCTTCAGCAGCTGCGTGTTCAGTCTCCCGGGTCGCTCTCGCTCCTGCACCACAAAGCCAAAGGATGGCAGGCGGTGGAAGAGGCGGAAGGCTTTGACCACAAACCGCTCGTCCTCCAGCAGCATGTAGCACTCATCGGCACTGTCCAGAGTGAGGGTCCGGCCCGGAAGCTCCTGGGGGTGCAAGTGCTCGTCGCAGGGAAGGGCAGCTGGAGGCGGCAACTGGGCATCAGGAGGGCACTGGTCAGCCGTGGGCTCCAGCTCATGCACCGCGTAGGGGAAGAGCAGCTGGGAGCCAGACAGCCCCAGGGTCACACGCAGGAAGTGCCTCAGGCCATGGGGGCCATAGATATCCACCTGTGGCTGGGGGCGGGGCTGGCCTGGGGGCGGGGTGGGGCTGGCCTGGGGGCAGGGCTGGGCTGAGGGCGGGGCTGCTGTCTGCGATGAGGCGGAGCTCCAGTTCAGGCTAATAGTGCACAGTAAGCCTGGAAGCCCAAACAGGTGGTCCCCATGCAAGTGAGAGATGAACACCTTAGTGATGCGACCTAAGTAGACAGAAGCAGGACATGTATAATACACACAATCTGAATTCAAACACTCACTATTAATCAGACACACTGTTACCTGGATGGCAAAGACCCCATAGTCACATATTATTAGTGTAAAAAAAAAAAAATTGTGGCAGAAATTAGGAACTGTTATTCAGAATAGCATACACTCTAATGGTGATATAACAATACTTAATACCAATTACATATATACATATGTAATCAAATTAAAGGCTTGTTTCAATACTATAGTAGGGCGGGAATACATCGCCTCCTGAGTGTTAATATAAACCTATGTAAAAGTGAGACCAGGTTAAATATTGTTACTATATCTTAAGGGGAAGCACAACCTGGATTTTTTATACTTACAGATAGTATGTGTTGAAGGGGTTATAACTAGGGCTGCTGGATTATGGAAAAAATCTTAATCACGATTATTTTGGTCAATATTGAAATCCCGATTGTTTAACAGGATTCCTTATATTGCTCATTGACTCTGAAACACATTGCATTTATTGTCCATAAAGAACAGCAAACATGAATTATTCATTGATATCGTCCTGTTGAACTTTCCCTTAAAATAACTGAAAGGATAATATTAAAATATTGCATAAAAAAGTAAAGACAAGTAAATTAAATCAATAATGTAGTGCAGTTGCACATCTTGAAAATAAATAAAATACTAAATAAATAAAAATACAAAATATCTAAATAAAAATCTAAATATCTAAATAAAATAATATATGAAAAATATAAAAATAAATTACAAAATAAGCTGCACTAGAGAGAGCGTCTTTTTTATTTTATTTATCATGTTGCTAAGGACGTCGATGTGGGTTTGCTGCTTTGCCTTTTCTGTTTCTGTATTAGTTGGTAGTAAATCAGTCAGTGTTTGAATTTAAGGTGGTTAAAGAGATTCGCCGTGTTGCTAAATGGCACAAAGCTTGCACATAATGTGTTTGATCCACGTCTCTGTTTTTAAATCTAAAGTGTTCCCGCACCAGTGTACTTTTCTTGCTGAGTAAAGCAACTGCTGCTGCTCCTCCTGCCATCTTCACTCGCGCCGACTTTTTAAAACACCACCGCCACCGCCGTTCGGAAGGGGCGGAAGTGCGCATGCGCGCATCATTCGGAACGCACGAAAAAATAAAGCGTATAACTGTACAAAAGTTGATAACTGTACTGTTACAACTGTACAAAAGTTGTAACTGACATTCAACTAATTACAGAGAAGTTGAGAAGCACGTCTGATGGGCATACGGATACTTTGGCAGATTTAGGCTGCCCAGTACTTTACAGGGGCCCTTGAATATGTACAATTATAGGTAAACCTGGAGTGGGGGAAGAATATCCAGGTACAAGGTATTAAAAACGTCTGGCGCTGCGATTGTAGCGGTGCTTCCCAGGGCAGGGCCGAGCGATGGCGGATCAGCAATCTATTGGTAATGCCTGATAGTGTAGCGCAAGGCCGGGCGATCATGGCTCTGTTATCTACTGGCGATGTCTCCTTTCCATACGCGAGTAGAGGAAGCAAGCAAGCGGGGCGGCTGCTGTGCGTTCTTGCCTTGGCTATACATCACGAAAGGGGAGAACGCAGCAGACTGACTTACTGGCTTTTAGATGGCTCCTCATCAGCTGCGTCTGCGTCCCCTCCCCGCAGTCGAAGAGCCAGCAGTCTCCCTCGGTGCGGAGGACCAGGGCAGAGGCGCCGCGATGCGGAGACGGGTACGCGGAGCCCGTGCCGAGGAACGTCACATCCATAGACATCTTAGCGGGGAAAAGGCTCCGATAGCAGGCGGATAGGAGGCCGTGGCGGGCTGCAGGCGGGGCGGCGTGGGGCGGGCTGCGGGCGGGGCGGCGGCTGTGCGCGTCATGCTCACATGGCGCTGCTTTCGGCTCGGGAAGCTCGGATATCCATACGTCGAGCGGGGCCGGCTTTCCCGAGAAGTTCGTTACCGAGCACTTTAGGACTGATCCCGCTCGTAGAGGAGGCGACAGAGTACCACTTAAAGATCGCTCGTTATTTCTGAAATAGCGAAGGGTTTTGGGACACGCACGTGGATTTCCCCAAGTAGTACTTAGTCCTGATCGCTATTCGTTACAATGGATCGCTTTCGGGAAAGTCACCGCAGGAGAAGCGGCCCTTCGGCAATCCCAATACGCACAGTGTCATCGGCTGCTACTGACTACTACTGCTACAGACAGCAGTAGTACTGTATTTAGCGTAAACTCCAAAACAATGCAGCGTCTGATTTATATGGAAAATTTACCAGGACCTTATGGGCTTATGGCTGCCAGTATTTGTAGTCTCTCCCATTCGCGAACAGTAAAAGGTTGGGTGGGGGTGTATAAAGTGTTAAAAATATTTAAGTGTAAAATCACGTCTTAGACAGTCGTAAAAAAGGAACGCAATACAAATGTGGGAAACTATTTTATTTGTCACGTTTAAAAGTGCTCATGACGGGTAGAAGCAGCGTTTACGGGCTAAGGTAGCAGCACCTTATAATAAAAAAGAAACTCCATAAACAGGACGACATCTCACTTGGATCAAGACAACTATCAGAAGTGTGCACTGGAATGCGTCAGTTTCCAGTTCATGTCCGATTATGATACCCTGAAAGGACACTTGATGAATGACAGTGCCTTAAGTGTTATAAGTCCAGCTCCCCCTGCAGTCAGATACATGAAAAGACAGCTGAGAACGTCTCACCACTTTTATAGCGACATACAACCATAAAGAAACGGGGGGGGCTAAAGCAGCCATATGATCCACCACAAACCACCGCAGGGCAGAGTGTTTGTGCTCTTTGCTCTGGTATCAAAGCCAGTGGCCACTGCCGTTTTTACAAAGGGCCCAGTATGGTAACAGATTTAATTGTGCTACTTCTAAAGTGGATAGCTTACTTAACAGTACAGGGAGGCAACTTGTACATTACTCATCATACGACTAACTACTCCACCCATTAGAGCATTTGACAGCTGAGGAGTTAAGGAAATCCACACAGGCACTTTGATAGTCCATCTCAACCCTTGCACAACTCTGAACATAAATAACATTTATGACAATTATTATGCTAGTATTCTGGTACAAACAAAAGCCAGAGTTCTGTATATCAAAATTCTCTAAAAACCATTTAAATATTCTTAACAAAATATTTTTAAAACTGTTGTTTGGAGGGAAGGCTAATGACCAACTGGACCGACACGAAGCCTTGCTGCGTAACTCTGGGTCACACGACGCCTGGTTATCGCACTACCTCGTCTCTTAATTGTTTAACTGGAGTGATTATTTAGCCAGAGGAACCAGAGTCACCTGGTGTCTCAGGGTTAAATTCAACAGCCCATTAAACTGCAGTGATAACCTGGGGACACTGGGGGACTGGAGTCCCTAGCTGTTCGGACAGTGCTCAGCCAGTCGTAGTAAACGTATAAACAAAAAAAAAAAAAATCACCTGGTTCACAGGGAGCGTCTATAAACTGAAAAGGAGTGTGGTGACAGTGGTATGGAGTGCTTTCTCCCCTCCCCACCCTGACCACACTACTCTATTTTGGGGGGTACATGGGCACTCCCCGGCCAGTCATAAATATCGGGCAGGAAGGAGTCATACTGCGTGTTCCACACAGAAGCTCTGACAAAGGTGTTCTTATCCAGTGGTTCTGGGTACCGGAAGGCCATGCCTGTACCGTAGACATATTCGACGATCTGTGGGCAGGCAAACAGGGGTTAGTCATGCCACTGAAGTGACCGATTCGCCCATTTCCCTTAGCAACCTTCTCCCAATATCACTCCAAGTGAAGAGTCCATCATCTATATCAGGGGTCTCCAACTCCAGTCCTGGAGGGCCGGAGTCCTGCACATTTTTGGGTTTACCCTCATTTAACACACCTGATTCAACTCACTGTGCTAATTACCACACAGCACTCAAGCACAATCATTTGTGATGGAACAGGAGAAGAACTAAGCTACACAGGACTCCGGCCCCCCAGGACTGGAGTTGGAGACCCCTGATCTATATTCTGTACCCGCTTGTCCAATTCAGGACTGTGGGGGTCTGGAATCTAGCCTGGAAGCTAAAGGCATAAGGTGGGGAATAACCCAGGATGGGGCACCAATCAATCCCAGGGGTGAACGGTCCAGCACTTTGTTACTGCTCAATGCATGAATTTAATGTTACACTAAGCACTCGTTAAGGTAGAAGTTACACAAGTTCCTCTCTTGACTGATCCAGCATCCCAGACCATTCCCTAGGTCTCACCTTCACTGCCATTCGGAGCGACACTTCCCGGATATTGGACAAGGGTGGATACAGACGACCCTGCTCCATCTCCTCATTGGTCAACTGCTCTGCCAGTGTCTGAAGGAACACAAACCAACACACATATGCACACCTTTCCCAGATGCCACGGTACTGGAGTTTGAGATCCTCCTGCACTCAGCACAGCAACAGGGTCAGGTCATGGTTCTGATGGGCTTTTCTGGCTTCTATTAAGTAGCCAATTCCCATCGCATTGAGGTGGAACAATTAACTAATTCCAGGACATAATTCAGCATCTTAGGTCTAACAGAGATCCATATAAGGCCCCTCCCACCCAGACTAGGACCTGGGACCTCAGCAACATGCTGAGACCCAGTTAAACTCTAACCTTGGCAGCCTGCAGGAAGATAGTGTCACTGATATGTCTCACTCCACTGAGGATCACAGCCAGGGCTACACCTGCAAAATAAGGCCGGGCAACTCTCAGCCTACTCAAGGTTCACACATCTAATCCCACAGACCATCTGGGTGTGATTAAATGGCCAATAAGTAGTGCCTGTCACACCTACATTGTCTTACTTTATCAAGTCAAGACAGATGGAAACAAGAGTAAGACAACAGGTCAAGGTGTAAGCAAATGTGTCCCGCACTCACCGGGGAAGATGTACGCATTATTCCCCTGGCCAGGAGTGAAAACACGGCCATCGCTTAGAGTCACAGGTCCAAATGGACTTCCACTGGCAAACAGGCAACGGCCCTGCATCCAGCAGACAGGACAGGGCAAGAAAATCAGGTCGAGGTCGACTGCTAAAATGACCTCTATATCGTCAAGGGTTAAAGGTCATCTCGATCCAGGCTTGTCTTTCTGGTGATTTGAGACTGGAATGAAGGTTGTTTTGTCAATTTCAAATCCAAAATGTAAACTGAATTAGTGAGCAGTAAAATATTACTGTGGGACATCTAAGCAGACTCAATGTAGGGGTATGGGCGGGTGGAGCACTCACACCCAGGTGGGTGTATATTGGGGTGAGGATGTGGGTATATACACAAACACACACCTATGTAAGGGGGTGGATAAGCGTGGGGGTGTAAATACCTCTGTGATGGTGTAAGCATCCTCGGCTGTGCACTCCGCCTTGTTTGTGGGGTTACTGAGGGCAAAGATGATGGGCCTGTCGTTCAGGCTGCCCATGGCAGCGAGGACTTCCTTAGTGAAGAGGGCACCAGCTCCAGCCACCCCTGTGCAAGGATCATGAGGAGGGAAGGAGGATCAGCAACGTTGAGGAGGAGGGAAGGAGGAGCAGCAGGGGCCAGGTGGAGGGAGAGAGAGAGGAGAATTAGCAAGGATCAGAAGAAGGATAAGGTGGAGAATGGAAGGAGGAGGATCAGCAAGGTTGAGGAGGAAAGCGAAAGGGAGGAAGATCAATGAGGGTTAGGAAGAGAAGGTGCTGGATCTGTGAGGATCAGGAAGAGAGGGAGGAGGATCAGAAGGAGGGAGAAGGGAGTGATGGAGATGGATCAGCAAGGGTCAGGAGGAGAGAAGGAGGATGATTAGCAAGGAATAAGAGGAGGGGGGAGGGAGGCTCTTACCGATGATGGCAGTTGGTTTGAGGATGTTGACTGCATCCAGGAAACTCTGGATGTTCCCTGGGCTGGGATGGATAAACCCCTCCTGATTGCTGTCAACTTCTGCTCGGCCCTGGGAACAAATGTGTGATAAGGCAGGTGTAAAAGAAAGACAGGCATGTCCCCAACCACCCCTCATCCCACCAGGGTCTTACCTGTACCAGGAGCCCGTATTTGTCAAACATCCAGATCTTCTTCCGGGCATCCACCTGAGACACTCCAGCCTCCATCATCGCCATGACGATCAGGTTGGCAATGCCCAGAGCGGCCTGCAGAGGGAGATGGTAGTCAAGGAAAATGCACAAGTAAATTAGAAAAGAAATCCATGCCAGGAACAGTTGGAAAGTCCCAGCATAACCTCCCAGCAAAGGGGAGGTCTGGAACGCCACGACTAACAGACTCGCGACATGGCTGTAAGTGTGCCCAGCGACGGTACCGGAAGCCCAGCGGCAGCCACGGAGCCAAGCAAACTGCTAAGTTCGGGCGATTTGGTGCCAGAGCCCGACAGATGGCAGAGCAACAACCAAGCCACTCCAACTGTGGCCTCCAGAGATGAAGCACATCAGAATGCTCAAAAACACATTTAAAACCAGGGATCAGCGAGAAGAGGGAGCCGTCTCTGTGTGAAGCAGCTGGACACACAGAGTTAAGGAGGAGTAAAATTAACCCCTTTGTATTCCTTACCTCTCCAGCCCCCAGGAACAGGACCCGGTGTTCAGTGATGGGCTTTCCAATCACTCTCTGCGCAGCTAGCAGGCCGGCCAGGGCCACCGACGCTGTGCCTGAACACAGAGCCGAACATGTTACAACACACGTGTGCAGGATCAGATGGAAATAGCACTTCACAAGTAAGTCAGCTCACATTACAAACACTACTGCACTCCTGAAGGAGCAGCCTCATGGGCAAGGAGGCTACAGGTGGCTTTGAGGCCAGTGTAATGACTCAAGACAGAGTGCAGCTCAGAGGATCAGGGATCAATGCCCATGTCCTGAAGATTGTGGGTTGAAATCCCACGGCCAGTAGAGTGATGTCACCCTTGCGCAAGGTCCTTAACTTCAGTTGCTCTAGGGACACTGGCTAACCCAGCAGTTTGATGCTCATTTACAAGTCATTTTGGACAAAAGCATGTGTTAAATAAATTAATGGTCTGATCATAGCAGTCACAGTTAATATGTCTTAACAGTCATCTACGGTATGGTTGAGTGCCTGGTTTTGAAATGAGTAATACAGCCACAAGAAGCATGTTCAGAAGAGACAGATATTAGCCTATAAGCTATACCAGCAATACCAGAATGGATTGTAAGTGTTATCTCCATGGTGCAACCCGACCAACCTTGGATGTCATCATTGAAGGTGCAGTACTTCTCCCGGTACTTCCTGAGAAAGCGGAAGGCATTATGATTTCCGAAGTCCTCAAACTGGATCAGGGTGTCCTGCCCGTACTTATCCACCACGGCCTCCATGAACTCGTCGATGAGGCTGTCATAGAGCTGAGAGCGATCTCGCTTCTGGTAGAGGCCCATGTAGAATGGGTCCTTCAGCAGGGTCTGCCAAAGTGGAAAGTTCGTCAGTGTCCCACTCCCCACAGCCCTTTAACCATAACGTGTCACACCACCCCACATACACACCTGGTTGTCGGTGCCCACATCAATGCAGACCGGGAGACAGCTCTCTGGTCTGATCCCGGCACAGGCCGTATAGAGACACAGCTTCCCGACGGGAATCCCCATGCCGTACACACCCAGGTCCCCCAAACCCAGAATGCGCTCCCCATCCGTCACCACGACAGCCTACAGTGTAAGGGAGACAGACATCCATACAAAGACATTCAGCACTTCACCGCTAGAAGTGAGTAAGTGATTAAATGCAGAGGACACATTCCATTGTTGTGCACTGTGTGCCATGGTGTATCAACAAGGACCATTAATCCATGTGTGACATAGCAGTGGGCAGCTAATCCAGCACCCGGGGAGCAGTGTTTGGGAAGTGGTTCCCCTAGACAGCAGGCCCACCTTCACGTTCGTCTCAGGCCAGTTGTCCAGTATGGACCGGATGTGTCCTCTGTCCAGGATGGAGATGAACAGGCCCCTGTGGACAAAGCCAAGCAGCAGTCGGACGTGTTGCAGGACACGTCATCACCCAGATGTTCCTCAGATGACTGCTGGCCGCCTCCTACCCCTACGGCCTTGTCGGTGGGACGTGGTACTTACTTGGGCCGCCGGAAGATGTGGCCGTACTGCGAGCAGGCCAGGCCTACGGTGGGGGTGTAGACGATGGGCATGAGTCGCTCTATGTCCTCCATCAGCAGGCGGTAGAAGAGCCGCTCATTCCTCTCCTGGATGCCCATCAGGTAGATGTATCTGAGCACGGAGTGGGGGGGGAGGGGGGGTGCATGAAGGAGTCAGGTGACACAGCTAACAGCTGAATAAACAGGAGAATTATACTACATACATATTAAATACATGCTTTTAAAGTGATTTCAGAAATGGTTAAATCTCCCCCATCAACCCTAACCCCAGTCACTTGGCCATTAGTATGGGCTGCAAATGAAAGAAGCCAAAACCATGATAACAGGCTGCAGGAGCCACTGAGTATTAGCTAATAAACAAAGATTATGAGTATAGTTATTAAACGGAAGTAAAGACTCAGCATCACACAGCATTCATAAGTGTCCCCTCCTGGCAAAGCAGAGGGCCAGCAGGCCGAGGGGGCAGCCCAGCCCAACCAAGGCCCTCTGTGCTGTGAAATAACAGCGTCCGTGCTGTGACCATATGTTAGCCAGACACGCGCAACACTGGCCCGGCGCACGCCGCTCTCTGGGGACACTAGGGGGTGCCACAGCTCACTTCTCCAGTGGGTCCGTCATCTTCTCCAGGTTCCTCTTGAAACGTAGGGCCTGGATATTCTGGGTCTCAATCTTGGGGGGCAGCAGCCCCTGCAGGCCCAACATCTGCCTCTCCATCAGGGTGAACGCCATGCCCTAAAAGGGGGGGTGGGGGTGTGGCCGGTGACAGGGACCCCGGATAGTTAACTCGTGCAGCAGATCCTTCTCGCCATAGAAATGAGCCATAGCCTGGCTTCCTGTGCTGGCCTGTAATTGGTTTTATAGTGCTAAGTGTTTCCCGAGGGTACAAGAGCAGTAATGTGACAACGCTTTGAGATGAGCCGACCTCCGATACAGTGCACAACATCATGGCTGCAGTTGTTGTGTTTTGTCGTTTTTTCATTTATAATCGTGCGCCATTACTGCCGAAGATTCTTTAAACACTACAAGCTATAGATTGACTTATTAACTTTTATTAATGTAAAGGAAAAGCAAATATAACACGGTGAACAATACTTTATTTATCCCGTGTCTGTGCTGGCTTAGACACAGACGACCTGTTTGTTTGAGTTACGGGAGGGGGGTGTTTGGGGGGAGGGATTCAGGCCAAGACACGCCCATGTAAACAGCACCCCCAGCTTCCCACCCGGAGCGACTCCATCACATTTTTATTCAGGATAGAGTTAGACAGCCCTTCAGAAAAAAGCCCTCTATTCAGCAGGTTCAGGGAAATAAAAGCACATGTGATTTGGAATGCCAATAGCACGTTAGGAATCCATAAGCAGCCCTCCCAAACTGGGCTGGCAGCCAATCAGCAGAACAGCCTGAAGCTCCACACTTCAGGAAGTGGCCCTCCGACAGGCCCTGTTGTACCACTAAAATCAAATCTGTTACACCGAATGGAGGAGGCCTCCTAGACACCAGGTACTACAAAAGAGTTCAGGAAGAACCAGAAGAGGCTTGAGGCAGCAGGTCTCCTACAAGCAGCCTCGTGTTATCAAATCAAATCAAAAAACTTTATTAATATTGTTAATAATAGTGTTAATATTCAAACATCGTTTTTATAATGAAAAGTCAACAAGGATCCTCGCAGTGGGAGAACATGCCACCAGGTCAACAGAAGAGCAAATCAGGAGTAACTTTCCCGAAGACATCGTAGTGCTAAGTAGTTCGTTATCGACTTTTGATTGTTGATTAACGAGCCTCTCCCGAAACCCTTCGTAGCCAAGTAATTCGTTATTTCGCTCGTAGATTTACGAGTGATCTGAACCACTCAATATTTTTTAAGTAGTTCGTTTTTTGAACTTTTCTCTGCTGTCCTTTCACAGCGATGCAGAGATCGGCTAAAAACACACCAGTGGTCTTCTTTGGCCAACATAATACTTCCGATGATATAATTTAGTGGTCAAAATTAATAACATGTACAGTTAAATGTACAATTAAGACAAATATAAAACTATAACGTAGACTATAAATTAGCGCAAACGATGCTCGTTATTGTAACTCCTGCGCGCATTTTCAGTTCATAACAGGGTTGTGCACCATTCAGAATTGACTTGCGAATGACCAAGAAAATTAATTGCTAGATTAAATTACATTCATGTGTTGTATGATTGCATTGAATTGCTTTGAATTTAAAGTTTAAAATTTGTACTACTGTCATTCCAATTCAGCATCTTACAGTCAATTCAAAATTCAATCCGATTAATGAATGGAATGGGGCATAATTCATGAATTATGTACAACCCTAGTATGCTGCATAATGTGTAACCAATCATGTGTAACCACATCTGGGAAGGTGAATCACCCCTCATGACAAGCAATGACAGAAAATTGTGCAAGTCAACCTAATACCACGTCCAGGAAGCCAAGTTGCTTGTCTAACTGCCGTTTTGCGGCTGGCCATGAACCCCATGGACCATCTCAGTAATGAACAATTCATGAGGAAATACAGGCTGGCCTGCGATGAAATAATGAGCCTTTTTAGTCTGGTGCAGTATAAATTGGAAAGTTGTACACACTGGAATTTTGCCCTCATTGCACCGTGCAACTTCTCTCTGCCTTTACACCAGTGGTGATTTCCTGCAGACCTACAAATGCACAT